>PEKF01000070.1:0-110071 GCA_003073195.1 Ramalina intermedia | reverse complement strand
TTTTTTCTCACACGCCCCCCAAACAACAGCCTCATCCCCGTCCCCCCCCCCCCCCCCCCCCCCCCCCCCCCTCCACCAAAAACCCCCCCCCCCCCCCCACCCCAACCCCCCCCCCCCCCCCCCCCCCCCCCCCCCCCCCCCCCCGCCCCCCCCCCCACCCCCCCCCCCCGCGCCCCCCGCCCCCCCCCCCCCTCCCCCCCTTCCCCCCCCCCCCCCCTTTCCCCCCCCCCCCCCCCCTCCCTTCCCCCCCCCCCCCCCCCCCCAACCCCCCCCCCCCCCCCCTCCCCCCCCCCCCCCCCCCCCTCCTCTCTCCTCACAGCAAAACCCCACCCTTTTTTCTCACACGCCCCCCAAACAACAGCCTCATCCCCGTCCCCTCCACCTCCCCCCCCCTCCTCCTGGATCTAGCAAACCTCCGCCCCCTCGCCCAACCCGAACCCTTCCTCAGCGCCGCCGTCACCACCGCCCTCTCCGAAGCCCTCGCCTACATCTCCCTGCACCGGGCCTCGGAAACCTTCCCCTTCGCAGAACAACAATTCCCCGCCAAGCAAACGATCGTCAGGTTCTCGATCGCGAATTTCGTGGAGGATGTGGGGTTCACGTTCGGGCAGGCGGGGAAGTGCGTGAGGGAGCTGTTGGAGTATTTGAGGGAGACGGGGGAGTGGAGGAGGGGCGGGGCGTGGGTGAGGAGGGAGGGGGAGGGGAGGGGGATGGTGGGGCAGGTGGTGACGTTTATGCAGTTGGGGAGTCCGCATAAGGATGGGGGGGTGGCGACGACTTGAGGGATGAGGGGAGGGGATGGGGGCAAGGCTGTAGAATGAAGGGAGGGGGAAGCTGGGTCGTTGGAAGGCGAGGTGCAGTTGGGGAGTGTCCATATGCTCTATGTGGGGTGATGGATCATGGCTGGTCTGCAGGAGCACTATCATTCTTGCTCAAATATCAAAGCAACGACTTCATTTAGTGGTCATATGGTCATGTGAAAAGCAGACCAAAGAGGGCGGCAGCCGCTTGATCAATCTCAAAACAGAACCATTTCTATTAAACTGAACCCGTACGCACGACCCACGACCCCAAAACTCCTTCCTCACCTCCTTGCCCACAGATAGTCGGGGAAAAGATATTTCCATAATTGCAGCTACCCACACTTACGACGCTACATCCCCCCATCATCCCCACCAAAACGCCCCACACACACACATGCAATCTATCCCCTCTCTCTCCCCAAAATCCAAACCCCCCCCCCAAAAGAAACGCCATACCCAACGTATAAACCGAATGCATGACAAGAACCCTGGTGTCTTCACAACCCCCTCTTTCCTCTTTCCTCTTCCCCCTATGCCCCCAGCTCCCCCATTCCCCCCTCACGAAGCAACACTATCCACACTCCCCGCACTACTCTCCTCCCGCAACACCCCAATCGCGCTCACCGGCTGGGCATCCCCCCCACTTTTTGTCGACGAGGGCGCAGGGGTACGGCGGGGGTTGCTTTTGGCTGGATCGAGTTGGGAGAGTTGGGAGAGCGTGTGTGCGTGCATTGTCCTGTTCCAATTCACAATACGTTAGTTACTTTTTTTTGGGTTGGAGGAGAGAGGGGGGGGGGGGGGGGGGGGGGGGGATGTTGGGGTAATGGGGAACGAGAAATACGGGGGAAAGATTACCGGGCGTATGATGAGAGGGCGCTGCTGTCGGTAGGGCTGTCGAGGGTGAATGAGGAGGCGGAGGGGTCGGAGGAGTGTTGGGGAGATGTGGTGGGGGAGGTGGACATTGTTGTTGATTCGGGCTGGTGGTTGGGAGAGGTTGGGTTGATGGTGGGGATGAGTGAGCTCGAATGGATACGGAGGTGATTGGATTCAGGTGAGGTTATCTGATATGGTAGAAATGGGCATTAAGGAGATCGCGAGGTTGAGAAGGATCCTGTGTGTATAATGGTCGGTACGCTATGAAACGCGGAGTCGGAAGAGGGAATCAATGATGCTTGAACTCGATGAATCGATAACTGGTGTATAATGATAATGATCCTGTCCGTTTGTCAGGGTGCACATATCATGTACTGAACTGCGTCATAACCTACAACTTGCCCCCAAAAAAGATCTGTACGACCACCCAATGACGCATAGTTCTGATCTCTACTTCCAAACAGACTCACAACTACCTCAAGATTTCTTTGGTACGGTAGGTCCGCCGGCGGCGGCTGCGTCATCGGGATCCACTTGAACCCCAGAGCTTGTCCAAGCTTGTTTGCGGGTAAAAGTCTGCCGCTGGTTGATGCTGCAGAGTCGAGCCAGTCAGAGCTTGCGATCTCGATGCCCCGGGATGATCGCTTCGGGCTGGGGCTAGCGGATCTGTGCCAAGCGGCCGTTGCGATCGTGAGATGATGTGCATTTTGATTATTCTTGGAAGAGGTGAGTGACCATCGACGATTCATGATTATTGTAGACTTGTTTTCTTCTGGATGTCTACAACCCAGCATAAGCCTGTAGCTGTTGACAAAGATTTCAAGTATCCACTTCCCCGGGCTGGCTGACTGAGCCGTCTCAGAGTCCAGACCTGCCCAATTCGTCATGTCGAGCCAGGATGACGCGGCGTGCCCGCATGAACTTGGGAAGTCTGGATCTGTTGAGAACAACCAGTGCAACGTCAAAAGATATATTTGGTCCGTTGGAGATGGGTCTGGACTGATCCCCGGGTTCGACGCCTGTCATCCTTGTAATATCGTTTTGGGATGTTCAACAGATTGCTCATCGTCTCAAAGGATTGGTAGAGGACCTTGGAAGTGAGAACAATATCTATTGAATCATAACCATACAATGCAGTTGCGGCAAACGCGCCAATACCCAGCTCAAAACCTCAAGATATTCTAATTTCCAAAAACCATCAGATGACCAACCCGTCACAACCACGTTGATGACCCATCATGCTCAATCTCTGAACCTGTTGTTCCGTCCACTGCCCGTCCTCGCCATTGCATGTCCGCCCTGTGCATTCAACAAGCCCGCAGCTGGACTTACTCCTCGACTTCCTCCCCTTGCAGGCGATCTGGGCTGTACGCTACTTCCTCGAGTCTGGACACCCGCTCTCCCCCGCTTGAGCTCCGTAATGTCTGCTTCGAACTTCCTGATAGTATTCTCGCGCTGCACCAGCTGCGCTTTGAGCAACCGAACTTCCTTGTTAAGTTCCTGAGTGGCATCCTCGTCGCGTCGCCGCCGATATTCGGCCACATTGTCCTCCTGCCGGCGACGGAGATCTTGCACTTCTCTTTCCAACGGCTGGATTCGAGACGTCAACTCCATCACCGCAGCATTGGCTTCTTGATACACACTCCGTGTATAGCCCAGCTGCTCGTTCACGCTGTTGATGTCCTTCTTGAGCTTGTTATTCTCACCTAGCAGCACATCTTGGTTGATGAAGTTGCGAGCAGCGATGGCGTTTTGCGTGTTGGGATTGCCGTCGATCGTGGCCTTGAGTGACAAATATTGGTTATTGAGCGCATTATGAGAGGCGACATGCCGATCGTATCTGGCTCGCATATCTTGAAATGCAGCATGGCCTTTTTGCAAGTCTGTTGCTGCACGGCTGTAGAGGAGTTGCGTTTGGGAGAGGTCTTCGCGCAGCTTTTCATAGTCATGTTGTCTGATGTTTGCCCAGAGTTGCATATCCTTAGCCTGGGCATTATTCCTGTTCAGCTCGCTTTCGACAGTCTTCACTCGGCTCCGCGCTTCTTGAAGCAGAAACTCCAGGTTTCTGGAGTATTGCAAGGCCTGAGGATTCATTTAGCTCGTATCATTCATTTCGTCTCGGTGTGACAAACCTGTTCGTGCACAGGAGCTGCATTGTTGTCTTGGGTGATCTTCTGCTTCTTGGCTTGCATCATCAAGGAGTCGCCCCATTCAATATCCTGAATTGGCTGTGTAAGCGCTCGTTGCAGTCATCTGCATTGTGTCTGACTTACATGCGCACGTTTGCCCCGCTGGCGTGATTCGGCTTTGATGGCTGGAGGTATTGGATTAGGCCAGTAACGAACAGGCCCACTGGATCTGTGATCGTCCAAAACATCCAATAGCGCCTCTGACAAGTTCGAATCTGACTCCATGAAAGCTATGCCCTCTATTGATCGTATCGGTGGGAGTCGCCAAGTCCGCTCCGCGTTCCCTGTCTGTGAGTTGTCAAAAGAGGTCGCGATGATATCTGCCAAATATTCAGGCTTCACGTCCCGGATGCTACCCACGCGCTGTTGGGTCTGTAGTAAGGGGAAGACAAGTCTTCGGAATCTTTCGACTGGGTCTAATGACCTCGATATACAGAGATCAATGTGTTCAAGAGAGGCGTAGACAACCAAGCGAAGAATGGGAGGACTGGTGGCCTTCCTACTCTTTATTTGTAGCTTTTGCTGATCGAAGGTTTCGTCAAATCCAACCACCAAATCTGCCAAGGGTGGCTCTTTATCCGTGCCTTCTGAGTCCGAGTCCACCAGCAGAATCTTCAAGTTGCTTTCATGGCTACCCACCTCGAAGTGCGACCCTTTATCCCATGTCAACCATTTCACCTCGAGTGCAGTCAGGAAGACCCTAAGGATGTTCATCAAAGGCCCACGATGCGCAACGATACAGATGTTGAGATCAACGTTCCTTGTGCGATCAATGAGATGCCTCAGGAACTTAAACTTTTCGCTGCACGTCTCCGCATAGTCGGCTTCTGCTTTCGGATCCAAGTCATCTTGATTTGATGGACCACTGCCCAGAAGGTCGATATGGTTTGTGACCTTGCTGACTTCGTCTAGTAAGGTGTTGATCTGCTCAATCGTCTTCCTCTTGACTGGGTTCTCCTCCATTAAATTCTTAATTGCGCGGGCATGGATTTTGATTGTAGAGCAATAGTATTGCTGTATCCGATCAGCCATCGCCAAAGGGACGATATTTTCTCGCTTGCTCAAGTTGCAGATATCCAAAACATTCTCGCTTGGTGACAGTGTGACTTCCTTATGTAATGAAAGCTTGCTTGGGGTTATCGGAGTACTAAGAACGGGCGTGTTGAGTGGTGGAAATGTAGTACCAGGTTGCGAAGGCCCGTTCGAGGCTGTTTCTATCTGCAGTGGACGAGTTTGAAGTCTACTTCGCTCCGTGAACCCCATTTGAGGCGTCCTATCAGGTAGTACGGTTGGCGAGCTGAGCGCACTGGCCTGAAACATGAGGGAAGAGTCCTCCTGAGAAACAAAAGGTTGAGTTGCTAATGGCGAGGTCGGGCCGCTGTGGATTTGAGAAGGCCTGCCCGATGTCTGCAGAGCGATTGGAGAGCGATTTTGAAACACGCTGGACCTCTCATGCCATGCTGTCGGTGAGCGCGACTTGCCCTCACTTCTTGATAATGGACTGTTGACTGTTGAGAGCGGCTTTGGTGACGAAGGCTGACTATGAGGAAAGCTTGGAGAAACTGGATTTGATCTTCTCGCCATGGCCTGCCTGTGCCGTTCCCTTTGCTGAGCCATCATGATCGGCGTGTCCCGCTCTAATCGCTGCATTTGCTCCATCGGTTGATTAGGCGCGCTTGAATCCATGAGGTGAGTCTCAGACCCTTCAGTACCGTTCCTCACTGGATTGATAGGGTTCATAGTAGTGTCAAGCTTGCTCCTCTCCCAATACGGATTTGCAGTTTCAATTACAGGTGGAGTCGGCCGGCTGTTCTCCAACCCCAATGGTGATCCAATGGAGAGCTGAGGGCTTTTGCTTGTCAAATGATTCCGGAGTCTCTGAAGCTGAGAATTGGGTTGCAGCTCGCTCAACACACTCTCGTCGGTCGTAGTGATCTGAGACGGGTGGCTAGACTGAAGATCTTTGACAATAGTAGCAGACTTATTGTGCCGTGAATTGATAAGGTGGCTGCCACTTGAACGAGACGCAGGGATGTTGCTAGGAGAGTCAAGCGAGCTCGCTGGCACAAAAATGATCGACTGGCTTCCCTGAGTCACTGTTATACCATCTGCCTTTTCGGTTGAGTCAGGTATCTCGACGCAACTGCTTGCTTGGCTGTCTGCAAGGATGTAAGAAAGCTGGCCAGGATCAGATCTGCTTCTTGAGAATGATAATGTCTGAAGCAATGGGGATTCTGTAGAATATGCCTGTGAGCACAATGGTGCAGATGTCGACCTACGAGTCCGTCTCCTAGACTCCTGGCTGTCTGGCACCACAAGGGAAGAAGGGCAATGGTTTGCCTCACGATCAAGGACTTCTGATTTTAAATCGCTTCTCAATACAGAATTATCAGCAGTCGTTGGGCTCGTATCAGGCTTGTAGCTCGATGAGCCAGGTAAAGATTGAGAGTCAGGGATGATTATGCTATGTGGATGAGAATCGTGGTTGGTTTGCCGAGACCCTTGCGAAATGCAATTGATCTCGGACAAAGTCTTTGATGCGGTGAGTGTTGAAGTACTCTGTGTCGAGCGAGAAGCTTCGTAAGCAGGAAAGAGATTTCGATCGAGGCTACTATGTTGCGAGATCCGCACTATCAGGTCCTCTTGCGCGGTGGATCCGGATGGCCTAGATTTTCCTTGCTGACCTATTTCAAAGACGTCAAAATTATGGCGAGACGCAACGGAAGACCAGTTCGTGCCAATGCCGCGATTACCTTTCACGAGGGCTCTGGTGTTAGGGCGTGCCAAACGTCGAGGGTGGCTACGCTGTTCCTGGCTCACTGGCCGACGAGCAGTGCTTGCAATACCAGGAAGTGGCCTCTTAGTCCTCCACGCGTCCACAGCTGCTGTGTTGGCGTTTCGTTTTGGTTGCTGCAACAGAGCGTTAGTGCCATTTAAGGTTTGCTATATCATTTGGAAGAGGCACACAAGTTCTTTCTTGTTTTGGGTCAAACAAAACAGATGATGGGAAAACAGCGCAGCAGACTCACCCAATCAGGTTCAAACCTCTCACCTGTGATCGAGTCGTCTGCCCAGTCGATGAGATACTCGTCTTCTCGCTCGCCAATGATGGCGTTGATTTGATACGAAGAGGTTGTAGACTCAATTGAGCAGGAGGGACTATCATCAAGTGAAGGAGAATAAGCTAGAGAGTTCCAAGAAGATTCCAATGGCCTTGCTCGTTTACAAGGATGTGGCCGAAGTTCTGCAATATTGCTATCCCTGCGTTTCCGAGATCCCATTATTTACCGGCACCATTATGAAACGCAAAGCCCACAACCTCACTCAGAATGCGAATCAGAATCGAAGGAAACCCAAGAGCATCGTATGTTCGCGCAAGAAGTATCAGTGAAGGGGCTGTAGATTGCTGTACGATTTGGTGGCGAGGAGAATGATTAGGTGTTTTCCCAGTTGCCAGAGTATTGGCTGACGAAATAGGCTAGCTTACTGTATCGATACACTAGCGCATATTAGCAGCCTTGTGCATAATTCTATGCACCTTATGAGCGGAATACCTCTTATGTATTTACCGAGTCACAAGTGAAATTCCTTTCTCAACGTGGATGGCCCATTGTGAAGCTGATCCACAGCATAGCAGTATCTCGTATCTCAGCGCATTCCGAATGTTTATAGTGTACAATACATGTCAACAGAATGGCTTGCTATGCCAAAATGCCTGAATGAATAAGGGCATCGCTAAAGTCATCGCATGCGCTCTCACAATCGTCAATGATATTACAAAAAGCCTCCATACTGGGATTACGAAGCTGAGGCTTTGGAACTTTCGGGGATGCTATCCTCGCTGATCGTCTCTCGCCGCTTGCTTTGCCCGTGGTGCTGACCGTTTGCGTTCTTCTCGTATCGTGCTTGGTCTATGGCGGAGCGTTGGGCGATGCTGTCGTCGTGACTCTTCCAAATGATGGATGTGTCGGACGGAAAGCCGAGAAGCCGCTTGATCGTCTCACTGACCTTCATTAGCTACATGCGCCAGGACCCACGTAAGAAAGACTTACCGAATCTTGATGTTGCGGCCGCCATCGATCCTTGTCCAGATGCTGAGCACATCCTCGCCGCTCCTGACGCTCAGCACTGCTCCACAAACCTCCTCGCCTGCTTCGGCAAATTGATCGCCGACGATAGCCAGCAACAGATCCTCCCAGTAGCGATCGGATACACCCTTCTTGAGACGAATAATCCATTTGCCTCCCTTCCTGTTTTCTTCGTCCTCCCAGACCGGTCGGATGCCTTTCTTGAAGATGTGATAATCCGACACTGAGGGAAGTGTGGAGGGCCTTTTGAGATGCGAATAGACCCCCCAGAATGCCTCGACTGTAGAGAAATGGGCCAATGGGATAGTAGACTTTTCGTAGTCCTGATACTTCGAGGTTGGTGGCCGGTACCAAACGATCCAAGAACTTCTCAATTGATGCTCTGACGGATTGCTTGAGGATTTGCTGGTCAGGGAAGAGGACGATGCTCGGGGCTTTACGTCCGCGCCGTTCATCTCTTTGACATCATCCTTCTCTTGCGCTTCCCCACTTGATGCTGGGGCGCCTCCGAGGTCAAGGCCTGATCCTGGAGTCTTGGGGGTCTTGGCGGAGGAACCAAACGACGCGAAAGCTCCCGATCCCAGTCCGAAAGCTGAGGAGGCGCCACTGGTAGGGGAGGCGACGCTGGCAGTGGTCAGAGGCGCAACACTGGTCAACGGGTTGGTCTTGCTGCTGAAGGAGTCGAATCGCTTTGCTGGTTGATAAGTCCGAGGTCCGCTTGTCTTTGGGTCGTCTTTGGTATTGCCATTGCTATTGGAAAATGAGTTCTTGCTAGAGCTACAAATGCATTAGTTAGGGTTGCTCTTCAGAACAATGGAGAGGGTCTCACTTCGATCTACGCTGCCACAGATTGTCCATTGGCATCACCAAGAGATATTTGTCAAAGAGGTCTTTGTGTGAATATGAGCCTTGGTCACATTCGAATCGGCAAGACAAGGATTGTGCTCTGGAAAAATCGTCGCTTTGCAGTGCTTGTTCCAACGTAATTTCTCCCGCGTTGGATCATGCGAGGGAAGTTAACAGAAGCCAAGCAAAGTGGTCAATGAGCTTTAAGTAGGTTTGTGAAGCTGTATCTTCATTTGCGAGCTTGGGTTTGGTGGGTTGCTGTATGTTGAATATGCACAATCGATATGGCGGTCAGGTACAGCTAGAAAATAATAAAATGCTGCGGGCAGGGCGACGGCCGAGGGGCGCGTCAAGTGCGCTACAATCAGAGTTTAGCCGTCCGCCTCCGAGCGGCGGGTTAGCGCCCTTTAATGCTAAATCCGCACAGTCCGACGACTCTTCTTCTCCTCTCCGCTTTTTCTTCTTTCTTCATTTAAAAGACCTTTATCTCAAATCACTGCCGGCCAGATATCATTCCTACTTGGCTGGCAAGTTCCGTATAGTGGGTCGAGATCACGCTCAGCCCGCTTCTAAAACCATCATCACGAGGGTTCGCCTGGTTCGAGCTTCCCATGATGCGGTGATGACCTGTATGACGGGACATACGATATACCAATCTCATCGAACCCTTAACCAATGTTTTCTATTATAAGTGGGTCAAGGCATTTTCTTGCACCTTCGAATCGTATGAAGACAAATTCAAAGCTTCTGGTAATCCGAACGAGGCCCAGCCGCGCGTTACACTCTTGCTTTTATGGCTTGGCGAAGGTTGGGCATGAGGTTGAAAGGCAAAGACTGATCGATGATGTTGTTGGATTCTGAACATCTCCTCGACGATTCTTAATGCTGACAAGCTTGACAAGCAGGCTCTTCAGAAAGCTTCTGTTCCTGTTATAGAATACATTGAGCAACAGGGGCTCTAATTTGAGCACTCGCTATACAGTCCATCCGCTTAAGTGCTGAAGTATATCATATTACAAGGCGCGCTATTCCGCTCAGAGCAAATTTCATTCACCGTACACCCTACCGCGTATCATTGTACTTCCGTCCATCCCGTAATTCGTGGACTCCGATTCCACCTCTACTTTCCAAATCGTCGTTGTCGCTGCCAATGTCAGATTTAGGCCGCTTCTTGATGATCCTTGGAGGCGGGTCCTCCTTCTCCGGGCTTTCTGACGCGGTCTTGCCCCTCCCTTTTCTTGGCCGTAGGCCCCGTCTCCGAGCCACTGGCTTGTCGTCGCTACTGTCGCCGTCAACCGTCCCATCTAGGCCCCACTCTTGGGCCAATGCTTGCGTGCTGAGTTGATCTCTTTTCTTGCCAGCTTTAGAGGTTTGTGACCCCGGCAAATCGACACCAATGCCATCGATAGCGGCTGTCTTGGTCTTCGTTTTGCCATTCGCTTTGACGGGTGTCTCTTTGGGCACGGCAGTCAATATCATCCCTTTTTCAAACTCCGTGAGACTCGCCCACCATTTCCGGTGGCCTCTAGCAAAAGCCCGCTCCACAGCTCCAAATTCAATCGGTGGTCCACGAACCTGTGGGTCGCTACCCTCAGGAAAGACAGCCCAAGCACTAGTGTCAGTGCTCAGTAAAGATATCTGATGCTGGAAGCTCTGGACTTTGAAGTTCCGGAGCATGATGGCATTACCAGGATGAACCTGGGGAAAGGCCTTCTGATTTGGGCGGAAAATTTGGGCCGTAAGTACCGAGTGCTTGGATTTGCTTGAGGAATAGTCGGTAATGTAGAGCGTCATGGTGAAGTCTCTTGGACCAGTCTTCGCACGAGTCACTGGAGTAGCATTTACCGCAACTGCAAGGGTATCTGTTAGAGTACCGAAATGCTGAGGCAGGGCGTCCAGAGCGACAAAGTACGAGTGACTTGTTCTAAGTCCCCCGGTTGTCGGTTGAGAAGGAGGGACGTATTGAGATGATGCAACGGACGCCGCAGGTGATGAGCGTACAAAGCTTTGCGCAAGCGACTTTTCTGGTGTGGCTAACAGGCTAGGTGCTTTCTTTGGCGTCTTGTCCCTGGAGGTTTTCTCCGTCTCGCTAAGTACACTGTCCGCATCACTGTCCGGTACCATTTTGCTTGAGCGTCTGGGAGCGAACCATGGACTCGCGGTTCGAGAAGCATTACCAGTACGAGACTGTGGGGTGCTTTCAGATGCCAATCGCCTTGCTCTCAGCTTCTCAACCAATGCAGATCTCCTTTTCAAAGGTGTGATTGGTGAAAAAGGTGGCGGGCTGCTGTCGGCCGGATGGGGTTCAGGCCTCTGCGTTGGCGAAGCCTTTCGCTCCCTCGACTGCATAGTAGACTGTTGCGGGCTGACACTGGACTTATTCGAAGTAGGCTCAGGGGTTGCGGACGCCTGACGTCTCGCGGACCTCCTACTTGGCTGAGATGGGCTGATGCTGGACCTGGCAGAGACAGGCTCCTGCAGTCGGGAGGCCCTCGGCTGTTCAGGCTTTTCATCAGTTGAGGTCGGGCTAATGTGGAGCTTTCCAAGCGCTAGCTTCTGTGCAGGTGGAGACTCAGGCTCTGCCGTTCTCTCTTTTTGCCGAGGCGGGCTGATACTCAGCTTAGTGGACGTTGGCTTACGCGGTTTCGAGACCTTCTCCTTTCCAAGCCCTTCAGTAGACAGTGGTGGGCTGACGCTAGGTTTCGTAGATATGAGCTCATTTAAGAGTGTCGCTTCCTGCTCTCTGAAATGGTCGACTGATTGAGGGGGGCTGAAGCTGAGCTCAGTAGACGCATGCTCCTGCGGTGGCAAGAACTTGCGCTCTGTGGGCGGTCTACTCGAGGTTTCCAGACTGTCTTCATCTAAGGCCATGGGCGTTCTTGGGAGTTCAATGCCAGCAGATGTGCCTTGAGTCAATCCAGGGGTTGGCAGTATAATTTGGTCCTCAAACGAGCGCAGCGACAATGTCGATGGTTGGGACGCAAAGCTTATCTTTGGTGTCTCTTCTGGTGTCAATGGCTGGTCGCTGGACGCTACTGCTGCTGAATCTGGGACAGTAGAGGGGAGTTCGTCTAGATTTTGACTAAGAGTGTCACTTGGCAAGAACAACTTTCGCGCCTGCTCGGGAGCCTCAGCAGAAGCCACTGAGACCTGTGGACCGATCGAACTTTCCGTAATCTGACTAATGGCTTGCGCCATTGCCCGAGAGTCATCAGCAGCGCTTGGTGACTCGTACTTGGGCGGTTCTGAGAGCAGGTTCACAGAGTCTTGCCTCACGATAGCTTCGTCTCCTGAGAACATGCTCATTTCATGATCGTGATCTGCAAGCCTATCCGAGTATGCTTCTTCGGATGCCTCTTCAGATGCTTCTTCGGATGTTCCTTCGGAATAGGGAGAGCCATCTTCTAATGGCTGTTCGAGGTCGCCAGTGTCTGGATGTGGTGCTTGGGATTGTTGTCTTGAGTCATCTACTTTGTCCTTTAGTTGATGGGCTTGTGGTGCAGGTGTTGTCTCAGCCTCCTCGTCGTCCTCACTCTCTAGATCTATGATTTGTATTTGCGAGGGTTTCGGTGCCTCATTCTGCGTTCGCTCTAAGTCAGCTTCTTCAGAAGGTTTACTCTTCGACCCATTGACATCAACATCTGGAGTAGGAGGAAGCTCAGGAGGTGGCGATATCTGGCCAATTGGCGCCGGTCCTTCCGTGAAAATTGCTCCTTGACTCGAAGACTTCATGTCGTGATCAGTGGTAGTCACTGTAAACCTGCCATGGGCAGAGTTGCTTGAAGCAATAGATGACGTTATGGCTTCCGAACCTTGCGAAGTTTGCCGTGGCCCATGGGGGGGAGCTGAATCACGGCGGTCATCAAGCGTATTGCCAGCGTCTCGGTTGCCCTCTGACACCCGATTCAGGAATTCCATATACTCATTTCGGCCGCTTAAAGCGACAGCATCATCTGGATAATCATTTTTGGAAGCAGACATACTCGCCAACTCTGGATCTATGGGAATGTCGTAGGGCTGCGAATTGAACCTTGAAAACATAGACCCATCAAACTCGAGACTCGGAGCTTCATCGATGATAGTAGGAATTCTGTCAAATTCGTCAGGTTGAAAGGCTACTTCTTTGCTAGGCTCATGTCCGGCCTCGTCGGGCTCGTGGTTAATCTGCCGATTTGGTTCTTCAGACTGTTCTGAAGAAGAGATAGAAGGACTTGCAGAAGATCCGATGGAGATGACCGACTTGGGTGAAGAAACCTGGACCATCTTCGTTTCTCCTGGAGGAGTACTTGTGGTGGGAGAGGGCGTGCCGTCTTGCTGCTGACTGCTTGGTATCCTAGGTGCAGTAAACGGAGAATCTAACGCGTCAAGATCTTCATTAGAATGATTCAACCTGTCCATATCTACGGAAGGCGTAGCTGCATGTTCCTTGATAACTCGTGCATTCTCCGGTGGAAAAAGATCAGGACCGTCAAGATTTTCCGACGGAACCACAAGGGTAGCTTTGAGGGCAGATTGCACAGTATCGTCCTCTGCCGGGGCAACGTTGGATTCGTCAGAATGTTCCAATGGAGGCCCGTGAGGGGAACGAAGAGCAGCTTGCCCCTTGCCGTCCTCCTCTGAAATGACGACGGGCCTTTCTGGAGTTTCTGACGACAGCTTTAGAGGAGATTGGGGAGCAGCCTGCATACTGCTTCCCTCCACTGGCGCAGCAATTGACTCTTCTGGGGCTTCGACCGACAGCATATGAAGCGGTCGATCTGCAGCTTGCATAGTGCTCTTTTCCACTGGGGCAGCTGTAGGCTCCTCCACTGACGCTGGTGTAGGCTCCTCCACTGGGGCAGTTATACTCTCCTCCGGGGCTTCAGACGCCATCTTACGAGGAAGTTGGGGTGCAGATTGCATATTGCTCTCCTCCAGTGGAGCAGTTGCATGCTCCTCCAGTGGAGCAGTTATAGGCTCCTCCACTGGAGCAATTGTAGGCTCCTCCACTGAAGCAGTAATAAGCTCTTCCTCTGGAGCAGTCATTGGCTCCTCCACTGGAGCAGTTGTAGGCTCCTCCACTGGAGCAGTTGTAGGCTCCTCCACTGGAATAGTAACAGGTTCCTCCACTGGAGTAGTAACAGGCTCTTCCACTGGAGCAGTCGTAGGCTCCTCCACTGGAACAGGGGAAGACTGTTCGAGGGCTTCAGACGAAATCGTACGTAGGGCTTGAGGAGCAGCTTGCATGCTGCTCATCTCCACTGAAGTGGGGATAGGCCCCTCGAGGGATGTTTGCAATGGCTCGCTTGAAGGTCGAATAAGAGCTTCCACACCATCGTCTAGTCTTGGTGGCAAGACAAGCTCTTTCAAGGATTCTGTCGAAGATTTCTCAGGCAACGCATGAGCAGGTTGCGCCTCATCATCCTCGAGTGGAGCGGTGCTGATCCCCTGAGGGGGTTTTGACGTGCTTTCTCGACGGGTGATGGGAGAAAAGGCCAAGTCCATGTCTGGAGGAGTGCGCTCTTCTTGGACGTCACCTTGGTCGGGCATGATTGAGTCACGGTCCCCCAAGGAGAAAGGGACAGCAACGGGCGCAAAGCTGTTTTGAGGTGGTCTTGACGGCGTCTCTTGATCTGCCCTCGGCTCCACATGAACAGTTTCCTTGATCGGGCTGGGGGTCTTCTCAGTGAATCTCCACTGTCCGCTCCCAGACCCAAACTTGGTCCTCTTTCGCCTGTCATTATCGGGAAAGTCGGCCTCTTCTGCGAAGGGATCATAAGCAGAAGCCAGAAAGCGACCTCTTTTCAAGAAGGCTGGCGATTCCCAAGTTTGTGGCTGTTGCAGATAGTCCCGAGGATCCTTGCGGGACGAGGTAGGAATGTGGCTGTTGTAGGGAGGAAAGTCGGATGGTGAGTTGCTGGTGTCGGGAGATGGCGCAGGGTGGTCGACGGAGACGGATGTCGTCGTGCCGGATTCTTGTCGTATCTAGGAAATTTAGCAATTGGTCTGTGATGGAGTAAATGGCACATACCTTCAGGTCCAGGTATTCGCCGTACTGAAGTTGCCACTCTATGCCCTTGCCCGGTGTTGATGCCGCAGAGTCATCTTTCGCCCATGTCACACCTCGTAGACTCAATGTCAATTGGTCGCCACTGGTGACCTCACTCTTTGAGACAGCCTTTGCACTCGCGCCACAAAAGTACAACCTGACCTGACCATGGCGAGCGCGTAGACGGAAGTCTGGTTCGACGAGGAGCAGACTCAGCGATCTAGAAGAGGATGAATATGGCCATACGAGGGTGACGACGCCATGAAAATGAGATTCGTCAGCCTCGGCAAGCTCAGGCTGGAGCTCTGCAATTGGCACGGCCGTGCTTCCTATAGACATTGCTAAGCGTTGCTGTCATAATGTTGTCAGAGCGCCTCGGTCATCCTTATACAGATCTCGCGTCTTCAAACGTAGGCCTGTCATTAGGCACGTCGCTGACATGAGAGCAGTGACAAATGTCAAGATTCACGACTATGAAAGTAAGATTAAGTCTATGGTGAATAGTATGTACAAAGAACTACGATTGCGGACACCAGCGGGGAAGAGGGTCCCAAATTGACCCAACTCCGCCCCGCCACCTCCGCTTGCGGTAACATCTTATTCGACACCAATACATTACTGCCTGAACGATTGGATCTTGATATTTTGAGTATACCGCAACGATCCGACTCTTGCCAATGGGATCTCTAGATCAACCTTTCATCAGAAGGATAGCCATTGTTGGAGCAGGTCCAGCGGGGGTGACAGCAGCCAAGTATCTATTGGCGGAGGACATCTTTCATATTATAGACATTTTCGAGCAGCAAGATTCCTTCGGTGGAGTCTGGAATTACTCTATCATTGATGAACTTGATGCCACACCGATTCCTCAGACTGATCCACATCAACCAGTGCAGGAGCCACGATGGCAAAAGGCTGACCAACATTCAATAGGAAATGATGGCCTCCGCCCGTGCTTTTCTTCACCCATGTATGATAATTTAGAGAGCAACCTCCCTCACTCTGTCATGAAACATACGGATGATTCCTCCCTCGAGGACCATCAACTTTTCCCCCAACGTGAAGCCGTCCTTTCTTACCTCGAGCAATATGCTGCCGGCATCGCCCACCTTGTACACTTTCATACCCAAGTCGTTGATTGCCAGGCTATGGCAGGTGGCTGGTCCTTGACCGTGAAGGATTTGCCGACAGGTCGACACTCGCAAATGGAGTATGATGCAGTCGTAGCCGCGACTGGGCACTACAACGTGCCCAAAGTACCTGATATCAAGGGACTCAAAGCATGGGATCATGCTAATCCTGGCATCATCTCTCACTCGAAACTCTACCGCAGTCCAAAACCTTACACTGACAAGAAGACAATTATCATTGGAAATGCTGCGTCAGGAACGGATATTGCAAGACATGTTGCCACTACGGCGAGACTCCCTGTCCTGCTTTCTCAAAGGTCTGAGCCACCGAAGCAGGACGAGATAGATGATCAGGAAGTGGTTCCTCAAATAGTCGAGTTTATGCCGCCATCACAAGCGTGTAGAGCAATACGCTTCGCAGACGGAAGGGTGGAGACTGATGTGGATGCCATCGTTTTCTGTACAGGCTATTTCTTCAATTATCCATTCCTGTCATCTCTGAGGCCGCCAATCATTGAAAGCGGTGAGCGAGTCAAGGATGTCTACCAGCATGTCTTCAGTATCCATCATCCTTCGCTTGTCTTTATGGGCCTACCTTGCAAAATCATACCCTTCCGAACTTGCGAGGGTCAGGCATCAGTCATTGCCGCTGTGTGGTCCGGCCGTTTAAGCTTGCCTTCGAGGAGCGAAATGCAATCTTGGGATGCTCTTCGATCAAAGCATCTTGAGCCCCGCGCTTTTCACATTCTGCCCGCTCCCAAAGATTTGGAGTATCATAACGAGATGGTCAATTGGGCAAGCAAGGCGGTGAACGCAGATCAAAAGCGGCTGCCTCCCAAGTGGGATACGAAAGACTTCTGGCTGAGAGACAAAATACCTGTGATACGGAAACAGTTCGCGGCACATGGGAGAGACCGGAACAACATCAGAAAGCTTGAGGACCTTGGCTATAATTATACATCATGGTCGAAGGCGCAGCCAGAAAATCGGCCATCTTGATGGAACTCATGAGGAAGTTTGAGCAAGACGAAGCAGCATAGTGCGAGCATTCTGCAAAAAATGGATAGATAGATCAAGATTCTTGACCTCATGTGAAGCGTCACAAACTTTCGAGAATTCCCGATTCTGATTCACGGACTAAATCACTGGGCAATTGCTTGTCAATCGTGATTGTGGTGCTGATGATGTTGAAGATGCCTGGGAGGGAAATTCGCCTTTTTTGGGTCCAAAGCGCGCCCCGCGCGTCTGGCAACTCCCGGCCTCTGGGACCGACTTCTGTTGCATGACAATGAATTGTGGAATTGTGTTTCAAGCAAACCATTAGAATCATCCATAGATTATTTCAAAATCCTTGCTCTTTATTATCTTCCCTATGCTCGTCGCAAGTTCTGCCGACGCTTGGATCAGGATCCACAACGCCGACAGACGATCATACAGCACACCACAGCAGAAAAGCCCCAGAGCTGCAATACTGACTGGATTCGCTCAGGGCGTGAAAAGCCCGACAGACTGCTCATGCCTAGCTAGCGGCTCGGGTTTACTGCTATATGATGAAGCCTTCGGACGGCATCAGCAAGGAACCTGTTCCCATTGGGAAACCTACAACTCGCCATGAGAGGGAATCCGCGGTGAGTGGCTATACACCCCTCCTTGATTTTGTGCTGTATCTGGTTCTCACTTCTTGTAGATATTCTCTGGTGGTGTACGACCGAGGAATACCCTGAACAGGCAGAACCCATCCACGAATCACCTTCCACAATCCGCCCAAAACCGCCCTTCGACCAGCAGGCCCACTGCTTTGCAAACAGAAACCAAAAGAGGAGCAAACGTGAAGGTGGCCGCATCATGCGTGGATCTCACATCACAAAACGATGAGGGCCACGATGTGAAGAGACGCAAGATGGAGAATGCATCACCTAGTGACTCCTCGACGTCCGAGATAGATATCATGGATTGCCACTCGCCCAGCAGCTTGAAAATCACGTCGTCAAGTAGCAATGCACCCCCGTTTTGGCAAGGCCTAGCAGCGAACACTTCCCGCAAATTGAGCCATTCTCGGGACGTTGTAAGTGAATATCGCAACGTCGAGAATACAATGAACAGCAATCCGAGCAAACGCCAGAAGAAACAACACCGCAGTAATGGTTACACAGTTGAATATGAAGATAAGTCAAAGTCAACATCACCCCTCTTGGATGCCGTGTCACGGCGTTCGTCCAGGCCCCCAACCATCGATATCACTGTTGAGACCGACGAATTACAAGCACCCCACCCTGACATGAAGCCCAAAATGCCGTATGCCGGTACGGCAAGGCAAAAGGAAAGCGGGGCCTTCCATAGACTCCGAGACGGAGGGAAACGGCAGGACGCCAATACAAAATCACCGTACTTCGATCAGTCTTCCGGTATGGGTACACACCATAAGCGGCTTTCATCTCCTGAGAAATCCAAGTCAAGGAACCTGGGAAGGAAGACGAATCCCGGCCTAAATGACAGCTTCATTGCCTCTAATGGCGAGCACCGCGGAAGGATAAGTCCGACTGGTAATAGTAGTAGCCCCGATCAGTTGAATTCCGGAACCACAGTTGGCCATCAATCCATGTCATCAAGGCTCTCACCGAGCAAAAATGTTCGAACACAACATCCCACCAAAGACTCCGCGTCTCGTCAGAAATCGCCCAAAGTTGTCGAAGTGGAAGAAGATCGAGGCCTTGTCTCGAGTGACATTCCTTCTGCCCCATTTGCAAGGAAGACCGTTCAGTCCCGACAGAATCATTTGCAGGAGGCTGACCCACCCTGGGCCTTTGAATTGAAAACGTGCAGTACTGGGAAGAGCCCGGGCTTTCATGAGAGCGACAACCTTGGCCTCGTGCATGATGAGAAAAAGCGAAGATTCGAGCTCCATGACAGCGGAAAATCGATGAATGAAATGCTCGAAGTGCCGTATCTCTATCCTGAAAAGGTGCACAAAGTCTTGTTTGAGATGGGTGGACGTCGGATACGCTTGGAATCCGCGAGGGCAGGATATCAGGATCCTATCTTGCATCTTGAGTTGCGGTCGGCGTGCGACATGACTAGATTTACGAGCGAGCTACAGAACGGAGGAGGACCTATGAAGGTCATTGGCCAAGATTCGTAAGGCGTTTTTGTCCTTGTTTTCTGGAGCTGGCTAATTCATCATCTTAGTGACAAGATGGAAAGCTATTTCAGGAATAAGCGCGACCAACCCAGATCTAGGAAACACTCAATCTATCATGCGGACGGTCACCCAGAAGAGGTGCTCAAGAGTGACTCAACTGTGACAGAAAATATTCAATTTCAGACTAAGAATGTGAGCGGCTTGTTCGAAAGAGCGCGCCGTCGTGGCAACGGTGAGAAGCCCTCCAATCCCGGCGTTCTACTATCAACCAAGGAAGGTGACAAGACCACAATATCAGCCCTGCTGCATAACCTCCGGCCACAAGCAGCAATCGCCGATCGCAGTAGTCACCTACGAAGATCGGCGAGGAAATCAGAAATACCTCACCACCTTCAAGATGCCCTGTTCGAGGATTTGAACGAGGCTGAAGTGCCAAAATACTCGAAGACCCACGGCCTCGGTAAGGCGTGGAAAAGGTCTCTCACGTTTCCAAAGACAGGCAAGAAAAGAGCTACGGTTGATTTCGCTGATCTTGAGCGTCTGGACGAGGGTGAGATGCTGAATGATTCGCTCGTCGCGTTTCATATGCGATATCTGGAACATTCACTGGAGCAAAAACGGCCAGATATTGCGAAAAGGATCTACTTCTTCAGCACTTTCTTCTATGAGCGTTTGACCGATCTCCCTCGAGGCCAAAAAGAAATCAACTATGCCGCAGTGCAGAAATGGACCAGAAGCGTCGATCTTTTTGGATATGACTATGTTGTGGTTCCTGTCAATCAGAATTTCCACTGGTATCTTGCTATCATCTGCAATCTGCCCGCTATCAATCGTGAATTTCCTACAGAGGAAGACGCTTCAAGCAGTACAGACAAAGAAGCCGTGGTATCTTCCCCTCTCACCTCCAGAGAATTTGACAGAGCAGGGGCTCAGCAGTTGGGCGATGAGGAGGCAGTCAGTGAAGAAGCCGTCGAAAAGGGAGCTAGAGAGTCTTTTGCTGAGATGAGTCTTGCAAAAGACGACGATGTAGAACGAAAGGACGAAGAGATGCTTGATGACCAGACTGGGCTTCTCTATTCTGCAGATGACGGCAATGCCGATGCGTTACAATTAATTGAAGGTCAACAGGACAACCGAGCGGGCGATCCTGCCACTGTTGCTGCTGTGACATCAAATTCCCCTGGATCAACTCGAAAGCCAAAGAAGCGAAAATCAATGCCACCGGTGACACGGGTGGATCCTGAGAGCCCGCTCATTATCACACTAGACTCGCTGGGTGGTGCACATGGGAACACCATTAAGCATCTGAAACAATACTTGATGAAGGAATGCCAGACAAAGAGAGGCGGCACATCTTTCGACCCTGCCTCGATCAAAGGGATCAACGCCAAAGAGATCCCGCAGCAAAATAACTTTGCAGACTGTGGTATCTTCATGCTGGGATACCTCGAAATGTTTATGAATGGGGATCCCAAAGACTTTATAGCCAAGACCATACGCTGGGGCCATACAACGCAGGATTGGAGTGAGCTGGTGCCGAGCAAGATGCGTGCTGATATGCGAGAACGACTATTGAGACTAGGACACTCGCAGGATGACGAAAACCGCACAACGAAGAAAGAGCGTCGTTCCAGTACCACGACTCCCCATGCTTCCGATCCCACCACGCCCACGGAGCCACATCAAGCCGGAGTCGACTTTTCCAAACCTTCCAGCAAACCCAGCTCGTCAAGAAATTCACCGTCACGCCTGCCCCAGCCCTCCACAAGAAGCGAAGCTCTTGAGACTGCGCAACCGATTGGTCCAACACTGGCAGATGGCAATGAATCCAGAAGTAGTCGCCCGCCGGACGATAGAAATGAGATCATCAATTCCAATGGGACGAGTCAAGATGAGGCCTCGCTTGTTGTGATAGAGAACCCCAACAAGGACCAGGAAGACATGGAACAGCCAAGCTCTCAGCTTGTTACCCAGGAAGCCACAGGACCCATCACTCAACGAGCCATGTCCATCCCACCATCGCCAAAATTACCCTCCCAAGTGGCCGATTCCCAAGACCCTCCGCCCATCAGACAAGAGGATCCGCCTGCCCGCGAAGAATCGCAGGAACTCCCCATGATGACAACAAACCCAGCCGTCGTGATCCCGCCGCCTCCTTCCAATAGGCCAGAACGTGTCACATCCATGGTCTCACCCGCTATCACCGGAATCCCCGAGAAGCGTCATACGAGGGACTTTGGCCACCTGCAACGCTCGACACCACGGTCACCACCGAATGTTGAGGACGACAGGGATTTTGCTCCGCTCCCCGTCAGCGAGAAGCGCAGGTTGAAGCAATATCACAAGAAGGGGCAATTTCGAGGGGGCAAGGGTCATGAGCATGTTGCGCCTGTCGTCATCGATTGACTGACTGAATGATCTCGGGCGATTTGTTGGAACATGGGTTACCATTTATGTCTGCGACTGCGTGTTCCGTGCAAGAAATATCATCAGCAGAGAGGGGAATGATGCATGTCTTGGCTCTCGATTTTTGCTCCATGCAGGCTCGGGAGAGCGGTGTGGCTACATTGCTTTGCAGGGGGACAGGTCCAGAGAGAAGATAATTCATATCTGTTATAGCAAGTCCACTGTACAAAAGCTTATATCGAGACAATCTCACGGATTGCGAGAAGGATGCCTATCTGAGCATGCGCTTTGCAAAGGCGATGACACTGTATGCGTACATTGGATCCATGCTCCCGTCTTCAACCTCTATATGCAATCCAGCGGCTCATTTACATCCCCATACGTCCCCACTCTCGCCATATCCCACCTCCCCCAGCGCATCCTCAAAACCTCACGCTCCAATCCCGCCCGACCCCCACCCCCGGCCTCTTCACCACCGCCCAATCCGCCGCCCCCCCCTCCTTCCCCCGGAAAAATTGCATCTCCGCTCTCCTCTCCTCCTTCCCCCCTTCCTCCTGAACCGCCACCGTGCCCCTCCCCTCCCAGCTCGTGGGTGCATTCACAACGATCACCTTCTCCACACTCACGCCACTCATCCTCTTCACATACTCCTTCGCCTTCTTCCCGCTCCCCTGCTGCGTCCCCCGCGGCACTAACGTCGTACTCCTCAACTCCTCCGCCCCTACGAAGGTGAAGCGCCGATGGATGAACGCGCCGGCTTGGTAATCGAAGCTCTCGCCATCGTCGATGTAGAGCTCGCCCTCGGCGTTTCCAGCTTCGTCCAGGGTGATGAGGAGAGTGTAGGGATCCCAGCGCATGAGTCCACTGCTGCGTCGAGGCCGGTCTTTGCGGGGGATGATGTGTCCGGCTTGCATGAGGAGGGGGATCGTGTGCAGTGGGGCGGGGAGGGTGACGGTACTGCCACTACCGGTGGTGGTGTAGGGTTTGAAGGTGAAGTAATCGTAATAGGTGGATGAGGGGGGCAGGTAGATGTCCACGGTGTTGGCACCCTCGGTGACGACGGGTTTGATCAGGAGACCCGTGTCGGCGAGGTAGAATTGGTCGTCCAGACTAAAGCCGGCTTCGTCTTCGGGGTGGACGTAGTAGTGCGGTCGCACGATCGGGTAGCCCGATGTGGATGCCGTGTGGAATGCTGTGTACCACGCCGGTAAGAGCTGGTACCGGAGTCGGAGCGCTTGGGTGATGATTTGCGTGTAAGGGTCGCCTATCAAGTAGGGTTCGCGACGCCGGGTGTCGATGTGGGCGTGGCCCCGGAAGAAGGGGTAGAAGGCGCCGGCTTGGTACCAGCGTGTGAGGAGTTCCTTGGAGGGGTTGCCGAAGAAGCCGCCGACGTCGGCGCCGGCGAAGGGGAAGCCGGCGATGTTCATGGAGAGGATCATGGGGATCGAGGCTTGTAGGTGGGACCAGCTCGCTTGGTTGTCGCCCGTCCACATGGCGCCGACGCGTTGGGAGCCGGAGTAGTAGGAGCGGGTGAGGACGAACGGGCGTTTTGCGGGTTGGTCCCGTTTGAGCATGGCTTCGTAGGTGGCGTTGTGGAAGGTGAGCCCGTTGAGGTTGTGGATGTCGCGGTGTTCCCAGTTGCCGTGGTGGAGGTTGTCTTTGGGCATGGTGGTTTCAGGGCCGTTGAAGACCGAGGGTTCGTTCATATCGTTCCAGATGAAGAGGTTGGATGCGGTGCCCTTGAAGGACTGGTAGGTGAAGAGGGAGTCCCACCATTTGCGGGCGGCCGGATTAAAGCAGTCGATCCAGTAAGAGGAGCCAGGCCAGCACCAGCCTTCGTAGAGGTTGTTGTCTTTATTGTGGATCCCAAGGTCTTGGGACTTCAAAGCTTCGACGACGGGGTAGTTGGCCTCGTTCTTGATGTGTGGGTCAATGATGGCCACGAGCTTGCGCTGCGATGCATCGAGCTGCTTCTGCATGCCAAGTGGGTCCGGGAATGTGTGCTCGTCCCAAGTGAAGTATTTCTTGCCGTCAGTATATTCAATATCAAGCCAAATGACATCGTAAGGGATGTGATGACGTGTCATCTTGTTGTCAACGTCTTTGACGTCTTCGTCAGTAACGTAGTTCCATCTGCATTGATGATACGCAATGGAGAATTCTTGAGGTAGCTGCGTATTGCCTGTGCGAGCACTGTACTGTTGGATGATGTCTTTTGGCTCAGGTCCTAGGAACACAAAGATGTCTATGAGACCATTTTCTGATATCCAATGGGTCTTGGTGTCGGTCTTTGCTCCAATACCAAGACTTAGAGGGTTTGATGACTGCTTCTGCTTCTCGATGTCGATCCAAGTCTCGGCTGCATTCATCCAGAAGACACCGACAGAGGATTGTTTACGATGTGCATACATCAGTGGGATTGCGCCATACAGAGTCATCGGCGAGTCCATCTCGTATTCGAAGACATCACTGTTGTACAGCCTATAGGGATCATTGTACGCAGCTGATGCGCCTCTGAGAAATGTCAGCTCTATTCCAGGGCATGTTCCACGCTTGAGATGCGGTTACCTTGTCTCCTTAAGTGCCAATGGCCCTGCATGACCCGGGATCCCATAGACATGCTCGTAGGCTGGAAATGTGATATCCATGGCCACGCTCTCCGGGCCTTTGGGCTTGGAGTCAGTGTTTCCTCCAAACGATTCTTCCCACCATGTGCTTTCATCTTCTCCGTGCTCTTCCTTGGCCTCTTCACCTTCCTTCACTTCCTCGGCATCTTTCTTCTCCTTCTCAACCTTCGGCCTCCAATGTTCCAGATTCATTATACCGTTACCATTGAGTTTGATCTGTACCTGATCGTCTCTTACAAAGTCCACAGAGAAAGGACTGTGGCGGATGATGGCTTTGTATCCATTCCCGGGACCGTACGACACGATCGTCTCCTTTTGCGTGGACTCGCCCTTCATGCCTGGGTCTGACTTCGACTGCCCGACCAAGGCCCATTTGTCGACTTCATTGTAGCGCTCTTTCCTCGCTTGACTGCCATGCCTCAGCTCGATATCTCCTTTCTGCCTTTGGGCTTCATCGATCGTGATTCTGGCTACCCCAGGCTCTTGGAAATGGATTGACAGTGGAAGATGGATTGATGGCTGTCCGTCTCCGAGAGACTTGAGCATCGTGCCTGTGACAAAGCCATCTTTGATCTTGACAGTATCCGGGAGAACAGTATAGGGCGACGTCCATGATGAGCCAGAGGCGGTGACATGGTCGGCAAAAGCGCGATTACGCTTGCAGAAACCGGATTGATCACAGGTCTTGAAGTTTTCATGCTTTACGGACACTGTATTCGCATTCAGTAGGAATACGTTTCTTCTAGCAGATTTGGGTCGTTCAATGCCCACCTGCAGACTCGAAAATGGCAAAAGCGATGAGCAGAAGTGGGAGCAATTGCACCCGGATCACAGAGGACAGCATAACGAACGACCCATCAATAGAGCTGTCGCGAAAAGCACCGTGTCAAGTAGGGAAGTGCTTAGATGATCATAGCTCAAGCTCTCTATACCAAAAGAATTGTATGAATACGGATCTTCCCCAGGTCATGCAGCGCATAAAAGACGAAACAGCCCAACGGCTTCCCGTTTCAACCCTGAAGCTGTTTCAGATTCCTTGGTCTAGCGCGCGGAGCCTCCCACGGGCCGAACCAGAAGCCTCCAAGACAGCAAAGCAGCTAGGGATGTATGTATTACCGTCAGACGGCCAGTCTGACAGTAATTACAGGTAAGAGGCAAAAACGGCCTGTAAGACGGTAATTCCTGTAAATGACGTGATATTTGATTATTAATCAACTTTTGACCAATCAAATGGCTATATTTGGCCTTAGTAAGGCCCCGAAATCACGTGCTCCTTTCAGAATTTTCGCATCCCCTAAATAATAACGGAAAAAACATAGTTATTAGCTCGTTCCTTATTATCCACTTCTTATTACCCTATCGTACGATCGCTATACCTTTTAAACCTACTACGGAGAAAAATCTCGAAGTTTGGAACGCTTTTATAAAGAAGCCTACTCTTAAAAAGGCCTAAACTCCTCTTATTACCTGCCGGTAATATATAAAATATACCGATAGAGCCGTTAACGCAATACGAATGAAAGAGCACCTCTTTACCTACGAAACGTACCTTATATATCCAAATTACATATTATACGAAATAATAAAAGCAAAAGCCAAAGGTTTTAAGCCTTAGCAATCACCCTTTAATACCTAGTTTATAGTAAAAGGCTAGCCGGTATTTCGATAAAGCAAGCTAATAGTAAACGCTTTATCCTTAGCTAAAATCGCTTATTTGGAAGAACTTACTTCTTTAGCTATATACGTCGGTAAACGGCCTTTCAGTTTTTTTGATAAAACGTATTTAAAAGCTTTGATTAATAGGCTTAATCCGGTTTTTAAAATCCCTTTAAGATACCGTTTTTCAAATGATTTACTCGATAAGGCTTATAATAAGATAAGAGCTCTCGTTCAAAAATAACTTAATATTACTAACCGTTTGAATTTAATAATAAACGGCTCCTTAAATATTAATTACGTACGGCTTATTAATATCTCCTTATAAACCCCCCTTAAAGCCCTTTACTTAAAGAGTATCGAAATGGATAAATTAAAGCATAATAGACAAGAAACGGCTAACTACCTCGATAAACGTATAAAAGCTTGGTATAAAGACGATATTATACGTATCAATTCCATAGCTACGGATATAGAGAATATGATAACGGCTTTTATAAATGCGATACACTTAAAGCCGGCGTAAAGATATGTTTTTTGGGCCTTTTACGATAGCCACGGACTTCAGTTATTAATTAAGTATATTAGTAATATTTTGTAGTTTAAAGACCTCTTTATAAGGGCCCAAAAAATCGTCGTCTTCTTTTGGAAAGCTAATAAATAGCTTATAATCCTTCGTTAATATTAAAAACGTTTATACAATCGCATTTATGCCTTAATAGCATCGGTAATCACGCGATAGGGTACTCAATACCGGCTTATTAACTCCCTCGTCCGCAATAAAGTTACTTTAATAGCATAAATACGAGATCGCGAGATAGACCGAGCGGCCGGTATTTATATAATTCGTATTATCTAGGATCCAGGTTTTTGGGCCGATCTTAAGGACCTTAAATCGGTATTAAAGCCTCTTTATACCGCTTAAGTTTAGTTTAAAGATAATCGGGTATACTTAGGATTTATACTATCGCGTTGGTACGGTATTAAAGGTTATTTAAGAAGCCTTAATATTAACCCTGCGTTCCCGATTTATCCTTATATTGATTAGATTTTTCGTCCGTACTAAAAAACCGTTAATAATAAACTTATTTAAAAAAAGGCTATTTGGAAATAGTTATTTAAAAAATAGATCCAGCTTATTTATTACGTCGCTTACTATCTAGATCTAGCTAACAAAGGTAAAGGCTTAAACGATAATACCCAAACTTTTATCTTCGTTTTCTTAAATCGATTTACTATTTATACGAATTAGGAAAAATCGCGGATACGTAGTTACTTCTTGGCCTTCAAAACTTAGTATACTCCGTTCTTTAGAAACTATTACGTATAAAACGATAAAGGGAATCCGGTACTTTTTTAGTAGATCTATAGAACGATCTTACTATTGCTCGTTAAGATAGCTATCCGGGTCCTCGAGACTACTACCAATTCAGTCGCTAACGAGAGATCTTTTTCCGTTAATAAGATCCTTTATACGGTACCCCGCAATTGGATAAGCTTGGAGAAAATGGATAAGCTTCAATTTATTTATATTAATACTCGTATCTTTAGATATAAACTCAAACCCTTATTATTATTACTACTACCACTAGCGAACCCACCCTTATTTAACGATCCTAATAATCAAAACAAAAGGAGGAAGATCGGTATTAAGTTTCTATTTATAAACGAATCTTAGCTTAGCCTCGACGATAAGACGGAGCTCGATCTTAAGGATAAATATAGACCAAGAGAGGAGGACGTCGTCGATAATAACGAAACGGATAACTTCGAGCTCGAGAGTAACGAGGAGCAAATCGAAAAGCAGCCGAGAACCTTAGATATCTACTTAATCTTATAAGGAAATAGATAATCTGGCCCTTACTATACCCAGATAAATAGCCTATAGGCTTTCAATCCAATCAAAAACCACTCTTTGGACCTAGTACAATAAATGATTTACTCAAAATATCTGGGTCCCGGCCATGCAGGTAAGAGAGGCTACCGATTGGGGCGGAAAAAAGCCTGAAATACGGCCAAATATACCCTTATTACTGCCAACTTTAGCGTGACCGTCAGACGGCCTGTCTGATAGTAATTATAGCCGTTTTTCGTCTGACGGTAATCGGTAATTCCAAAGTCTCACATCCCTAAAAGCAGCCCCGCCCAGATAAGGGATCCCCCACTAACTTTCGACCCAAAAATGGCTGAGCAAAATCCCACACAACAGCCAAACCAAGATCCACCCGTCTTTAAGCATCTGAGCCTCAAGACACAGCACTATCTCCGCCAAGCCAATCAATCGAAGCTCGAGAAAGAAAAAGAAGAAGCGTCCAATATGAGCTCCGAACAAACGTACAGTCTTGCCCCCCACACTGCCCCACACAAAACGCAAGCGAGACGACAAGCAAAAGTGCAAGAGCTGATGAGTGGAGCGCAGGTTCATCGCCATTAAGCCCGATGGTGTTCAGCGTGGTCTCGTTGGGCCTATCATCACGAGGTTCGAGCAAAGGGGGTACAAGCTTGTGGCAATGAAGCTGGTGTCGCCGTCGAAGGAGCATTTGGAGAAGCATTATGAGGATCTGGCGGACAAGCCGTTCTACAAGGGTCTTGTTACATGTAAGCTCACACTCCGAGTCGTTGATTGGCGATATGAGGTTATTGGTGCTAATGACAACAACAGATATGCTGAGTGGTCCCATCTGCGCCATGGTCTGGGAAGGCAGAGAGGCCGTGAAAACGGGACGAAGTGAGTTGCATCCGAGGACGAATTCCTCTTGTGGGATTCAGCTGACTTCGTTGTTAGCTTTGCTCGGTGCCACCAACCCAATGGCATCTGCCCCGGGTACCATCCGTGGTGACTATGCTATTGTACGATCTGGCTCCTTTGTTGTGAGTACACAGCTGACATACGCAGGACGTCGGCCGCAATGTTTGCCATGGCTCCGATGCTGTCGAGAGCGCCAAGAAGGAGATTGACCTCTGGTTCAAGAAGGAAGAGCTATTGTCGTACAAGCCAGCCAACTTCGACTGGATCTACGAGAAGCCATGAAGGTCGCTAGTCTTTGCAGAGATACGACTGACGGACGACGAAAAGTCTAATAATAGAGATGGATAAAAATGAAAAGGAAGACTGGTTTAAAACATCAGGGCCAAAGAATTCTGAATACAAACATGAGGTGGCGGTATGGACAGATTGCCGCCAAAGATTGTGAAACCGTAAGACTGTCTCTTTCTGATGTGGCATGACTCGCTTAATCCTACACTGCCTGTTACCTCTGTTCCAAGGCTGCTTGGATAATGCCAATCGTGAAGGTGAAGCCCAGCATGATACATGCTGCGATGCCAAAGCCACCTTGCACGTCGTTTCTGAATTTTGCCCAGAGCACTCCAAACAAGATGCCCAAGCTTAGGCCCAAAAGCCCTAAGATATACAGCAACAGCCAGTTTAGTCCCTCAGAGAAGTGAACGCCCCAGCCTATCCCCGTTCCTCGATTGGGACAGATGGCAAGGCGTTCCTTCAGCTTTTTCGGAATCCTGTCTAGGCAAATTCCAAGATCCTCGGCATGATCGGGATGCTCGTACAGGTGCATCATGTGATTTCTGCCCACAGGTGGTATCACATCAGCTGGCATTGGGCGATATCGATACTCATTCGACCTGCTCTCAGGAGGAATGTCGTTCTCTTTCTTGACATCCGCCAAGTCGCTTTTGTATGCCTCAAATTGGACAAAGTCAATACTTGTCAGCTTCTTCAGTGACAAAAGCATCCGAAAACGACCTCTCATTGTAGTGTAATGCGCCCTTAGGCCAGCGAAGAGTTGCTGGTCTGATGTCAGTGCTTTCACATCCATGTGTACTACTCTGGTTGCATATTTGTACTGCGGTATGCAAAGTAAAAGGTAGAGACATTCAGGCTGTGGAGCTATCAGAACATTCATTTGGCTGGTATCTGTTGAGGGTGTAGTGTCTTTATGCGATCCTTTTCTGGGTCCCAATTTTTTGGGTCGACCCAAATGTGGTGTGGATTTGTTGCTGTGCTGTGGCCTTTCGTTTCCTATCGCAGTGTGGGCATTGCTTTCCTGAGACAAGCTCACTGTGTCTGCTGGATCAGAGCTGAGCTTTGATCCGCCACCAACGTGATGCATCCTTGATAGAGCATCCGCAAACTTGCTCATTGACTTCTCGTTCATCATGTGGCTCAAGATTGTACAGCGCCTGAATGAAGTCTGCTGCAATCTTGAAGCAGGTATGAGGCAATTGATTGCAGCCAACATTATAAAAATCCAGCCTGGAAGAAATAAGGACGATCGGGGGGGATTCACCTCAGGAATGATCAAGATTTCGGACCACGTGCGAATAAGGCTGCTGGCACGGGTGTCCAAACAAGGGGGAATTACAATAGCTGCGAAGAACCAATAAATGACGTTGAGATCCCATCTCGACGGTCTTTGCCACTCATTCTTGGCCAAGATCGGCCAGGGCCTGGTTGAGGCCTGCAGCAGCTTCACAGCAGGTATGAAACAGCTCACTGCAGCCGAAATTCTGACGACCCAGCATAATAGAAATAAGGACGATCGGGCGAGATTCTCCTGAGGAATGATCAAGATCCTTTCAAACCAGGTCCGAGCGAGGTTGCCAGTAACGGTGTCCATCATAATGGCAAGAGCGGCAGAATACCAATAAACCAGGCCGCCATCCCAACCCAACGACGTTTGCAACGCATCTTTGGTCGACTGCTTGAAGTCTATCGAAAACCCCAGGTCCCTCGAGGACTCAGAGTCTAGGGCTTCAAGGATTTGTTGCACTGAAGGAGTACACAACTCTGTCCCATATGAAGCTGCGGCGCCTGGGACACGTTCATAAATCCTGTCTTGTAAGATGGTGCCGCATCGCTTCATCAAGTCAGCGATACACCCAACAGTTGAGCTTGATTATGACTAACGCAGACCCATGTAATTTCCTTCGTGTTATGGTGGGCACTGGGCGAAGAAGATCTCATGTGAAGATAATCACACCAGCGGCAAAGCTGATAGATGAAGAAGGGTAATAGTGTCATGACGATGATAGGGAAGACTATGAATTTCACAGCTATCTCGATCAACTTCAAGTCTATCTGGATCCTAGAGAGTGGAGCTAGGTTATCATCGTCAATGGATGATGCTAAACGAGGCCCGTCGCGTATGATTTGAATAGAATGAATGTAGATATTGTCCCAATAGGTCGCAAGTCCATACTTGAATAGGTGGGCAGATGCGACGCATTGCTCATTCTTCTGTTGCCAAATGTACCAATACAGTCGCTGATCATCTTCCTTTAGATGGATCGGTGCTATCCATTTGGGACTATCCCAAGGGTACGATCTCTCTAGCAAGCCCCACTCGCTTGAAGTGTCCGAAGTATAGTAGTAGTGTCCAGTAGCGGTACAGACTTCTGCGATGCTCTTTGGAGGTATCGAAGGCTCAAGTTTGAGCTCGAATTCCAAGACAGATTCAATATAAGCCTTTTTAGGTATTGAGATCCACTCCTTCTCACCGACAATGCAGGACACCAGACATGTCGTAATAAGAAGGAGGAAAATATTCCCCATCGAGAAATGGAAATCGTTATCCGGAAACAAATGTCAGTCAGGGTCAGCTAAGCAAGCTCGAGGCGGATCAGAAGAACAGGTCAAAGCCTTTGAAAAAAGGGGGGGGGAAAGACAGCAGCGAAGCAGTAACGTTCAACAACAAGAAATTAGGTGACAAAAACACGGCCGACAGTTGCATTGAAGCCCAATGACGACTGAATACGCAAAGCCATGGCTAGATCATATTGCTCGCTTGAAATCTTACGAGGCTGAGCGGGCGCTGCATTCCCATCGATGCAAGGCTGAGCCGCAGACCCGGGCTTACCGATCCTGCTCTAGTTGGCAACGATCCACGCGATGAGGCACCTGGTTCTACAGTGCGCACCGCAAGGCAGACCATGATGAAAAAATTTCATCGACTTGGCCGTGCAAGTGGAAACAAACAATGCGTCCGATCCCTCGAACCTCTTATTGGTGGGAGCGCTCAGCCCCTACGCTAGTCCATATTGAAAGCCTATTTTCAAACTTCTGCTCCTCAAGCTCTTGTGCCCACATACATGCTCACCATTCATATCAATACATATCTTCTAAAGGTAAAGCACTGACAATTTTTGAGAAATATTGACAAGGCCACTGACATCTTGCGTTTTTAGAAACCATGCATCTCATGTACACCTTGGACGCCGCAGGCAAAAGAGTTTACACGCTGAAAAAGGTCACTGGGGGTAATGAAGTCACCAAGTCTGCGCATCCCGCCAGGTTCTCCCCCGATGACAAGTGGTCGAAGTATGTCTCTTCCGACTTTGCTTTCGTTCGCGCGTGCAGTCCGATTGGAGCATGGGGGCTTGTTCTACATGACGAGTAATAGAGCAGAAGACAGACGGCCCAAGGATGGACGGGGGGGGAGCTTGAGAGTACAGCATTCATGGCATAGGGTAAGACCGTGTGACTAACGCTATTGGCGCTGCTTAGACAACGTGTGTTGCTGAAGAAGAGATGGGGGCTGCTCTTGAAGCAGGATGGTGAGTGGTTCCCGCTGAGGCTGGTCGGCAGCGTGGCTGATCACTTCGCAGAGACTAGGAAGGCACTGGGAATACGATAGAGGGCTTCGGGGACCGAGATCCACATTGGATCATATTGCAATAGGCCGTGCAACTGAGAACAGGGGTTGTCGCGAACGATATTTGGTCAAAAGAGGCGCTTTGATGGAATGATACCCAATTTGTCATGCCATTTTGGTATCTCGGGCAAACAATCGGATAGGAATCAATGGGTTGATCCAGAAGATGGTCTTCATGTTCTCTTCTTCGAGTTCACGTTGCGCCCTGCACCCACCTTCGGCCTACCTCCAGGTCTACTTCTATCACCGGTCAAAATGCTTGGCAGATAGTCCTCGTCCATGAGATCCTTCGCCTTCATCCTACTGCCGCTGCCATTGACAGCTCTTTGATATTCCTTCTGATCTTCAGCAAGAATAAGACCTTGTCCCCATCCACCTTTCCCACCCCCCTTCCCCTGCTTCACCCTGCCGTTTGAAGAACCCGGAATTGGCTTTGGTATACTATACCTATCTCCCCGATGGTTCCACTGCATGTTCTTCTTCAGATGAACGCGGAAGACGCCTTTTGCATCGGTGGAGCATGAGACTCGGGTAAGCGTTGCGCCGCCGCACCTTGGACAGAACTGCTTGGATGTGTCTTTGACCTGTTGGAAGCAAGCGTGACACCGAAGAATATAGGTTCGTATGGTTCGAATTCGTTGCAGATGAGGAGAGAGCAAATTGAGGCCAATCTGGAGAAGCACATTTTGCATTGCGAAATCGGTGGTTATGCAAGCAACTCCTATCTGAGACGGCTCGGTCTCTGGAGCTGTGGAGCCGTTCATGTCTTTCATCTGATGTTTGTGTAGGTTAGATGGAGTGATCCAGCCTTCTTCGTCTTCTTTTTCAGAGTCCTGGTCGTCTGTTTGCAATGATTCGATAGGACTTTGAATATTGGAAGATTCGATGGGATCAGCACTGGTTTCTCGCTCTGCTAGTGGCCGATTTGATGACGACCCGATGTCGGCATTATCGAGCTCTTTCGCAAGAACTTTGACCTCCTCATCAAGTGGTTCAGCGTCCTTGTCTTTCGCAGGCCGTGATGACATATCATCTTGATATAGCGATTGACCACTGACTTCTTGATTTGGAGCTTCCTCATCGGTCTGACAATCCAAAACTGGTGGCTCAGGAACTTGGGGGGCAGTTGAGGCGGAGCTCGCTGCTTTCGCATTCACATTTTCAGAAGTTTGTGCGGCATAGTTTGACGGATACCTCGTTTCAGAACCTCGTTCTTGAGGCTTGACTTCATTGGTTGGAAGCTTTTGACCAGGAAGCTGGCGAAGATGATCCTCACCGCCACTAAGCCGGATCTCAAGCTCATAGGTCAGAGCCAGAATTTCCAGGTCTGTCCTCGATAACACTGAAAAATCACCAGACTTTTTTGCAAAATCTATTACGGTCTGTAGGCAGTGAGCGCTAGGCCTCTGTACCTTCAAAAATGGCTTCAGCAGACTGTCAAGTCGTGCTCTAGTATTTGCGTCCCTGATTTCGGACAATACTGAAGGCACGGTGTAAAGGTTTTTAGAACAGGCGAGAAGGGTATCTACGGGAGGCTCATTTTTCACAATTGCGCCCGAATCAAGCACGATCTCACGAATTGACTTGTTCGATTCCATGATATGATGTATGTACAGATGTTCTGGCTCTGAAAATTGTTTGAAGTGTGAAGTATCAAAAGTCGAATTTGAAATGATATCGACGGAAAGTGCGATATCCCAGCCCCATCCGGCTAGCGTCCTTGACCTCATGCCGGCGCCTTGCTTCACTACATCCCTGCACACCGAGCGTATAGTCACTTCGTATATTGCTCGTGATCACTGGTATACCTATTCATCATTGGTCCGTCTTGAAAGACAATGAGATTATAGCATTTCCAGTTGAGGTCAGGGAGATGCTGCGTGTCGCCTGACAATAGGAAGACCTGTATTGGCATCAACTCATAGGAGGAGATAACTTGTTGTGGATGCAGGAAGCCGACTGTGTCGCTGACTATCTTAGCCGCAAATTCGTGACCATTAGTCGGCGTTGTCCATCGACTAAGCATATCCTCCAGGGCGCCATTGGGCTCAACCCAATATCAGGCAATGACCTGCGGTTAAACTTAGCATTGAAAGCACAGCAAGGGTCCCACTTACAAGAGTGATATGTATCCTGGCTTGACAAAATGCGCAAGATTCATGCGTTCCCCCATTTTCCGACTCTCTCTTCGAATCAGAGCGGAAGGCAAGGCTTCATCTCGAGATGAACGTCTCTGGAAATGGAGATGTGTATCCACTTCCATACTTTTGATGTTCCTGTCTGTCCAAGTAACCTATTCTTGTGAAATTGTGGGTCCGGGACTGCTGCATATGCTCCGCAAACCAGCATTGCAGAGCCTTATGTGGTCGCCATCGCCACCACCTGGTTTTGATTGAACAGATCACGAGGCTGATTGTGGCTTGCATGTCGTACTCTACGATCTTGCGCAAGCTCAATGGAAGATCCTCGACCCGACCGAACCAGATCCGGCGTGTCGTGGCATCTTTTTTGCATGATTGTGAGTACTGTTCTTCTGGATGCTCACTGCTGGGGAAACCAAACTCTCCAGTAAGGCATCATGGTGTTTATTGACCGTCGGCGCCTTCCTTATCGAAAGCTTTGAGCTCCAAGGGAAAGACAGCTGGAGACAACATGTCTCTGGACTACCGGCGATACGCCTGTATCTAGTGCCGTAGCCGTGACTTGGATGTCGGTCCCCACGGTCCACCTGCTCTAAATATCTCTTGCGCCACCATAGTGGCATCTGTTCCATCTCTTGCCCTCCGTCCTCTCCCGTCCAATGATTCGAACACCAGCAGGACGTCTCGTTGGCTGGAATTGGGGGAAACAGGGTACCACGAGCGTAAGCCGGTCGAGTAGAAGGCTACATCATTCTAGGTCCGACTGCTGTTACCCGAAGGCTGCATCGATCAGAGGGGCTGCAGGCTCACACACAGGTCGAGAAGTACACGGAGACTGGATCTGGTGCTTGCAGGACAGCCAGCTTCGCATCTTGCTGCTGTGTTAGCTATATGAGCAACAAGATTCGGATTTGCAATACATGTATTGTTCACGACCCTGAAGACGATAAGCGTTCTGCTTCAATCCCGGTATCCGGCTCAAAGGTGACGTGTGTGAAGATTCTCGCTTGGTGATGGTACGTGTTACTCGCAGACCTAATAAGGGATGTGGGAATGATCAGCTGCATTTGAGCACATCCCACGCTCTCATCATCGGACGAATCATTGATCATTACGACACGAGCCATTGACAATCATCCCCTATATGGCTGTCCGAGGGAGGCGTCGTGCAGCGCTGTCTGTCGACGTGACACCTTTATCAGCAGCTCCACCTGGGGCCAGATCCAATAGACTCAGCCCTCGCCAGAACCTGAGCAATAGCACTCCGAACAACTCACTGCACAGAACACAGGAGTACTCTGAAGATCCGAGAACTGCATTTCATGGATCGCTGGATGTTCCACCCCAACACGTCGAGTGACATGGAGTGAGACCATTCATTACGTGCATTAGGCAGCCTGCAATATGCAGGTCACCTTTTTCTACTCTCTGTCACATTTTTTGAACCCGGTGCTTTGAGTAGGCAAGATGCCCAGGAAAGCAACGTCTATTTAAGATGTTCTATGTCTACTGTAGTGGTTCTGGGTCAAAAATGATTCTACTCGGCTTTCCCTGATGAAAAACCCGCGCGTGGTATCTATACATTCTGAAGGCATACTCGTCCTCTACCGCTCTCAATGTTGGCCTAGACTCTTGACAGCGTCTAGATGACCCTGCACTCAACGCTGTGAACTCTGGTCTGCAGTATGACGTCGACGCATTATAATCCAGCTCACCTTTGCCAAAGATGCCAGTCACTCAGAACGTTTCGAAGAAGCAAGCCTGTTCACTAGGAGCCCCTTCTAGACCTCGATCAGGATTCCGCAGAGAACACTCGATTTCACGAGACCTGTTATCGGCTATCGGCCATCGGACGAACGGAAGCCTGCGATGTGGTCGAGAAGCTATCGTGAGCTCGTCGGGCACCTTCAGGGGAACGCCGCGGAGGTCAGATGATCGAATCTTGGGGCGGCCGTCTCTGGATCGATCTCACTAGCGAATTCGATAATCGAGACGACAACCGCGCTTTGCCAATTATTTCTTTCAACAACCAATCAGTCTGGACGTGCCGATGCTCGAAGCCAAGCGAAGATACCAATCAGTCTATTCGCAGACTCTTCATCAATTGACAATCATGACGGCCGTAGTCAATGCAATATATGGCGCGGCGTGAATGACATGGTCTGTGTATGCCAAAGACGGAGCCACACGAGCTTTCATGACGCACTTTTGCGGGAAGGAGGTGGGCGGTATCCGTCAAGCAGCCTGTTGTCGCCACACCAGAGGTGTGCTACTGTTGATCATCTCAAAATATGGCTCCCTCTGACCCCCATGCTATCGATACATGGCCCGTTCTGGATTTTGCCAAGAGTTTTCTCCTGTCAAACAAACAAGCATTGGTTGAAGCATAAGCCAGATTCGCCCTTACGCCACGTCCCCTAAACGTGGAGCTGTCTAACCCCCACCGATGACACACCAAGTCGTGGGTATCGCAAGATCAGACGTGACAATGGCTGTGTGGTGCGGAGTTGCTCTCCGTCAAACGATATCCGCCAGTGATGTTGCGAAGCTGGCTATGATCTTGCAGGTTCCTCGATCAACAAAGCAGTGATTATCGTCACGCTCGCATCACTTGTCCTCCAATGAAGTTACTCTGGAGGTACATGATGTGAAGAGTTGCGGCTCTTCGCGTCCTCTGTCAGGCATAAAGCTCAGACTCCAATGTCTGGCTTCAGTTCACTTCCAGATGCCAGATGTCTGAACAATACCTGCGTAGACCGACAAAATTTGTTCTGGTAGACAGGAGTCAGTGCAAGTCGCAAGAGAATTCTGCTAAGCTAAATTCAGGCCTGAGACGTTTTCCGGTACTTCCAAAGATGGCTCCAAATCCTAAAGTGAGCTTCATTGCGAAGGTGGAGCTCATAGAGCTTCGTCCGGAGCATTCGTGGACGAAGACTACCTTGGGGTGGACGCCTCCCAATACCTCAGGGGCATTTTCTCGTGGAGGACAACAAAGGCTGTTCAGATGGCACGACGGAAATATGGAAAGCTTCGATGGACAGTGCCCTGAGACCACTCAGAGACACCCCGCTGCTACGATCTTCAGTCAAGGCAAATCGAGAGCACTACTCGCGGCCATGTGTGATGTTAGAGTTCAAGATGTCACAGAAGCCTATGGCTGGCGACCGCTGGGATTTGAGGCTGCCCCAGCACCACCCACATTGTCACAAGTAGGCACCCAGTTCAAAAACGAAACGCTTCGATCACCCGGAGGGCAAGCCTGGGTCGGACAACTGCTGCCTTCCTGCAACCACTGTCAAGGCCTGACGAATAAACCCGCGATCACAGGATTGACCGGTGAATTGCCCATTCTGATAGCGCTCGCAGCCCTATCCACATCAGAGGCACAAATCAACCATGTGCTTTCGACGTCGATCAAAGAGTACAGATGGAAACCGCACCAAAATGGACAAGAACCACTGCGAGGTATGTATGAGCTAGATTGTTGGGCAGGATAGTCAGCTGACCTGACGCATAGACTCCAATAAGAAAGGCATCGTCGTTACCATATACTACGATACAAACTCTCCTGGCTCTACCAAAGGCAGCCTCAAGCAACTCGAAGAAGGCAAATTGGACGGCTTCTACCGGACATGATTGTCGACACCAAAGACGACCTTGGCGAAGGCGTCGAGATAATCCTGTTGCCTCTGCATCCGATGCTTTGCTATCCGATCCATTTCCAAGCTCCGAGTCTGACAGCCGTCGCTGAGGAGAGCATCATCCTTTGAATAGGAGTGTCAAATATGAGAGCGGTAGGACAGCTCCTGCTCGATGAGGTTTGACATGCGGGACTTGATAGAACATCACTCGTTATCAAGCCGAATGAAGTGTCATGAGCAAGTGTGCTACTTCAGCCACTCTTTAAAAGCAGCATGGTATCATTGTTACATATCAATGCACGCCTAGGAGCTGTTACATGTACTATTCTCTGCATCCTACGTGCGAGCCCTAGTCGCTCCTCACCGAGGAGCCGCCAAAGTCATTGCACATCCGGTAACCTTACTGCGATGTCGCCCGATTGTGTGATATACCGTACCCAGGGGAGCGAGGGATATTGCAGCTAAGGGACGAACGGTGCGTTAGCATGAACTCAAAGCAGGGCCCAAGCTTTCCTAAAGCAGACAAATCCTGACTCGCTGCAGCGGTCCGACAGACCGACCAACCTTGCATTAGCAGGTTGTTTTTCTGCAAGCAGGTGGAGGCTAGCATGGATGCCAGATGCTCCAAACATCATCCCTCGTGCCTCAAATTGTGGTGGATTGTGCCTGGCTGAGAAGCATCTTGACGCCAAAGAAAGATCTCGATCTCAAAAGCGCACTCGCAAGGGTAGCCAAGGGCAACATCCGCGAAGAGAATTTGACGGACGTACCTTCGGCTCTATGATCTTCAAGTACCGCACCTGTATGCCACTCGTCGTGAAATAGGGGATCTCAAACTTGACACTGATCGGCCTCTTCCCCTTGCCTGCGCTGGACCCGCCCACTCCTCCCATGCTGCCACCGAAACCCCCAGTCATACCTCCTCCGTGCTCGTCATCTCCTTTGACCGACGGCAAACCCAGCTCGGCGCGCATGAGGAACTCCTTGCCGCCACCGAATTGTTTAATCTTCCATATTATGGCTGACTTCTCGGGAGCATAGTGTACGCTGCCAATGTTGGTGCGAAAGCGTGGGGAGTCGGCATCTTCGGGTACCGGGACCAGGATTTCCACGTTGTTGGCCGTCGAGCGACGTTTGAACTGCGCTCGAGCCTGTGCAGGATGCCGATTTAGCCAGGGCTCCTCATACAGGACAGCGCACGTCCGCCACTGCATGAATGTCTCCAGTTGCAGCTACATGCTCCCCAGCATGCATCTTGCTCACACAGAGAAAAACTTGGACTTCACGCACCTTCAATGTAAACTCGATCCTTGATCCCGAATGACTCCGCACATCGCTCTCCACCCAGATCAGGGGTTTCACCTGCGTGTTCAACCGGTAGCTCATCAATTCGAATTCCCCATCGGGCGGGATGAAGCTGATTGTCCGATCGTTTTCGAACCTCGACAGCCGCACGCACTGATGGAATTTCACGTCCTCCATCTCCACCGCTTTGCCTTTGGTCGCCCGTCCCGTCGTCTCGAACATGGCCTTATCATTCAACCCCAGCCGCAGCTCCGGCATGCCCGAAAGATAACACTTCAATTTCACCGCGCCCAGGATCTCCGATCTCAGCACATTCCCCGTCGACGAGACCAGTAAATTCAGACTCTCAATCACATCCAAGAACACCTCGTTCTTCCGGTACCGAATCCCCTCGCTCCGCCAGCTCACTGCATTCGTCACCGCGATCGGCGGTCTGGCTTGGATTTCCAATTTGTGCGACTCCTGCGTGATGTACTCCTGCAGGATCTTGGACTCGGTCGTTTGCGGGTACCCGAAATCCATCATCTCGTCCAGGAGCTCGTAGATGATGACGAAATTGTCACGGATGGATTCCTCTTCCAGTTCCTTGAAGTATTCGGTGAAGACCTCGACGATCTTGTGCAGGAAGAGGAGGATCTCGGCGGCGTTGGTGTTGCGTTTCGTGAGGGCGAGGAGGTAGAGGTTCGAGTGTCGGATGTAGAGGTACTGCGTTGCATAAACACATAGCTTTTAGATTGGAGCTTGGATTGAAAGCGCTTGAGGAGAATCAAGAACCCACGTTTATGCCTTCGTCCGAGAAACAGGGTGGGACTGCTGAGGATTCTTCTTCGGCTTCGGAGAGGAGGATGGGGAATTTCTCGACGGCGGACATGGGGATGTCGCCCCTGTAGTTGCGGGCGAGTAGGGTCTGATACAGAGCTTTAGCAGCTAATACCAAAGTGCTATCTGTGAAGCACAGCTCTCACCTTGCCCTTCAGGTCGAGGAAGAAGAGGGCCGAAGCCATGGTTGAGGATTGAGCCCGTCTTCAGCACCGGAACCGCGATCAGAAGGTTGCAACAGAAGCTGAGGATTTATCTGCCGTTCTCATCATTTCAGGAATGAACATGAATCTCCATCTTCTGCCAATGAATGACGACAGGCAACACCGTTTGCTCAATATCTTCCACCAAAACGCTCACCCCAAGAAAATCGAAGCCGAAGTTTAGCCGCTCACATCAACTTTAGATTCAGAATCATCCCGCAAATCTTCCTTCTTTTTCCACCAACGCGCCCAACAGACAGTGCAGCTCGACACATGTAAACGGCTTTTGATGGGGCATTCTGTCCATATCATTTGCTTTTCCCTACGACCGTTGTTGAAGATCTGCGATACAGAGGCGCGGAGAGCGAGCGAATTTTTTTTTGGCAGTGGTTCCATTAAGAACTGGCCATGTATGACGGCCCTTCGAGGCTTGACTTCGGTTGCATGGGCGGTGTCAGAGGGATCGGACAGATTTTGGGAGCATGTGGGGTTTTTGGGGGGAGGGGAGGGGAATGGAGCAGCAAAGACATGCAGTATCCGCACCTGCTGTCCGGACTGGACTTCTGTTGTGCTTCAAGAGAATCCTTTCGACTGGTCACAAGATCTTGCCAGAAGCTCAATGGTATTGGGGTATCCAACCGCGCTCATTCGGGCCTCTCTACTGTGTACACACTTGGAAGACGCCCGAAAAGCGTCCCAAAAAGAAAAAAAAAAAAAAAAATCAAAACCGCTCAGCTTCCTGCCTCAACCCCAACGGACTCAAGATCCTCTCCCTCACCACCCCATTCGCGACCTGCCCGCCCCTTTGCAACGCCACCGCCCCAACAATGGCATATAGAGCCTGCTGTATAACGAGCGTAAACCCCGATGCCGTCAGATCCGTGACCTGTAGAAACCATCAAACACACACGCCATTAGCCATTGCGAACCTCACCGGCCCTCCCCCTCCTCCTCTCTCCTCCAGATTTTAGGTGTAAATGGTGAAATAAGAAGCATCACATACCCTCTGCGGCTTCCACCTGACCACCTCATCCAACCCATACCGCCTCCCCAATTGCGCCGCCCTCTGCTTATCCATCGTCATCTGCCGGAAATGCTCCGTCAGTCCTCCCAGACCCTTGAGCGATTCGCTTTCCTCTTCTGTGCCCGGTCGCTGGGGTGTGCCCTGCATTGCGGCATTCTGGATCAGAGCGAGGGAGGCTTGTAATTCGATGATTTTCCTGCCTGTGTTTCCCAATCTCAATCAGCTGCTGTGTTCTCTCTTTCCCCCGCTCCACGGGCGTGATCTAGCGTGTTGACAATAACAAAAGAAGGCCGGCGGGGGGGGGGGGGAAGAGGGTATACCCAAGAAAGCCAACCGTTCATTATACCCCCTCCTTCCATGATCAAAACTCTTATGCGTGACGGCCAGCCATTTCACCTCCTCCGTCAACAAATCCGCGCCCTCCTCACTACCGAGAACGTTCCTGTACACCCGATCCAGTTTCACGGGGTCCTCGTTCACGGCGTACTCGTTCTCCTCCACGGCCGGCTTGGAGCGGAAGGGCGCGGTCATCTGGGGCGGGGTTTGGGCCCATCGGGGGAGAGCCTGGGGTTGGCGCGGTTGTTGTGGGGTGTAGATGTGGGAGTCAAGGGGGTGGGGTGTGGTGTGAAGGTGTTGTTGTTGTTGCGGCGGCTGGGCGGCGGAGAGAGGATGGAGTTGTTGGTGGTGGTGGTGTTGGGGAAAGTGGAGGAGGGGGCAGAGGTAGGACGGTGGGGGGGGTCTGAGGAGGGTGATAGCTTTTAGTGGATGTTTGGATGGTTTCAGAGACATGGTGACACAATAAGTGCAGCTTCGTGGAAGAATTCTCTCTGGAATGTATGTGGTTCTGTAGTGAAGAAAATGAAAATGGGGATCAAGAAAACTTCGGGCGAAGCGGAATTTCTTTTTTTGAGTCGCGACCCAAGAATCGCGTCAATTTCTCATCATTCTCCCCTACAACATCTCATTATATCATCTAGCATTGCTTTTTTGGCGTTTGGATGATGTTGTTTGCTTTGTATTACCGTTCGACATGACTCTTGCTGAAGTCCTGGCTGAGGCATTGCCCAAAGGCTACAAATTCCTCCTCCACCATGTTTCGACTCCTCCGACCAAATGCCCTGCCCTCTTCGCGGCTCCACCAGGCCAATGCTTGGAGGAGACTTATTGCGAAAGCCAATTCTTGAGTATCTCTATCGATCAAAATGGTTCAATGCTACAGATCTTTGCAATCGAAGTCCCCATATACACCACACGGCACCTGACAACGCTATTCGTCTCCAAGGCCGATTCCACTGGCTACCTGCATTTGCTCAATCTGCCCAAGGGTACGCCTTCTCCGCTGAGGACGATTGCTACGGTATTCCTGCAGTATCTGATTCGCGAACGGAATCGCAACGATAGACGGCTAGTCCTCTCATTGTTCGCCCGTGCTCAGAATCAGTACCTCTTCCCGGGCAGCGTCGAAAACGCGCAAAAGCATGTCCTGGACGATTACGGACTGATCAAATGGTGGTGCCGAGTGGTCGATCCGATGCTTCAGACCCACATTGGAGATGAGCAAGAGCACAATGCCGCCTCGCCTCAGAGAGCGGCAGGCTACCTGCGAGTGCCTGGATACGATGCCTACTCAACCAAAACCTTCCTTCCGAGAAGACCAAAAGTGACAGACGACTGGGCCGTTGCTGATCCGCTCCGGGACCTTGCATCTTCGCCCCATCTTCCCGAACGATGCCTCATTCCGCGATTCCCTGACGATCCCAAGGCACGCTTCGTGGAGACTTTGGACGAAGAGATTCCAGACCCAGAGGCAGACGAGTCTCAAGTGCTCTCCCAGGAAGCTGTCAAAGCGGCGCACACAGGAAAGTGGAGGAGCATCGGCTCATTGGATCAATTCTGGGATGCCATGTCGTTCCGTCAGGAATGTTCCTCTGGCCGCCTCGTCGGCTTCCTGTGGGCTGTCTTCACCCCTCAAGGCGTTGATCTCCGTAGGGAGAACGGTGCCATGTCCTGCTCGAATTCAACAGGCCAGACCAATGAGCATACGAATCCCAATGACGCAGGATCACAAGATATCAAGCCATATTCGTCCGTGCCAACGCTCGCTTCCAGCTCCAATGCTGAACCTCCTCGAACGCCTCCGCAGTCCTCCTCAGGGTATCTGGAGCCATCAAGTCCTACACCGATGAAATTCAAAGAGATCCACGAATTCGAAGATCAACCTAAGAAGACGGAATCATACTATTGGCCGGTCTCAAGTCGTGGGGACCTGCTGCTCCGGCAGAAAGACTATGACCGACTAGGCAGGATGCTCTTACGACTCGATTATGCCGACGAAAAAGTGGCAGCGGATTCAAGCCGCAGGTGGATAACCGGTGCAGCTGACCTGGCAAAAAGCGGTACCTGGGGCCGAGCGATCATCGGCCGAAAGGAGATTGCTGCTATAACGCCAAGTCTCCTCAATCCTGTGTCTGGGGTGTCTACACTTGGCTCCGGTCTAATTAGGAAGAAGAAGAGACCAGCTCCTGACGATATCCAAGACCATGAAGAAAAGAATGGGGTGCACAGCCTTTCAGCTGGCCTTGTCAGAAAGAAGTCCAAGATTGACGGCGCCAATGGCAACAGTGAAGTTCCCGCAGGGGGCGCGAAAGGCTGAAGATTAAACAAGGATCAAGTCCTAATCACTAGTGTCGCCTTGGAAAATGATAGTGGAAGGAGTGCGAAACACAGAGCTTGAGGATGGCATTGGATGCAATGCAATGCCAGTCGAGGTCCCTTGCGCACCGACTTGCTCGTCGTCCCCTCGTTGTTGTCGCCGTCTACTGAGCTTCGTCTCCAGCCATGGCATCAGGTTGAAGTAGCCTCCACACATGAACACACCGACCCACAACGTCAGCTCTGTACCATAGACAGCTATCCCCAGGATATCAAGCTCAGGTTGGAAAACTTGGCATTGGATGTAAGATACCGCCTTAGGCATAGCAATATAATCAGGGCTGACTTACGTATAGATAAAAGCGAGAAGAGATCACCGGCTGCATCTATACCCACAAAGATAAAGCTTATACCACGAACCGTACGATGGGTCCAAATGTCCCAATAATGCCTGAGCACTCCCAAGGCAAGCAGTACGGCCGCTATCACGGCCATGAAGGTGCTTGGCCAGTGTATGCTCCTACGGAGTGCCACCTGCAACGCAAGAATCAAAGCTGCTTCGACTCCACCCATCGTCACTCCGATCAGCGAGACTGCCACAATGCATTGTCTCATGCTCCAAGATTTGCCATAGTGGCAGCATTGTGCCCAAGTGATCAGGCTCAAGATTGTCAAGATTTGAGCTTGAACACGCAATGCGATGTTGAATTGTCGGACAATGTTGTACACGCCCAATGGCACGCCGGCGGAGGCCCAAAGAAGCATCATCGAGGGCTGCAAACCCGTCGTGTTGTGACGTCTGTAGTTGATGATGATCTGCGGCAGGAGCTGGACAGACCAGCAGACTGCGCCTACAGTGCCCAGTATGTTCGCCACGACTGGAATGTCCATGATTGCATGCAATGACTCTGATCCCCTCTTCATTCCTCCAGAGACTTATTTGACGTTGATGCGAAAATCAATACTCTAAGGGGCAAGGCGACCCCTCGGTTGCTATCGATAAGAGTAGCCTTTATCTGATTGGCCAGGCGGAGTTGGTGGCTTTTCCCTCAATTCACCCGTAAACAACACGTCCCATTTAGCTTCTTGCATGTTGTAATCCCTTTGTATGCTGTTCGCGAGAACCTGTATCTCTGTGTTTCGGAGACAAGGACCACCCATAACGAATAATGTCCAAGCCATCATCCCCAACTCCGAACCAACCTTCCCAGCCATCAGCGCTCCTTCCCTCCGAGATCTTCTCCACCCCTTCCTTCACCTCTACAATGCCACTCCAAGAGCGGGTCAAAGACGGGTTTGAAGACTTCACAATCAATCTCGACGCGCTAGGAGAAAAACCCAGCAGTATAGTTGTGGAAGATCGTGATCAGGGCAGAGATGAGATGCCGAGTGAGGATGACGGCCCGGAGGACTTCACATTGAACATGGCAAAATGGATGAAAGGTGATGATAAATGGGTCAAGCAAGAAGACATTGAAGCAAGAGAGCATGGTCAGAAAGAGAAGGATGGTCCAAGCGATGATGAAAGCCTCTCGGAGAAACTCGAACGCGATTTCCGAGCGATCGACAATCATGTGGGCGGATTCGCAGAAGAGAGCCTCTTTGAGCCTGCGGAGTCGTCTACGCCTCCGTCGCAACGAAACATTGACGTCGAATTGGAGCCCCAGCAGTCACAGGATCAATTGCTAGCTCAGGCAGGCCAGCAATTCGAAGAGACAGAAAAGCATGGCACTGAGGAGGAGATCTTCAGGCGCATTTCCGCATTACAAACAGAGGTTGAATCTATGCGGACGGAGGAAGAAAATATGCGACGAGCCAATGCGAGGATGAGTCAAGAGAACGAGCTCATGAGGATTCAGCGAGACCAAGCCCAGAGGAAACTGGGAGAGTGGGATCATCAAATGACCATCAACCGGAAAAATGATCACTTAAGACTGGAAGATGTCTGTGAGCAGTTGCAGGATGCAAACGACGCTAAAGCAGCCCTCGAGGCGGAGCTTGAAGATACACGCGATCGCCTACAGCATGCGGACGACACTGCAGCAACATTGGAAGCGGAGATTGAGGACTTACGACATAACCACAGTGAGGAGCTTGACTCGGTCAGAGCCTTGCTCGAGCAGCAGAAGGAGAAGACTGAGCATGAGCGCAGCAAGAGCCTTACTATTGCTCATGAAGCGGCCAAGCTTGCAGAGACGCGACAGCATAATGAGATGGCCATCCAGAAGCTATCAGCCGAGGTGGAAAAGGCTAACAGTGAGCTGCAAAATGGCTGCGACCAGTTGAGAGAGTCTAGACGGATATCAGAAGAGGTGGAGAATGAGAATGAAAAACTCACTCAGGAAGTCTCACGCCAATCCAAGGATCTTTCGCATGCTCAGGAGCAGCTGCAAGACAAGCTCATCGAGCTCCAAGCAGCACATGCATCGATTGCTGAACTTCGAGCCAAAAATGCCACGAATGTGGAGGATGCAGCAGAGGAGGCTGCCGAAGCTGCCACCGAGAGATCGCATCGCGAGCATTCTGCCATCGTGGCCTCACTCCAGGGCCAACATGCCAAGGAAAGGAGCCTACTGAGTGCCGCTTTGAAGAAAGCAGGCCAAACACATAAGACACGAGAAGCTGCTCTAAAGGAGTCTCACGGATCGCAACTGCTCCAACTCCAACAACAGATCAAAAGCCTCGAACACGAAGTCGCCGAACAGAACGAATCGTCAACTCACAGCGTCGAAGACGAACTACGATCTGCCATCCGCGTCTTGTCCACCAAACTGGAAAAATCCTACCAAGCCACGAGAGTGGCGCGGGCGGATGCCGAAGCTGCACGGCAGGAGGCACTCTCGACAAAGGAGATGAATGAAGCGGTCAATGCGGAGCTGGAACTTCGCTTCGTAGAGGCGACGAGACAGAGGGAGAATGAATGGATGAGGAGGGCCAACCTCCTCTTCAAGGAACGCGATCGAATGGGGAGGGTGCTGCTCCAGAGCTGGGGCAAGGAGGAGATGGGATCGCCCGAGAACGGCGACAAGCAGCCGTACCGATACAAGTACGTCAAGGGCAGATTCTGAACAAGCGTGCAATGTAAGAGCAATGCGTATTGTAGTCGCGTGTCTGGCATGATACATATGTTTCGGACGTTCCAATGAACGGGAGATGATACCCTGTTGCTAGCGATCCCGACAGGAACAAGAGCACGGACTGGAGTGGATTGCACCTTTGACGCTGTGCTTTGATGGTATCACAATCAATTCAAGAGCGAAGCAAAGATCGTGCGTCATTACACTCATTCTTGCCCTCACCGCATGAATTGATCTTTGTTGTAAGCGTGACATGCTGCCATTTCTTTCTCTCATCACCCGACAATCCGTCTATGTTCACCCCTGTTTTATAGCAAGGAAAAGCATGCCCCCAAGCCCCGACCTGATCGCATTTCCCACCTACAATTCTCCCCATCTCCCCCCAAAAACCGCCTCCGGTTTTGCATCGACTCCCCTCCCCCCTCCCCCCCAACGCACACAATTGGTCCTCTACTGCCCGGCCGCCGCCAAACAACCCCCCTCCTCTCCTCAAACACGCGCTTTACCGCAGCTCTCTCATTCAACGCCCACGCCTCCGGATGACTTTGTCTCCCATTGCGTGGCTGAAGTGCCGCGCCCATGGCGTGCGGCGGATGCAGCAGGATCCAGTGCCAGGGCACGAAGGCGAGAGCGGTGGGGGTGGCTTGTGAGACCACCGGGTAGGGTTGGCGCGTGGTTTTTGAGGTGGGTGGGTAGGATGTTGAGGATGTGATGGATTCTTTGGGGGGGGGGGAGGGGGGGGGAGGAATAGGTGAGTGCTGGGGTTTTGGTCGATTGATGTCGGAAAAAAGGAAAACGCAAGACATATTCGTTGCCATAGCGGTCACTGGCCGATTTGATGTTTTTTTTCCCCGGGTGATGCTAACAGAGATACAGCAGAGCAACAATCAACCAGCCAGCTCGTTCGAAACAAACCCCCCCTCCCCCAAAGTCGTCGTCGCCTGGGAACTCGAATATCAGAGGAGGGCTGGGAGGCTTGTAACCATACCCGCAGGAACCACGTTCGCTGGCCGTAGTAGGGAAACCTGTCCGCTAATCTGCATGGCCATCCAGTGCTTTGGCAGGTACAGCTCGGCCCCACTCGTGTAGCGGAGCGTGTTGTCGTGTCGAGCAGGTAGGCGATGCAGGCCGCGGACTCCCAGACGGTCATGCACCGTGTTCGGGTCCTGGAGGGCGGGGACGCGGCCGTTTGGGTCGATGGACGTGGAGGGTGACTGCTTCGTGGAGGGGGAAGTTGGGCAGCGAGGTCGAGTAGGGTATTTGGAGTTCTTCGAGGATGATGGCGACTTTGGGGGGGTTGGGGACCTGGAACGCATGATTCATCCCGTGAGTGAATGGAAATCGAGGTGGGGATGGAATCGGGTCTTTTCAACATACACCGATGGAAAGAATAGAGTTTGAGTGGGTTTCGACATGGTGCTATAGAGAATTACGATGATGGGGTTTTTGCGAAATAAGAGAGAGAGGCTTGTATGGGAGAAGGATGGGAAGGGAAATCAATAGTAGTCGAGCTGTCTTCCAGGATGACCAACACCCTTTTGTATTGGGTCTGACATGGAGAAAAAGCAAAAGCAAGATAGCACCAAGAACGAGGGACACCAAGGGTGAGAGTAACGGACATATCGCCCCTCAAGACCAGGCATTCACGCAATGATTCGGTGAGACGGTGGAGTGGTGGTTCAAATGCGTTGACCGTCAACGTGTCTACCTTGTTGGGATCACATACACGTACGTCCTCTCAACCTACAGATGCTCTCTCAGGCTTGGTAGGATAGGGGGAAAAACAAGGATACTGATCGAATGTAGAGTGTCAGGCTTGGGGTAGGACGCTTCTATACCACCACTTCGTGCTCAGCCTTTCCACCATAAATCCGAAATTTTTCAAGTTGAGACGTGACATTCATGATTCTGTCAATTGAAATTCATCCAGACGGCCGTATTCTCTGCACACGTCGAAAATGAGCGGGAACGATTCAATGGCCTGCGAACGACTTCTTCTCATCCACCCATGAATTGGCTGTAGTACCTTTCGAGGGAACCACTGTCCTCGAGGACAACAATTTATCCAACATGTTGATCAGGTCGACAAAAAACGATATAACCTTTGCTTGGATCAATACCATATCTCTCGTACGCATCTCTACCACCATCATGGACGCTTTCTTCGTCCGAGAAGACACGGCCATAATCCCATCCCCTTTCTTCATCACACGGGTGGGGTATTGCCGGAAGAGTCAAGAGGGGCGTATCGTCTCGTTTTCGTGCAAGAATCGTGAAAAGCTCGATGGGTTGCCACCCTGGTCTAGATTACCGGTGAAGGCAAGAGCCGGGTTCTGCCAATGCACCACCCAGTTCTCCACTGCCCTGTACTGGGTAACAGCTCAGCGATGTGGGTTGACCTAGCACTGGCCTGGTTGAGCAACTGAATGAGTGAATGCGTTGGCCAGTGGGAATATGAGGAGCGAGCTGTTCGTTGCCACCTGCAACACGATCATGTTGGCATCCAGTCGCACTCGCAGAAAACCCAAGGCTATCATGTTCACTGCCATTTTCCCGGGGAGTGCATCGACGCTATGCGTACTTCTTAGGGGCTTGAGAGGTTGCGGCAGAATTGTGAGCAGCCAGGAAATGCAATGTACAGCGAAGACTTGACTCCTATGCAGTGCTATGATTAAGTGCCCGTTGCTCTTGTGAGTGGCTTGTCAGCTGTGGTCTCTTCCAATTAGGGCTACAAAATATTCAAGAGGTTGTGATCTCAGTGTTGGACGAGGTAAACTGCTCCGGGTTTCCTACTTTCTTGACTGGGGTTGTTTCAAGAATGTTACCAGTGAATCATGAGAGAAAGCGGAGCATGGATGAAAACAGTGTGCCAGGATCATGATGAGCTCCGAGCAACTTAGATCAAGGAAATTTCCACGTGGACCCACCAATCTGTAAGAATTACGTTGCACCTGTGGTTGGAGCCTGCAGATCAGCTACATTGGACGATAATCAGGTCCGTAGATCTCTCTGCACCTTTCCGTCTGACATCGCCTGACAGGTTGGTATAGTTTAGTGAAGGTTGTAGCTTTCCAAGCCTGACTTTTTGGATGATATAGCCTCGCCATTCCTTCACCATCACCGCTTACCTTTGTTCTATTACGAGAAGAATTGTTAGCTCGTTGCAATCCATTCTGGTCTATTTGTCCGAGCACGTTCTGATATGTAGCGTCGTCTTTGCCCAGCAACGAGTGAACAGCTGGGTAAGTGCGAGTTACCGTCTCTTCTTTAGTACCTGGGCTTTTGTGGTCGGCCGTCTTGACCCTTTTCGCCGCATCGCCCTTCTCTAAGACAGCCTTTGCTGATGACTCCGATTCCGCGCTGCGCTTTTTCGACGCCTTGTCCGGCGCCCGAGGACTAAATGCAGTGCTATTGGCAGCTTCGTCGCCTTCGACCATTTTGGCGGTCGCAATACGACTGCCAGTGATGGGTTGATCGCTGTGTTTATTATGAGAACTTGAATCATCACCGTAGATTGACCCGCGCGGTTGGAAAACCTCTTTCGGCTGCTTGGTAGGCATCTGTGCCTTATCCTTGCTGGCATCCTCGGATTCCTGCAATTTCCCCATAATCGCATCTGCCAGATGATCGCAATTCTGAAGATCTTTCTTCTTCAATTGTAGCGCTGCATTCGAATCAGAATCGAATTTGTCCTCGACTTGGATTCGCTCGATTGAGGGCTCTCTCAATCCATCGAACACCTTGGCTTTGAAGTAAGACAACTCGAGCTTTTGGTATTCCGCCGTTTCGTAAGCGCCGTGTTGGATATACTTAATTGTTTCCTCTTGACGAAAGATTCGCTCCCTCAGGTTGGTATTCTCAATGTTTTGCCCAAGGATTTGCTCCTGTAATTGTAGGTCCCGCTCCTGGAGTTGGATATTATGCTTCTCCAGCGCCAGCTTTTCTTTTGTCATTTTGGAGAGCTGAACACGGAGTTCTTCTTGTTCGGCGATGATGGGATTGTTGAATAGCAAGGTTGCTGATCCTTGAGTAAAGTAGGTTGGCGTATTATGCCTGGTCAAGTTTGGAAAGTTAAGGGTCTGACTCGGGCCGATGTAATTCTGCTGCGAGCGGATGGTATAAGGTTGCGATGTATTCTGATTCCCAAGAGTGTTCGTATTCGAAGATGTAATTTTCGAATGAATTGGCATAAGAAGAAGCTCTGGCTGAACAAAACATTCAAATTATTATCATCGCTGCCATCGCTCATAGGAAGATATTTATTTATTCTTGAATATCTTGACCTTGATTGAAAGATTTCGAATTTATAAAGAGCCAGGAGCGAGATGAAAAGGGTCAAGGTGACTGGATCGGTTGACAAGAAAAGGCAAAGCTATTTAATTGTTACCAGATTCGTCTCAAAGAGTGAGTACGATACGCACCCTTTTTCCGAATTTCCTGGCTAGTATTTGCTTGCTGATGATCTTGTGTTTAGCAGCAGGTCAATCTGAACAACCGCCAGGTTTTTTTATGTCATTATTCACGATAACCTGATTTCATTACAATCAGATGGTTAGCTTCTGTTCGTGGACTTTGTAATTTGTTAAGGCTTTAATGCGAGACAATGAGAAGATAATCATAGAGTGGAGTTCTTGCTTCTCCCGGTGAACAGTCACGAAGTCTATTGTAGCGAGTGAAATCAACTTGCTGCCTTCTGGCTAATTCATAGTAGTTTCCTTCTTCGAAGATTGCGATAACAGATTCCACGTAACAGCCAATTCTTGTTCACCTTCAAATCCCTTTATTTTCTGATGTCAGCCCTTCACGGTGGGGCTATCTGATCTAAGATATTAACCCAAACCTGTTAAGTGGGAGGACTTTCTTTAATTTCACAGAAGCATCCAATTGTCCTCAAAGAAACACCTGCATCTTCTCGAAGAGATAGTGAATGCCTTTTCGATTTGCTTCGAACCAGTATGATTCTTGAAAAGCAAGATAATGATTGCATATCAATACTTGTGCCGCATATAGCAATCCCCACGGTAAACCTTGGTCTGAGGGTTTGGATTTCGGTCTAAATTTTCAGCAGCCTCTGTTGTGGTTGCGTCAACCACATCACTGATCGTACATAATACGGTTGTCATTAGTCTGACAAAGATGTCGCTGCTTCGAAGCACCTTGACACTGGCCCAAATGCATGATCTTCAGAGATCTCTCAGTACCAAGATGTTGGAGTCGTACTGCATCCATCGGGAATCCCTTTTTGAGCAACCAACAACAGCTGAATACCTTGGCCAGGGATTGAAACGATTGTAACTTTCTGTACGGCAATCCCTCGGAGTGCCAATGTACCGTGGCTTAATGGAGCACCCCAATTCTCAGGACATTGATGGTAATATATTAGATGGCAGACCTAAGAAAATCATCGGATCATGGGTTTTCATTGTGTTCGAAGCTGTGCGAGATAGCCGTATCCTTGCAATGCATAGAGGTTTCTGGATCCGTGAAAACCACTGAGTGACCCAACTAGCAATGGCATCGAGGGGGGCTGAACCCCAAGTTTGGACCCCAATATTGCGACCGAACTCTGACCAACACTCTCTTCATGACTGGAGAATTCTTGCCATGATAGGCCTAACAGAGTAAAGGCCCATGCGAAGACACAGGACGCAGCCGATAGAATTGTAGGTGAAGCAAATGAGGTTTTGGATCCGACAGTAGATTGATGATTGAAAGTCATCTGTTTTTCTAGGACTACCCCTACATTCGGAAATGCTGTTGCAACCTCGGGTATGGATTGGGTTGGGCTAAGTTGGACCCCCCACCCCAAATTCCTACACGGTATGCAGCATATGTTTATCACAAAAAGCTTTTTTGAGAATCTAAAAACGCGAAGTTGATTTTTCGATGTCGGCCAGTTTTATATACAACATTTTCTATAAAATCAAAACCCAAAATTATTGGGGGTCTTAAGAGCATAACAAGTATCAAAAGTCGAAGTTTTTGGTAGCAAGAGTGATGTGGGGAGGAATCGAAGCGCCAAGGAATTGACAACAATTATGAATACGCTAAGTGAGCCCGAAACCCACCCCACCCCCAAACCCAAGTGTGCCCCGCAGCTACCCCGTAGATTGCGCCGGAACAAAAAAGCTTCATCTTTTAGATCTAATACACAGTCTGTCAGTCTGTGACATGCCTCCAGGACCAAAGGGTCCTTTCACAACAGGCTCGGCAGCTTTCGAGCCTGACACTCTCTTTGCGCAATGGCAATCCGGCGATCGTCCTCTCCCCGAAAACAACGACCTCCGCACGTCCATCATCCGCACTTTCAACCTCCCGCCCAACGACAATTACATCTACCATGCCGTCGCCAGCGTCACCCTCGCTCAAGTCCAACAAGCTATCGGTCATGGCAGAGACAAAGGTCTGCATGCCTGGTACCGCGATGATGAAGGCAACGTGGTTGGTCTCCCCCCTCCCTCCCCCCCTCCCTAACTCTTATCCCTCGCCCATACACAAGAATTGCGGACTGCAACCTCAAGACCTCGATCGAAAATCTGATGATCTGACCCTCCAGCCCCTCTTCTTCCCCCTCAGCTAGACTGCCCCTCCCCCCCTGACATCTCCGCCTACACAACCCTCTTCGCCCCCACCACCACCCCCTCCAAAGCCCTCACCGCCTTCGCCTCCAACGCGCGCAAATCCTCCCTCCGCCACGCCTCGGCCTCCTACCTCTCCTCCCGCCGCCAGCTCCCGCCCACCATCACCATCCCCCGCAGCAAACAGCACATCAATCCGGCCCTCGACTTCTGGACCTGGTCCTGTCGCGCGCTGGAATGGTGTGGACCTGTGCCCGGGACGGAGAAGGTGAAGCAATCGCATCATGTGTTGCCCGTGTTCATGCACCATTTTGGGTGCGTGGTGCCCAGCTTCGAGGCGCTGGAGGTAATTAGGCAAATTGCGGGGAAAAGGGAGGTCTATGATATTGGCAGCGGGAACGGGTATTGGAGTTATATGCTGCGACGGCAGGGTGTGGATATCGTGGCGGTGGATAATGCGCAGAGCGTGTGGCGGACCATGTGGGTAGGGGATACGGTGGAGATGGATGGGGTGGCGTTTCTAAGGGGAAAGGGGGCGGGGAGGGATGGGCTGCTCTTGCTTGTGTATCCTGTGGTGGGAGGGGAGTTCACGAAGAAGGTTGTGCAAGCGTATGCTGGCAGGACGATCGTGGTGGCGGGGACGCAGAATGCGAATGGGTATACGGGGTTTCAGGGGGAGAGGATCGATGAGTGGATGGCGAGGGAGAAAAGGGAATATACGAAGACGGTGCAGGTTGCGCTGCCGAGTTTCGCAGGCAAGGATGAAGCCCTATTTGTGTTTGAGAGGGAGGAAGGGAAGACGTGAGAGGAAGCATGACCTTGTGGTTCGCACATATGGCGGCTACATTTGCGTTTTTTGAGCACATCATTCTTCGAAACAACCCCATTCAACGGAACGCTTCCAGTAATTTGATCCGTCCAAACGAGGGCATCTTCCGCTGAAAGATCTTGTGCCTAACCCGAATCCTTCACCCTTTACGTCAAGATGACGACGTGGTCAAGCGGTCTCTTCCCGCTCTCATATAAGCAGTCAATTGCATCCTCCCTCCTCCTACAAAATCCTACCATCTCCACCTATCGCCCGCCCTTCAACATTTCGACCCTCAATCAAACCCCCATTGTACCCCATAATCCCATTCCCCACACTCGCTCATCCACAAGAACAATGTCCACCTCCCCCCAACCCGCCCCAAAGCGTCAAAAGACCACCTCTTCCCCCCCCTCCCCCCCCTACGAACTCATCTACTGGCCCTCCATCCCCGGCCGCGGCGAATTCATCCGCCTCGCCTTCGAAGCCACCGGCACCCCCTACACCGACATCTCCAACCACCCCCCCTCCGGACCCTCCGCCTCCGCCGTCCTGGGCCAAATCTCCCCCAACAACCTCGGCCTGGAGGGGGCTAACCCGCCTCCGCTCGCCCCGCCGATCCTGCGCCACGGCGACCTGGTGATTTCGCAAACGAGTAATATTCTGATGTACTTGGCGCCGCAGCTGGGCCTCGCCGGCGACGAGGAGGGGGATGAATTGGCGAAGTACAGGATCAATCAACTGGCCCTGACGGCACTCGATGGTTTCTGCGACGAGGCGCACGATACCCACCACCCCGTCTCCACGGGATCGTACTACGAGGACCAGCGCGAGGAGGCGGTGCGGCGGGCCAAGGATTATCGAGAAGCAAGGTTGCCCAAGTTCCTGGGGTATTTTGAACGGGTGTTGAGGGCGCAGGAGGGAAGGGGGGATGGTGATGGGGGGTGGCTTTATGGGAAGGGGATGACCTGGGCGGATCTGGTGGTGTGGCAGGGGTTGGATGGGGTGGGATATGCGTTTCCGAGGAGGATGGCGGCGTTGAGGGACCGGGGGGAGTTTGGGAGGGTTTTTGGGTTGTATGAGAGAGTGAAGGGGGTGGAGGGGGTGAAGGCGTATTTGGGGAGTGAGAGGAGGATGAAGTATGGGAATGGGATTTGGAGGTGTTATCCGGAGTTGGATGGGGAGTGAGTGGGGCTCGAGCTGAGGTCAATTCAAGCATGAGATGGTTTTGCAGGGACGAGGGATACGACAGTGGTATGTGGGATGTGTTTGCTGAAGCGCTATATGGGGTATCATTCGTCTGAAAAGTTCGATATTTGGCACCAGGTCCATCGTCTCATTTTCAATCCCGACTCCGGTTGGGAAGCCATCTCTTGACCGTCATGTCCCTCACTTCGTACAGCTTGAACAGCTTGCCGATATCAAGGCTCTCCTGCCCCTCACCAACACCTTCACTCGCCTCTCCGTCTTTGTCCACGCTCGGCAGCATCACCGCGTCCACCCCCGCCGGACTGGGTATCTCCACCCAGCAAATTATCAGGCCCTTTCTGACATGCGCCTGCACCCGCTGCATACAATGCAGCCACCACCATTCCTTCCTCTCCCTCTTCAGCGTCTCCTCTCTTCGACCTTCTTCCCACCAGTACTCGTCCCTGAAGGCTGGCAAGACCAACACCGCGAACTCCGCATGCGTGAATGCGGGACCGCGAAGATAGAGCAGCCAGTCGACGGCGAATTTGATGCCAGGACGGACGACCCAGCCGAGAGAGCGGAAATGGTGGTAGACTGCGTAGGAAGGCAGAAATGGGTCACGAGGATCGTGGGAAGAGGCGGGGACGGGTGGGAAGTAGGAGTGGCAGCGGAAAGCGGCGAGGAGTTCCGATGTTGTCATGATGGCATTTGTGGCCGGGTCGTGGATCTTGAGAACGCCGAGCGCGTAGGCGAGGAAGAAGGCTTCTTCGGATGTGAGTTGGAGATGCTCTTGGTCTTGGACTTCAGCCGGGTGCTCGGAATTCTTGTTGGATGGTCCGATGATGTCTTTCGAGCTGGCTTGATAGGTTTGGGACCCTAACGCTTTTGCCAGAGGCTTGAGTAATAAGTCTGCATCAGACGTATCCTCCTTGAGAGCGTCCTTGGAAGGAGTCCCATCTTCAGCCTGAGGGGTGGCATCCACTGGTTCCTCCCCCAAAATATCGGTCATACGTGGACCATCTGGCTTTGGCTTGACATCGCCATTCAAAGCCTTTCCTCCCTCTTCCTCCAATCTTGCTTCAATAGCCTCCCTCTCCTTCCTCGCCCTCTCCAGCTTCATGACCCTCCGCTCCTCTCTCCTCTGTTGCGTATATTCTTCGCTCGTGTCATTCGCCAGAAATCCCACCCGCTTCTTCTCCCGCTCCAACCATGTCGGCTCACTCCTACTCAACGAACCCTTGCCAAAGAAACCTCGTTCCCACAGAAGCCGTGCAGAGGCATGGTTCTTGATGTGTACCGAGTTTGTGTCAGGCGAATAGACGCCGTGGACTACATTTGAAGCATGTGAATCCGGCGGGAAGAGCAGGTGGGAGATATATACATAGGCGATCTGGACGAGAGAGAAAGGATTGTGTGGGATCAAGGTTGGAAGAGGGAAGGTGTCAATCGGAAGACGCTTGGCGTGAATGAGGCGGTAATTGGGTCGAGGAGCCCTGGGGTTTCGAACAGTGGAAGATGGATCGGGAGCGTCATTTGTGGTCATCGTGGGATTTGTGGATCATCGCCCAGAGACATTTGCGGAGAAGCTATAAATTCTGACGAGTCGGTCAGCTGGGATTCGCACATTTGAACTTCTACAAGCTGTGGTGATGCTAATGCACGCTCAGATACCGTTGTAGTCTTCTCAAGGAGAAAATACTGAGCCAACATTGGGAAGCAGGACGAAATCAAAAGTCGCGCTTCTAGGCCACAGAAGGTTGTCATCACAGCGCGCACACACTTCACATTTGTCCTGTGTGAAACGGAACCTACTTCGAGCTCCAGAAGCCAGCATGGAATGTGAGGGTACTCCGCATTTGAATTTGTCTAAACGAATTGAGAATCGAAAGGTCGACGAGAGTAACAATTGGAGGTTTTGACGAGCAGCAGCCGCGCGGCAAAATTAGCCGGGGTTTTGGAGTGGAACGTAATGTATATGAAGCTTTTCAACCCTCAGTGCCCCAATCTGACACCATTCTGCCGAGCTATGACCCGGCTATGAGCTATCTCCCATCAGAAGCCATCGTCATCGCCTACGAACCCCAGTGAGCGACAATGTCTTGTCAAATGCTGGCTATGTAGTTGCTTACCTAGCTGCTGCTGGTGGCCCATATAGGGGTTTTGATTACCCGTGTGCCGGTTCGAGGCTTGGTGGACCTGAATCGGAATGGCACTGTAGTCGCACGTATAACAAGGCGGCGCCACTGTAGTGCCGTGCATGTAATATGAGTTGACGGGATAGTAAGTTGGGTTCCCCGTTTGACCATATGTGTAATGCAGCAACCCGTTCTGTCGACTCGCTGCAACAGTGGTAGCAGATGTGGGTTGAGGCTGTATTATGGATGAAGAAGCTGCTGTCGAGGTAGAATATGAGAAAGTCGAGCTCGGCTGCTGGTTCTGGGAAAACGAAGCGTTGTTGTGAAATGGTGTGGGACTGGGGTTCTTGACCATCAGTAAGAGAACTTCCAGGCAGAAACCTTTCATGGTCTGAGGAGATCTACTGCGCTAGCTGTGCGTCTCTCGATTTTGCTTCCTCTTCGGCTAGAAGCGATTTGTACTTCCAGCAGAGGCTCCAATGGCTCCGATGCCTGCTCTCGTCGACTTCCTGATTGAACCGATGTGCTATGTATTTCCACGTGGCTGTTCCTATGGGAAACTCTTCCCTGAGACTCTTGAGCAAGGCAACTTCTTGTTTTTCCCATGAAAGAGCAGGCATGATCAACAGCGATACGAGACGTTGTTTATGCAAATCGCTATGCGCAAATGTGTTGTCCCGACATGCTAGTTCTGAGAGCTGACGAAGCCACAAGAATCGTTGATCAATCGAATAGAGGCGCGGGTCAACTGTAAAGCTCAGAGACGTTTTCGATTGTTGTCGGTGTTGTTTGAACTCGTCAAGATTCTTGAGCTGACCAAGCGATGGAGATTTATGGTCTGTCCTTAAAGCTAGCGTGAGAACCTTTTTCACCTCAGGACTTGTTTTAGACTCGAAATGATAAGGTGGGCCAATGACATTACCAATTAGCGTCCGTCAGAGACGGTTACACACGGCATCGAATCACGCCGTTTCCGATCTCAGGTGGACGCAAGATCGACCCAAGATCCGAGGACCCACCTGCTTTCAGAATAACGTCACTACGATTCCGTAGCGGGCCGGAGGATCACAATATACGGACCCGACAAGTTGGGTCCTCGCACTAGCGTGTCTTTAACTTGAGGCTGAAGGCTGCACAGCATCTATGCACAGCGACATTGTAGGTAGACTTCGGAAGCAGAGGACAGAATTTGAGAACCATTACTTTTCATATTCAGCATTGGAAGTCTCGACGTTCCCAACAAAAGAAGTATGTTGAGGTCATCGAGGTGTCACACCAGCCAGCACTTTGCGTCAAGAAGAGGGAACTCCTTGCCCGTCAAGCTAGGCACGCGAATTGACTCGATGAGTTCCGCCGACTTGGCCCGAGACGGTGAACTTTCCCGGTGCAGCTTTGTCAACCGAATCATTGAATGATAAGATGTGAACTAGCATCGGAAGAAATCCGATTTGTATAGTGGGATGAATTCAGGTTAGTGAGCATGGTCCGATCAGGAAGACCTGCCTGGATGTTCTCAGCCTAGATCGTCATGACTGCAGCCTCGTGCCGAGGATAAGAAGTCCTATATGTGTCAAAGTGTAATACTGAAGTACGATTGAACGTTTTTCGGTGTGCATTGGCATCTCTTTCTGCAGATCGATTGAAATTAATGCTCAGAACGTGATATCTTTACGTACAATTCAAATTTGGATGCTGCAAGAGCTTTCCTACTATATTTATACACACATGAAGATGAGCAAGCTGATGGATTGTTCGCCGAGACTCGTGTCCGCGTGGCTTTACCTCAGTCACCCACAAGCATTTTGATAATGAAGAAGCTGCACCGGGCTTGTGCAATATATAAAGTTCACCCTTTGGTGAAAACCTCGACAGCCGTCCTCCATATCACACTGACTATACGTGGGCTGTCGACGCGATAGGACGTTGCATTTCCTGACCCATGCATCTCAACATAATCTCAGTATCTGAGGATATTCGTGCATCTACGGATGATTCACCATTCGAACGTGTGAAGATAAGGCGTCTTTAATAGCCGGTCGCTAGGTCGGAAGTGAGTGCTAAAGCATGAGACTCGAAAGCATAATGGTCAACTTTCATGCCTATTGACATGGGTTGAGCATGCACCTCTGGCTATCACTCGGATCCAGTCATAAGACTTCTTAATACAATTTGAGACAACTATCTTGGCGGTGAATGCGACTATCCTTCACATGAGTGCAAGGAGGGATGATACGGCGGAAGATCTATCTTACATGCTGTCTATCTCATGTGTCTCCACGGATCACGCTGAATTCTGCGAAGCTGTATCACAGAATGCAGGGTGAGCAGAGAAACGGAAGTCAACGTGATAATTTGTGTCCCATGTTACCACTTGATATGGTCTTTGAACTGCCGTATCAGTGTTCCCGTAAGTGGAGACCCCAGGCGTCGCTTGTACCAGATTGTACCAAACCTACCCTCTATGTCAAAGGTTACTTGCACTTCATTCAACCTTGCACAATCAGGCACATCTTGAGAGTTGTCGACAGTACCAAGCCCTTGCTCTTCAAGTGATATCAACTTGTCCACAACACGACCGGCGAGTACGCTATCCCAGATACCCTCTTGTCTCGGATACTTCTTGAGGAGGCGAGCCGCTTCGCGTCGTACAAAAGGATCTCTGCATTTATGACCCACTGCAAATAAGGGACCAACGAGAACTCCATCAAAGCAAAAACTTGGACGCTGCTGTACCCCGTCCAGTACATCCGGCGACGTCTGCAGCGCTTCGCTCGCTAGGCTCACGATCTCCTTGCATTCTTCTAAGTGAAGATCCCAATCCGTCTCGCGATGGGTAATGCTGGTTGGCGGTACAGCAAAGCTCAGTTCCATAAACTTCTGGTTGACTTGCAGAAGGCGAATGGCTTGTACAATTCTGGCGCTCAGTAAATTCTGCGATTCAAAGGCATCCACCGCGGATCCCCATGTCGCTACCATCTCGAGGTATGGCGCACGTTCGGAATACCTATCAGGGGAGTCCAGTATGCTGGTACACTGACTTGCATGATAAGCCAGGCTATTACGAGCTTCCTCAATGCTACTGAACGAAGTTGGGATGGTGGCGCAGAAGCCAGGAGCTCCTTCTCCGTGATGTGCCACCAACTCCATTGGTTGACTTCCTATCATCTTGATGCAATATCAGCCTTCTTATCTGCGGGAGCGTTGAGATTGATCACGTACCTGCAACTTCTGAAAATCCAATCGATTGAACAAAACTTGCAGATGGGCCAAGCTGACATAACCTTTCGATGAGAGAGTACTTGATACCTGCTGGCTTGACTGTATCCCTTTCTCGCGGCCAATCATCTCTGCAAAGATGTTGACTCCACTGGTAATGTGTGAGATGGCCGAGCCATGGTGTCCTCTGATTGCCTATCTATCGTCAATGGCAGTAAGTCGCATATTTTGAGACACTCACCTCGAAACATGCAAACAGTATGCAAGCAATGAGACATACATCCACAGGGGGGCGACATCCTTTGTCAGGCTTGGTAAGCAAACGAATAGCTTGATTGTATTGCTGCAAAGCGAAAACACCATCGCTGTGGCTCCACATTGATTTATAGATGACAGGGTCACTACTCTGGAATCTTTCATGCAGAGCGCTCAGTGCAATTACGGCGTGTTTAATTACAGGCTCATGGTAGACGGCTTGAGGAAGCCATCGACCCCAAAAGTCAAAATCAAAGCACCCTGCAAGTTGAAAAGCCGTACGATTGAGGAAGTGGTCAAAGCTCCTGGTCTCGCAGCTGTCATGGAAGGTGTTAGACCTTGTTGAAACTGCCTGCAGAACGAATGTACTGGGCTCCTTGCATGCATGCGATTCTCTAGCAGCTGATTTCGTGATTGCTAGCTGCGGGTACCCATCGCACTTGCAGACACGTACGCTCAGCCTTCGAAACGGCTGACAGATTGGATTGAGTTACGGACATACCTTTCGGCCCGTAGAAGTGCAACGTTTGCAGGAGGGTTTTCCCTCGTCGCATTTGACTCTCCGTACTGCGCGAGAAACCCGTCAACGTGGCTCTGTCAAGGACGCGAAGGACAAATTACTTCTAGATGGAACATCAGCCAAAGCTCAATGGCCCCACGAGCCTGTCAAACCGTACTTGCAGGTCAAACAGCCTGTTCTGACCCTTTGGCAGGATTTTCGGGCTTTTCTATTGGTCGGCTCGTAAGGCCGTTCTGCGTCCGCAAAGCGTAGAAGCGGTTGATTGGTCGCCTGCACCTGTCGCAGGATAGGGATCTTGAATTTGTTGGCCATTGACGGACGCGATAGCAAAACTACTCAATGTCACTTCCCAGTCGACCTGGACAGTGGGACATAGACGAGCGGGCCAGTCAGATTGAATCATGTAATTTGTGCCGAGAGATTCTTTATTGTATGATGCAACCACGCAGGTCTATTTCAACGGACCTGCAAGCCCCTGAACACGCTCGCTCGTTCAATGCTGTCCAAGATTGTATGTTTCCAAAGTTCATGGGATGACACATCTTCGAAAAGAGACAGGAGATCAAGCGAGATGCACGGCGATGACACACTATCATAGCCTCATAGATGCTGACTGCTTCGGTAATTAGGTCGATGCGAACGTTGGTAGACGCCGCCTCGACCCCTGCGTTCTGCAGCCGTACCGCTCAGAGCGTGCGGCCTGTGATTGGTTGGCTCGTAAAAAAATCGGGTCTAGCGTTCGGCCCCACGGATAAACTTTTCACCAGCGGGCCAAAACCTCGGATCAACTCATCTCGCTATCGCCAAGCGGCCTCGCCTCCTCATTCTGAAACTTTCTAGTCAAAAGAGCTCAAGCGAGCTCCCCAGTCAGCTACTGCGCAATCCTTGGAACCCATCAGCACAAGACGCCCGTTGCGTAAGATCCTGGTGAGCCTCATGGCCGCCCCAAAAAATCCACGCGTGCAACTGGTCTGTTCGTACTGAGTATGCAGATTGTGTCGTATACGGACATGCAACGCTCGTCAGCTCTGCGGAGCCCATGTCAGGCTCCTTCGAATGTTTTGGTAAATATATCTGTCGAGTCTGCTGTCCTTGAGCAGTCTTCATATAACTGAAAACAAGTATTGCTTCTCTGTCCTGCTCTCCGAGCTTTTGACTTCCTCACCCTCCCAGTCGTTCATTCTCAAGCAGATCCTTGCACACTCACATCCATTGACCTGCAATCTCCTCATCGTTCAAAACAGAGTTCTTTTTACCTTCTATGAACATGGGCTCGTCGCACTGTCCAGCAAAGGATGATCCCAAGTCCCAATGGCCCGCATTCTGCCCGGCAATTGGCCCCGCATATCTCTACGCCGTCTTCTTTGGCATCATAACACTTGTCCATCTCGGACAGGCTATCCAGTATCGCAAAGGCTACTCATGGGTGATCATCATGAGCGGCCTCTGGCAGACTTTGGCATATATATTCCGCATTGTCAGTATCAAGAATATCCACAGCGAAGGAGCTTATTCCGCCTGGTTCATACTCATACTACTCGCCCCACTGTGGACAAACGCATTCGTTTACATGGTCCTTGGGCGCATGGTCTTCAACTTTACAAGCAGTGCCAAAGTTCTCGGCATAACAGCGTGGCGATTCGGCCTATACTTTGTATTGCTTGACATTTTCGCTTTCATCATCCAAGCTGTCGGGGCTTCCATGGCCTCAGGAGACAACATTCCTCAGAGCCAGATCTTTCGAGGACTGCATATCTACATGGGGGGTATCGGCATGCAAGAATTCTTCGTGCTCTGTTTCTTGGTCGTGGCCATCCTTTTCCAGCGCCAGATGGATCGCGACCTACCTGGAGCCGCCAAATCACGACCTCTTCTTCTTTTGAGAGTCGTCTATACCGTACTATCCCTGATCACCATGCGCATCATCTTCCGCCTAATCGAATATGCCCACGGCTACAAGAGCGGCATCCCGGTACACGAAGCATATCAGTACGTTCTGGACTCCACGCCGATGCTCATATGTCTGGTACTTTTCAGCATTGCCCATCCGGGAAGGATTATGCCAGGCAAGGAAGCGGATCTGCCCAGCAGAAAAGCAAGAAAACAGGCAGGGAAGAATCATGTGTGGGGCCGAGCAGGCCAGCAAATGGGTGACGTTCATCAGCAGCTCGATTCGTTCAAACCCTTGGGGCCTTGACTTTTAGATTGGCGATTGATCATGGCGGCATGCCTACTCCTCTCATCATGTGTTCAGATTGTGTACGCGGAGGCTGTGTTGTGGCATTTTCATGGAGCAATCATACCATTTTGGGCTCTCATACCGCTAATATCCAGCATGTGCTTAACAAAATATAGATACCGAAGCCAGATCGCGAAAGAATACATTCTGTATCTTGTTGCACGTGGTGACATTCGAATCGGTATGCTCCTTGCGTGTCTTGGCATACAAAAGGGGCGATCTAAGCCTCTTCAGTACTAGCGCGCCCCTTTTTCTCTGAGTGTCCCAGGCCGTACTATTTAGTGACGAAGGCCCAAAGAATGATTTCGCGAGTTGTGCGATCGAATTGGAAAACATCTTTTGTTTGCGTAGAATTGAGTAATGCTGCCTTGGCTATGCGTGCAAAATTTGAGAGTGGCGTGTCTTTGAGCGCGTCAAGGTCTCGGATTCATGCCACGGGGTCATTGCAAATCACGAGCATATGTAATCGTCTTGCAATGACATCACTGCTGCTCGTGAACTGTGTTCTCTTCTCCGTTGAAGGCGTTCAAAGTGAGCCTACACGAGTCTGGCAGACTCGTAGGAGAGTTTTCAAATCACGCCGGACGCGAGTGATTCCTTCACGTGGTCGTGATGCTTCCATGGTGGCTTGAAATGTTTGGATGACACGTCTCCCACGTGGTTGGCTTCGAAGTCGTACAACAATGATCATGTACCGTCATAAAGTGTCGTTCCAAGCATCGAAAGCGGGGTCTTGGCCTGGAATTCCTTTGTTCTTCCACTCTCACTACCGGTGACAATTCAGACCATCAAAAATGCCACATTTTTTACAACTCGTCAATAAAATAATCCATACAATTACATCCTGACAGAGATCTTAAGCCTTTGCGGCGAAATTTTTTACCTCAGTGTTGTACAACATTACCGCCTGAACCGACACTCAGCAACGCGATCCCCCCAAAGTTCGTCTTCGACAACTCAAGATGTGCGTAGTGGAGATCAGAAGATTCTACGATTGCAGGCACCCAGTCAAACACGCCGACAGAAACTATTCATTGGGTGGGGAGCTCTGCGGAAGGGCAGTAAGGCTGGGCATCAATCATTGCGATCGCAAACATAGTCAAGAATACGGAGAATCGTAGGTGTTAGCACCTGCATGAGCTAGATCAGGCTGACATCGGGAAGCTATTCACAGGAAATATGCACGAATTGCGGGAGAGTGGTCCATTGCCCTCGCTGCTGCAAGTCGCGACAGGAGTGGGCTGCGAAGAGGACGGGTATTGTGGATGGGTTCAAGAGGGTACTTCGTTGTTGAACGACCAATGATGGCTTCATGTGCAGCCGAAACAACGTGGTTTGTTGAGATCGGGATCGTCTTTGGGGACGTCAGGGCTGCTAAAATTAGTATGCTGATATAATGCCTTCAATTTGTACCACACTGAGCTAGAACAATCGATCTCCCGAGATGCCACACAGTTTCTACTCTCATGATACATGCAGTGAAGCGTGTGAGATGATATCCCACGAGCTTAGTGAATGCTCTCGTCCGGGTAAGGCCTCGGAGTTGATGTGTTGAAACAAGCATCTTACGTCATGAAACAGTCTTCATTCGCTGAGGTAAGTCTATGGCGTTGCAGAACCTGCTCTTCTATTGTCTATTGCTACAGCCTGTTATCAAAAGGATAATTTCGACTTACACAGCGTAGGTTGAAACTCAGTCAGTCATCACGACGATACCTCCTTTACTGAAGTACACAGCCTACGTCTGGAAAATCTCTCCACCTTCATAGGGTTCGCCAACGAATGTCAGAGCAAGGCCCTTTGACACAATCACTTGCCCAAACCCGGCCTCGATCGACGATGTTGTGGATATTCCATCTTTACTACTACTTTGGCTGCGATAATCCACTTGAGAAGGTCGACGGTTCGGTTCCTCAAGGCGGACCGAAGCAATGTTTCAACTCGAGCCGTCAGGGGAGAAAATGCAGATCAGGCGACAGCGATATTCCCGTGGGATCGTGAGTATTCTTGCACCTAACTCCTCGAGATGAGTTGACAGAAGAAGTACTTCACGTCGTGTGTGCAAGGTTTGTCACAGAGAGCTACACTGCCCGGCGTGCTGCAGGCGCAAAGCGGAGTGGGATCGAAGGAAAATTGAGATGGCTGGCAATTTCAAAAGGGTCTTCAGAAGACTTTCGGTCAAGCCTGCACGAGAAAGCATCAGGAAACTAATCACCCCAACGATGGGAGGAAATTAGAAGGCTTTGGGGTGAGAGGGGGAGTGTCATTGTCAAGGGCGCCAAGTAAGGCCACTTGTAGAACCCTGGCACATCATTGGCCTGCTTGAATCAATGGTAGACACTTTAACATAGAGACCGAGGATTTCCCGGTAGGCCAGATACCATGTGAAAACTCATGTATCACAACACACCACGAATCCACCAACAATCAATTACTTGCCCTGTTACGTTCTTCCAACTCCTCCGCTTTATCGGCCCAGAAATTGTCACGACGATCTATACGCCTCATGATTCAATCCTTGTCTGGCGAAAGTCCTCATATCATCACAACCTAAGCAAGCCTTTGAAGTCTTGTGACTGTTGCCTAGAGCGGAGTGAACTCTACAGCTTCATCCTCGAAATCAAGCCGACTCCCAAAATCTCTATGATCAAGCATGGCATGGGCCCTGGATCGCTACTCCTACTTTGGTTGCGGAACTCCACTCGAACACGTAGATGGTTCTCCTGTAACCTGGACAACACTATCCGGAACGCACCCTGTGCATTGTGGGGCCAAAACTCGTCCAGACACGAAAACAGTCTAGTGAGACCCACATTCTGAAAGATTGTGCTTCTTCCTTCAGTATCAACTGACAAAAGGAAGCACTTCGTACATGGTGTGCAAGATCTGCGGGAGGGAAGAACACTGTCCTTTCTGCTGCAATAGGAGAAAAAAAGTCGCTCAACAGAGGAAACGGATTGTCGATGGGTCTAAGAGAGTCTTCAAAAAGTTGATGGTCAGGCCAGCTTGGACCAGAATTTGAGTGATTGATGGCATGCATGACGTAACAATCTGAACGGGCTATGACGCACACAATGAAGTCGGCCATCATAGTTTATGCAACGTCTGGAAAATGCATGGTGGGATCAAGGGTGATATGGAGGAAACGCCCATATATGGAGATAGAGATAGTTGGCTTGGTTCACCGGCTGAGACGTCACGAGACGAAAGACGCCATTCACACTGACCTACAAAGGTCCAAACTTATTGTACTGTGATCATGCAGGCTTGGGCTAGTTGAGACACCTGGCAAGGCTCTTTACCCAGTGTGGATTACATCTTGGGGGGCCGTCTCAGCATATGTTTCAGGCATGATTCTAAACTCCTTTTGCGTCAGGCAAGCTCCTCGATACATTCGCCGCCGGAGATGAATGATCGGCTTGAGACACGAATTTCCTGCTCAGGTTAGAATCCAAATGGCCTGTCTCCACCCTTGTTTCCGAACTGAGTCCTTATCATCCTTTTAGACGTTTTACACGATATCATCAGCGTGGGTTTGTTTTGTGCTCGTTTTGAAGATGACCCTGTCGAGGGTATAGCGCCAATCAGCCGCAGAGATTCAGGTAGTCTCCATGTTTCACGTCTCCCATCTGGCGCGACTGAAACTTGCAGCTCCTTTGACAGTCTGAATTCAGCATGAGGAGCGCTGAGACAGTCTGTCGTCTCGTGTCGTTCATCGGGCTCCTGAACTGGTTAAAAGCCAGCTCTCTTCCATTCCCTGTCTCTTTTTTTCGCCAAAAATCTTCTCAAACATCTAGACCTCTGAAGACTTACTTTGTTCCACGTGGCTTCGACAGTGGTCTCCAGTAATCACCCTCTTCTTTGAAAGACAGCTACTTCCCCGAGCCTTTTATTAAAAACTTTACGTTTATAGCGGCTTCCTGTAACCACGTTATCACTCAACAAGGGATAAAGCTACAATATTCGACTCAGCTGCTCAAGCGTCTCCAGCAGGCTACCCCACGATCAACACAATGTGTTTTATTGATATCTACTACTACCCTGATTGTGTGATAGGGCACCGAGACTCCCACGCTCGAAAATTCGGCGCTGAAAAGTGCCATGATTACAACAGGTTTGAAGATAGGGGGCTAGGACGGTGCGAAAACACCAGAGATTTCAGAGTGATACACAAATAGTATACTTCATTCCTCCATTATGTGTATATATGATCAGCACTGACAGATCCTAGCCAAGTCAAGTGCAAATGCCCTTATGGATGTGGTGGGCACGCTAAAAAGCAGAAGATCAAACAATACATGGAAGAACACCATCACAGTGACAAACTCGAGCAAAAAGACGATACCAAGTTTGACAGATACTCTCCACAGATGACGAGCGTCGGCTACGTCGGGCTAGCAAGGAGCCGAAGAAAAGGCTTGTGGACGATCCTCGGATGGCTCTTGCATGTCCGCACAAGTTCTTTGACAATGTGAAGATCGATCGCGCATTGCAAGATCTGGAAGCAGGACTTCCACAGAAGCAAACGACACTGATTGTGGTTGGAGAAGTCAATAAAGCGCTCGGTCATGAATTGGGCTCTAGTATCTGGGATTAATCTCTCATATTCAGAAAGACAGAAGAGGGTGCTTGCTATGGTGCAGGCATACTGTGAATCGAGGCAGGGAGTTGGAGGATGGAGGGAGGATGTCTGACAGTCCTAGAACTCTACAAGTCAAGTTGATCATAATGTAAGATCGCTGGGCGATCTGTCAATCCAAATCAGACCTTTTTTTTTATAGATCTGTTCATCCTTTGGAAATAGGGAAGTAACGAGTTGTCTTCCAGAGCCTCGTCCAGAATGTTGAAGGGTTTTTGTCCGGCCAGCTTCCATCAAACTCCTTCATGCATCCTTGCAGATGAACACCCACTCCACAGTCTAAGGTGCAAACCCGACGGATATCTATCGAACCTGCTCCTCCACCTCGCATCTTCTCGCTCCACTTTCTTGGCGTTCAGCTTCCTTGTCTCCTTGTTTCGCGTCTTCAAGCTGGCGCGCAGATGAGACTCATAGCCCCTCTGACAGCATCTGTCTCCCGAAACCATGTCTGAAACGTTTAGTTGTCTCGCGTCGTTTATCGCATTCGCTGTGCGAGAGATAACCTTGATCCCATGAAAGAATTCGTCATGTGTTAGTGCCAGCCTTCCACCTGTCCGGTTGTGCAAGGAATACTGACTTATAGTACTCAATCAGAATGCAAATGCCTGCATGGAAGTAGAGGGCAGGTCTTTGGTCAGAAGTTCAGGGCGCTTGTGGAGGGAAAGCACGCCAAAAGGCACGCTAGACAGTCGGGTGAGAAAGACATTGCTCAGGTATAGCAGACTCAGCAAATAGACATCGGGCGTCTCGACGACGAATATAATGTAGGGTTTCAGAGTGATGCACTAGAAATTTCTGACGGCAGAGAAGTCCAGTATGAACGGCAAATTCAGCATCAGCAGCATATGCAGCGTTCAGACTCTGAGTCTGAGGAGAGGATTGATGAGGAAAAGTGTTGTACGAGGGAGATGCACCGCCGCCTTCCTATGAGCAAAGCTGTCACGACAATTGAATTTGAAGGAGATAATGCAACATCCTCGGCTAGGTATTTGATCAGATGATCCTGGACAATCTCCGCGAGTATAGATCCAGGGATTGCTGATCAATCCAGGATAGGGTTTGATATGACGTTTGGCTTCCATCAGGCTCCAAATGAGTATCAAATGCGCTGGATCAAAGACGAAAACGTCTATCTACCATGCTAGTCAATTATCAGAGATATTTCGTTGTACAAGCGTCCCCCAGACTCACTGCTACCTCACATACGGGAGACCGTGCACTACCCTCTGACCGGCAATTCTGACAGGTATCGATCGAAGCTGTTTCTGCGCCTCGTGTCTTCTCGCTTCATCTTCTTCGCTTCAGCCTTGTTCGTCAGCTTTTTTTGTTTGCGCTGCTTCTCCATCTGCAAACGCGCCGCAGCCTCCTCGTTCTTCTGACAGTGAGGGCAATGCTCCTCCCACCTAGATCACTTAGCACTGTAAAAAGATCTAGGAAGTCTTCGATGACTTACGTGCGGGTTGTGTTTGCTACACACACCTTCCCTGAGCGCTTGCTTTTGGCGCAGATAGTGTCTGGGTATTCAGTGCCATGGTTGCTTTTGCAATTTCGGAAGAAGCGCCAGGTACACATTTGGTTGATCTGAGTATTGTAAAATGATGGGTGTCTGAGGCAGGGAACAGGACTTTGGTGCTTGTCGATGATGGGTCTTAGCTTGGTGATGGATCTGCACTAGCCTTGGTATTACGTAGGTCGAAGCAAGGAAAGACGCAAAGATGTAATAAGAAGCCAAGAGTATGACACACTAGATCGTTCACGAGCCCGGTTATATACAATGATCACTGCACTTTTCGTGTTACCTGAAAAACAAAGAAGGATTTAGTCAAGAAGGAAATATGAAATATTTCACGAGTCACACAACGTTATGGTCATTGATTACAAATGCTTAGAGCGGGCCTATCACAGCTCGTTTTCAATGAGATAGTCTGTGGACTCGTCTGCATTGCTACCAGTTCCAGATTACCCCCCTTCCAACTCAGCAGATGTGAAAGCGTCATTTCATGACCATCAAGCGTAGTCCGATCATACTGAGCTTTCGTGGTTGATGGTATTGTGATGCTGCGTGGATCTGACGATATCGGCTTTAGAACGTCTTGCAGCTGAAGTGGTAGGCATTATTGAGTTTCGTGGTTTATTTGCCACTATTGTCATGGTGAGCGTTCTTGTCGTTGTCGATGTGGTCCTGGTATATGGAAGAAGCTGGCCGACCAAAAGGATTGCACAAAGGGCAATGTTTGTTGGATGGACTACTCCAGCAATCAGTACATGAGGAGCTAGCATATCTATGGACCTGACACATAATTTGTCACTGCAGAGCTGCGAGCGCCTATGCAAGGTTTCCGTTGATCGTAGGCTTCTTTGGTACAGTATCCGAATCCTTTGATTTCTGCGTGTGAGTCTACATGACGACAGCTGCAAAAGCATTTCATCCAGATGATGCACATCGTTGATGAGTAGAATTAGTCAACAGCGCGGTGATGTATGCCCTCGATGATCTGAATTCAAAGGGACACCTTTTGCAGAGTTTGGAATTTTTTACTGAGTGACAAAGAAAGAAAGGAATACATGAGGTACTCAAGGCATAAATATTTCGCTTCGCCGTGTAGGACAAACCATGACCGGCAATGAGCATGTGATACAAAGAGCTGCGTATCGCTACCTCCCAAAAGTATTGTCTTATGATTACATGTTCACCAATGATAGGGTCGCACAGAAGCACCGACCTCATGATGTACCATCATGCCACTGAATCAATGAAGGACCTCTCCTTCGCCGAAAGATCAGCACGATCTCCCTGTCATGCCTGAATGTGTCCAAACGCCTAGCACGCGCCAAGAAACGCCCTCCCTTGTACATAAACCTTCCTTCGCCGTGCACCTCCAAACACCGATCAGCACCAAGTGACCACGCGTCATGCTCTTGAAGAGTCTTCCAAACTGCCGTCATTGGCCAAACACCAGGTTGCCTGCTAATGAAACATGTGCGGAGCAGGGCACCGGTCGCACTGAGGATGGTTGTATCTGCAGATCGGTATCAGTCGTGTCATCTCACGTTGAGTAATCACGAGCGTACACCAGGAAGATATTGTTCTCGTCAGGACTGCAGCGATACCGGACTCGGATGTCGGGGTTCTGCCAACTGCGACAGGGTAGCATTAAGAAAGGGGACGAGGTGTTTCGACAGTCATCCGCGACCATCATGAAATATATACACATGTTTTCGTAAAGAATGGATGAGCGATCGCGATCGGCTTCCTTGCGTCCAAAAAAATGCGTTATAACGTAAATGGCTTGCTGATGATAGAGTGGATGGAAAATGTTACTGTATGCTAGACATTGGCAATGCATGCTACCCAACGAGGTCATTAGATCGGCGGATTCAAAAACTAGAACGAATAATGGCAGGCGCAAGTCAAGGAGAAAGGGTCGCAGGTGAAGTTATAGAATGCAATCGCGATCAGCTTCTGCGGCGATCCGCAGTAGGGGTATTTGAAACCACGCTGCCAAGTCTTTTTGGAGCATCCATCATTCACTAAGGCGAGGCATCCACAGTCAAAGCATCGATTAGGCACTGTGAATTTGCTATCTGTAACCGTTTCTCAGCAGGAGTTAATGGAAGTCGCGTGTGTGTTCGAGGGTTACTAGAAAGGTAAGTGAATGACAATTTGCCACTGCCGAGGAGGTGGTGCAACACGAGGCGGATAGTGAATTGCACCGTGTCGCTGTGGTGACGAGTGTTGATAATGAATCATTCTTAGAGCGAAGGCTGACTCTTTTCACAAGTCTCTTTCGCAAAAGTCTTTTGTTCCATTCCCTTCGCTAGCGTTCGAATATTTTGTGGCATTCACAAAGGGCGCTTCATCATGTGCTGGTTCAAAATCCGACACTACAACGGTTGCGGATGCAACATGCTTCTTGAATACAAGCCTTGCGAGGTCGTGAAAAAGAATCCCAACAGGAAATTTTCGTGTGGCCATCGGGAAGAGTTGATTGAGTAAGCTCCACAGTCTCTGCCATTTACATGGATATACCCAGCGCTGACGCGCCATGTTTCTTAGAAGGAGACCCAAAACATGCAACCAAGGCGAGGAGATCACAAAGAAGAAGCCCTGCCGTGAGTCGCCACTAATTGCTGCTGGAGATAACCTTTGACTATGCGACTGCTGACACTCTTTCCAAAGCACACGATCGCCATCTTGCTGGAAGACGTGAGGAGAGAGACCTCGTGATATGGCCGGAGCATGTCATCATCCCCGTAGCGGAGACATCCACAGAAGAACGGAGCAAGGACCCCAGCGCGGAGTCCAGCGCGCAAGCGAGCACGCCTGTCAAGCCAGGAAATGAACCTGATCAAAACACACCTGTCAACTCAAATCATAGCCCAAGTCGAAGCACGTCAGTTAACGAAGGTAGTAGACTTGATCAAAGTCTACCAGTCAGCGCAAACGACAACCACGTTCGAAGCACACTCGTCAACGCAGGCAGTGACCCTTACGAAATCAGGATACCTACAAGCCAGATCACTGATCACGGAGAATTGGTCATAGATCGACAGAGACGACAGCAAGAGCGCACAGCTAAGGAGCTAATCAAAAGGTTCGGGAACCGTGCAGTATTCATGCTGCAATCAGCCTTCATACAGTACCCAACATACATGCAGCACCCAGCATATATGCAGCACCCAGCATACATGCAGCACCCAACATACATGCAGCCGCCAGCATTTTTGCAGCACCCGGCATCTATGCAGCACCCAGCATCTATGCAACATCCAGCATCCATGCAGCACCCAGCATCTATGCAGCATCCAGCATCCACGCAGCGCGGAGATCATACACAAGTAAGCACGACCGTTGAACCAAGCGCGATTCGAGAGAGGTCATCCTCTGATGCATCGAAATGGGACGTACCAATCCTCTCCGAAGAGGACAGCGGCCGACTCAAGAGGTCCTTGAGCGGGACAAGCGAAGATCGAGAAAGTCCGAAGCGCCACAAGAGTATCCCTGAGAGTGAGGAGGAAGCGTTGATTGAAAACTAGGATATGCTTGGAGCTGGCTCTTATACCTTCCAAAGGAGGATACGTTATGTTCGCGCCCTGGAGTCATTGATCGACTCTTTTTTGTACAATCGCGGTCTGGTCTTCTCTGCCAGAGCGCCACTGTGAGCTCAATAGGATCATGCAGGTCTACGTACCGTTTCCAAACAAGTGAATCCACTCTTCTCATCCTTCCAAAAAAAAAAAAAAGGGGTGCGCTCATTGGCTTTGTAGGATGAGATCATGGAGCATGAAATCCACGTCGTACAACCTTCGGACACATGACCGATCCTCTTTTAGTCTCAACTCCTGGCTGAAGTCATGCTAGAAGGCTCTGCGCTCTGAATTTACCAAATGTATTCATTCCATCCTTGATAATTCTCCTCGATTTCCTACAACGTGTGATTCCCAGCCCATATCTCTTCGCACTGCGTATTGGCATAGTCAGCTATACTCTCACTTCCTTCTTGGAACATCAATGCTCAGGGACTTTATCCTTCTTAAACAGCGACTCTTTTGTCGAATGTATCTCCTGCAGACCATCAAAACGGAAGCCAAACATCAGTGGGAGCAGCCTCCCGATGGAGAAAAGAAGGACCCACATTATGGCTCAAACAAGGAGTATTGTTCGGTTCATGAAGGCTGTTTTGAGACCTGTGATACATGCTTGAAGAAGTAAGCAGCACCCGATACTGTTCAATTCCTACCTTGAGCGTCCCTGATCATTTCTTGAAGGGCAAATAAAGACCGCTGTGAGTATTCACCATCCGTGAATTTGAACAAAGGCCATCTAGGTCAAAATGGGAAATTCTCTGACTAGTGAGCGTGTGCTTTCAGATTTTGATATGCTGAAGATCATCACGGAAGCCAAAAAACAACGGGATCGCCATCATGCAGGCATTCTCAACTTGGAGCCCCGCGGAGACGACTCGGAGAAGATAAAACAGGAATGGGATGCCCAAGAGAGGTTAGAAAAGGCCGAGAACAATCTACATGGACTGAGGAAAGCCTTTCGTGAGATGAAGGAGAACTTGTATTGGCATGTCGACTGAGGAAAGCCTTTCATGAGATGAAGGAGAACTTGTATTCGTAGGAACATGCAACATGTTCAGCTGTATCTCGGATACGTCAGGTGTTCTGAATGTCCTTAAAGAGGTCGCTGAAAGCCTCTCAAATATTCGAGAAGAATCAAACGGAGGTAGAGCAACAGTTGAAATATGACTAGATTCATCTTATCATCTTGGAGACTGGTGGAAAGAATTGAGGGGGCTTGTGGCTTCCGACATGACACAAGTCCACTGGCATGGGGGATTGTATTCGAGAGCACCATGGCTAAGGCTGCATCAAGCGCCTTTGGTGACCCGTCGTGCATTCACGAATCCAAATGTGTAAGCTGATTGTCTTCCAAACACGTTTCTGCCTCATCTCTGTCTCATGCATCACCTGAAACAAAGATGAGTGTTTTGATCTGGTGAATTTACTTGACTGTACTACTTCCTTGGCCCCACTCTCCCCGGTATAAGTAGCTCGGTGTCTTCCACTTCCATTTCCCTTCATTCAAATCTTCAGACCATTACGCGAATTCCTGTCCCATCCTGAACAATATTTGTACAGCCCAAGCGTCGGATTCTTCATGTACTTCTACCAAAATACCATTTGGAATAAAACCACGCCCTCCACCAAAGCCAGAGACCCCAGAATTACTCGTGCTGCAAGCATGGGTGACAATTCTGCTGAAGAGCCCACAATATGTAAGAAGTACAGTGCTCAAACGTGGACACCAAATCTGTCAGTGATGTCACATACTAATCTTGGTGGTAGTCGATGACATTTCGGAGGAGATTGAGGGACTTGAGGGAAAGACCGAATGGTTTAGAGAGAAAATCGGCGATATCAAGGCGAAGCCCAATCAGACCGAAGGAGATGTCAAAGAGCGAGAAGGTTACGAGAAAGTTTTGAATGGGCTGCAAAAACGGCTCAGAAAAGTGAAGGAGGATCAAGCGAACCTGCCTAAGTTGCCTGGGTAGCTGGGAATCCCCCTCAATGTTGAGAAGCTGGACGATTGGGTTTGATACCATGCCTAAATGGCTCTGCTCGAGGCTCGATAGATTACCTAGAACAAAGACCCTTGGTCCCTGTGACACATCTTGACGGTACTACCTCTTGTCCAGAACAAATAAAAGATGCCTGACGTATTCCTGCTTTACTTCTGTTCCTCCAAATCCCAAAACCACCGCCTGTCTTCCCATATCCACGTCTCAAACAAATTTGTTCGAGTTGACACAACCATTTCGCTCCACACATACTTCTGTTTACCTAGAATCTGAAGATCGTCTTTCGCCACAGCCAGAGGTTTTTCGATCTGTTATCATGGGTGACGTTCCTGTCGATGAGCGTATCCGAAGTAAGTAACTCATGGCTCCTCAGTGTTAGGGATTCCAAATTTTCAGATTGATTCCATATGCTGATCACGTCCATAGATGAACGCAAGCTTGAGGAGTGGGTCCGATACTATGAGGTCCTGATCAACGATATCGATGAGAAGACCGAGAAGTCTCGAATGGATATCGAGGTGCGAGAGGCTTACGTGGTGGATTTGGCCACTTTGAAGTCAGAGCTCAAAAATGTCAAGCAGGGTACTGTGAGCCCGTCTTAGTAGCTGGGAAGGGACATGAGTGCCAACGACTGGATGGGCAAGACCGGAAGCATGTCTTAATCACACGGGCCACACGTTCATGAATGTTGGATAGGGCAGATTAAGGCTTGCATCTGGGTGTTGTACAATGCTGACTCGTGCCTTCTTGAAATTCACTTCTGAAAGCCTGACTTGCGCCTTCATTGTTCACAAAGTCAATTGCTAGACCTTTTATTCCTCTCCTCGATATCAAGTTCGAAATCCTTCGAACATCACTCTAATATCGCTACTGCAATGAGATCTGGCTCACCTGCACTGAAAGTAAAGATATCTAGCAGTTCCTTTGTTTATTTTCACTCACCTACCCATCCTTCTTCATTCTAGAAATCAACATCTTCCTAAAAATATTGCATGCGAGTGTCCTCCATAGTTTTAAGCACATGGGTGAGTCTAATCGCTTCGTATACCCCTCAAACGTTGCTATTGAGCAAAGTTGTCGCAATTTGCAGGGAAAAAAGACTTGGAAAACAAGGCGCGCAATGTGAGAGATATGTACAACGTCAGAATTGCAGCTCAAACTATCTTGCTGCATGAATTAGCAAAGTGCATGATGTTAGCAATTTAATGTATATATATTAAAATAACCCATCAATTTCGAATAAGATAGTGTGACAAGTCCCGTAGAGGTACTCAAGTCCATGGGTCTCGTAGGTGGTTAGCGCCTTGACATCATGTTCCTCATTGACCCACTTGTCACACTTGAACTTGGCCGTCGGGCCAAGGTCACCAGTTCGAGTCCCCATCGGGGGCGTCGCAAAAATTCCGAGAGGAATTCTGGGTCTTGAATAAGGTTGAAATCCCTTGAAGGGAGTCCCACTGTGACGCACAGTGGGCTCTCTTTTTGGCTTTTTTTCTTCACTTCTTGTTGTTGTGCTTGTTGTTCTGCGTCACGTGAGGCCTTAGCGTGTCACCGGTCTAGTTTTGATCCAGGGGAGTGTGGGAAGGTGAATACGCCGAGGCCCAGCGCGTAGTCACGTTTCACAGTCTCTTCAGCAGATCGTTTGAGGCTGCAACTCAAAGGGAAAAGGCCTGTCTGGCCTCTGTTTGCGAAGAAGAACTTGAAAACCGACCATCCAGCATGCTGCTCAAGCTTTCCGAATAAGGTAGTCCCTCATACATTTGCGTGATTAACTCGGAGAAAGCTCATGAGTGGTTGTCAGACTCACATTGTTCTCATCATGCATGAATGACTTGACCTTTCGAACGACCACTTGGGCCCGACGAGATAGTCTGGGCTTGTGCTCATGATGATGTCGATACTTCAGGTCTTGTATCATGCCGGTCTACAGCCATCTTAAATCCATGCTGTAGCCTCAAGCTCTTCCATGTTCTTATTTTGCTATTCTTCTAGACTCAAGAACTGTACCTTCGGACTCATTCAGGTTTTAGACAGTACCATCTGCCCAACTTCTCAATCCTTCTTGACTTCGCATTGCAAAGATCTCAATCTTGACCACACACGCTCCAATGTATCAGATACCAACACTCGTTCGAAACGATGCTTCTGAAGAGCCTGCTCTGCCCAAAGTTGAGCCTTCGGAGTTCACCGATCATCGAGGTGGTTTTGAGACTTGTTGGACATGTTTCAATATCTGCGCCTCGGGGTGAGTGATTCTTGCGCTGGAGGGAAAGGGGAGCTAAGCCCGTTCCCTGCTGACCTTTTGTCAGCATGAACAGCCCGAAGGACTGTAAGCACGAGCCGCGATGGCGCACATTTGAAGCATGACATCAACTCATATCAACGCCGCTGCCGATGTCCCTGATTATCTTAGATATCAGTATGTGTAACCTGAAGTTGAGGTTTAAGGCTTAGTTCCTGCAGCCAGCATGCCCTTCTTTATTTTTTCTTGAGCTTGGAGTAGGATGTGCAGCATTTCGATTTCTACTTGCATCGACTCGATCGCCACTCGTGCTAGACCAAAACCCAGGACTGTAGAGACCCCAAGCCTTACTTCTGCATGAGTCGTAAGCTGTTCAACTCTTGACATTTGGTGAAAAACAGATGTAAAGGCGTTTCAGGACTTGGTCATCGCTTGGGCTATCGTAGAGGATGAAATTTCGCAAATGTGGTTGGATATCGAGAGGAAGAGGGCAAGCAGGTGAAAGATAGCAGCAGGAAAAAGAAATGGAGGACGCCAGAGAAGCAAAGAAGGTAGTCTCAGACCGGGGAGGCGATGCAACGATGGAGGAATCTGAGTAAGGACGGCTGAACACGGAGATGATCTGCTAAGGATCTTGGCAAACGAGTTCTGTCTGGGATGTTGGACTATGACGGAGTGTGGGCCCCAAGCAGCTATTGTGTCTGCGTGCAAAAAGGATGTCGGAATTAATAGAAGCAATTCATTCAGACCACACATTTCATGATACTCAACTCGTGTAGATGGCCAGGTCAAATTGTTCAAGCCCTTCTTTTTTCAGAGCTGGCGCAAACCATACGTGATATAGTCGGATGCGAAATCATTCGGTCTGTCAGGTCAGCAGGTCCGAGAGGGCGCGTATGGGGTGCTTGTGAGTGTCGATGGGCTTGCATCATCTGAAAGTGGCAAGAACGGGTGAAGTCGAAGTAGCACAGATGGGATCCCTTAGGTTTAAATATCAATGGGACCTGCTGCTGTGCTGATGTCTAGAATATTTGACAAGTGCCTGACAGAAGCCACTCCTCGATGCCAGTTATCTGTATTCGGCTTTGTTCGATAAAGTCATAACAGTCGATCGCTGCAACAATGTCTGTAAAAAAGGAGATCTTCGTACCGGTATCCGGCGGAACGATTAATTTTCAAATCCAATCGGACTACGTGTCCGAGATGAAGTGCAGGGTACCAGGTCATAAATATTGTGAGCCGTGCCAAGACTGTGTGAACTTGATACCAAAGTGAGCACACATGCTCCCTCATGATCCATACATTGCTCTTGGGCTAACTGGTTGCTTAGGGAAAAACAGGAGGATTGTATGTCTCCGTCCCCATTGCATCTTGTTTGAAGTCGCCGATGAGTCCCAAGGCTAACGCTACGACATTCTCAAGACATCGATGCGGTTGACGACTTGGACGCCGCGAAGTCGTACCTCGAACGGTTTGGAGAGCGGCTTGAACGCTACGCCACGATACCGGGGTACAAGAGTCGAAGCGACGACTCGCAGAAATACAAGGATTCTAGGATGGCTGAAGCCAAAAAAGACCTCGCCAAATGCACACATAGGGTTGCCGAAGGGGAACGACTGATGGCTGAGTACAAGGAGAAGTACGTTCTCAAGGTTGGTTGAGCGCGAAGAAGGCGAAGGCCAAGTCTGGAGGATGAGCGAAGGACTTCGGATCAGGAGAATCCTTGCAGGGCGAACTTGGAGGCCTGTATGAATTTGCCAGCTTGCTTGGGTTGAGATATGATACACATCTGCTCAAAGAACAGAGATTAGTAACCCACACAACCATTGCCACCCCAAGCGCAGGCACCTCACCTTGCCATAAACAAATGGTTCGAACCCTTATATCTGGGGTTCTCGACTCGCAAACGCATAGCTTTCTTGGTGTTTGTGCGACGAATGCCGCTCGCGTTGTACAGTGCGACTGCCGTAGCCTGGAACAAAAGTTTGACAGGTTTTGTTTGGCTTTGAATGTAGAAACCATAACCTTGGATTTGAGTGGTATCGACAAGAATCAGAGGTTGTAGACATCTGAACGGCCACCGCAACATCCATCATCCATTTCCAAGCTGCATGGGAAATTTGCAATCGACTTGGCTGTCGCAATGATTGCCGCAAACAGAGGAACTTCGCGATTTCATTGTTGCTCATTGACGTGTAGTCCTAATTCTTCGCAGCTTCATGCATCCAGATTAGCACTTTGTGATGGCTACGTCCTGTGGGTTTTGGTGCATTTCGCGATGACACGACTCCCTACAGCCATGCATTATCTCTTACGCTCGAGTGAGGTTGAGTGGTTTTTCTGAAGATAAAGCAGCTGACAAAAGTCTGTGGGAGAGGAAGTTCTAGTCGTTTCGATTGTTCGTGCATTTGGGACTGCTTTACGTTGCGGTGAATGATTCACTCTCCAGTGAATGAAGCAAGGGGAACGCGGACAAAGCGGCGTCACAGTCTAACCCTAGAATAGTATAGCGTTGTTTTTGCATGTCACTGGCAACCGGCATCCAGTATCCATCATGTCGAGTCTGCTCTCTGCAAATTTCACGGAACAATTCTTCGAAATCTAGAGTCATGGTTGCACTACGAGATTTCGTGTTGGAGGATACTGGCAATAGAGTATCGCTTGACAGACGATTCCGCGCAAACTTGATGCCGTACCTCAAGGTCTCGTTTGCTCTGCAGATCCTTCTGAAAGGGGTAAAAAGATTCGGTTCCGATATAATTTCAGCAATTTCCCATTGATCGGCCCAATCGCGGATTCCGCGTTCAGATGGAGACGACTAGCTTCTTCATGTTCTTAGGCATGTGATGCCGAGGCATCCGTAAGAGGATGCGTGGTTGCCTTGTCAGAGATCACGATCTGTAAACGTCCTGTGGTTTTGGTATGCATTATGTGGCTCTCAATCCTATTTCGCCTTCACTTTTTCACAATTCTTCATACCTCGTATCGAAGATTTCTTTCCCCTTAATTTGTATGCAAGCTTGCCGACATGCATGAATAGTGCAAGAACCCGCCATGTTGGGCAGCAATCCTCCAACCCTGCTGGAAGGCCATCGTGGTTTTCTCCTTCATCTCTCGCTAGCATCTGACGAAGGCCTTACCGACAACGCACCTTCGCGAGAGACAAGGGGCGCGCCTTATTCCACCTTGACCGCTTCAGTCCTGACGATTACCAGTAAATTTCAACCAAGTCTTGATTGTCTGCGCCCTAGTGTCGCTCCAAGAGCTGGCTCCACTGGTGGCATTGCCCTATTGCGAACCCCCACGACCTGCTCTTCAGGAGCTTTCTTCGCTCTTCACTTTAATATTGGGCTACTCTGAATGTCCAATACGTGGCGAGTCGTCATCTACTGAATACACTGTGGCGATTTCAGAACTAATTCATGCTTAAGGAGAGCTCCCCCTTGCATTGCTGTGAAGCCTTCGAAAGTTATCAAATTCGGAGGGATTTCAATTCAGGAAGTTTGCAACTATGCCTGAGTGGTCCACAACTGCAGCATCAGGGCTGATTCTGGACCGCCCAGTGACTCCAGCGGACGACCCAATCGGCTCCAATCCTTCAATAATTTGCCTTGAAGATCGAATCGGCAAGCGCCTTACGGCAGATCAGGATACTGGGCCAGCCTTACCAGCCAATCCGCCGCCTACACCTGAGCCGTCCCTCCTCTCAACGGCTGCCGAGGCGCAAAGGACCGTTCGAGCCGCTACCGACCCTTTTGTGCTACCCCTATCACCACCGCCCAGCCCTCCTCCCAATCCAACCATGAACAGTCAATCTTCCCCCTTTCAGCTGTCGGCGGATGTCATTGCTTCTAAGCAATACGCATCTTCGATTCACGGTAAGTGAAGTACATCATGCACGAGAATCATCTCCTGACGATCACGTTTCAGGCACTTTGACCCGACCGATTTTCCATGATCTGCAGCATGGCGTCTAAGATGTTGATTTGTCAAGCCATGCCCCAAATAGACAAGCCAGTGCATTGAGCCAAGGGCCGCTCACTGGCCCGTGACGAAAACATCGTGCATGAAAGCACCACGCGCACATTGCACGGACAATGTACACTTTGACCATGGCTCCTGTTTAAGGTTTTCAAATTACAAAGATCTACTTTGCATCAATTTCGTGCATCAACAAGACCCACCTCTAATGCGTCGAGATCAAGATTCGCCATGCGGTTGAAACGTGCCTATCCGTAGTCAACAAAATCCTGCAAGGTACAGAACCCCAATGACGAAGCTACAACACTCTCTATAGGCCTTCTGCCTCAAATTCCCACATGTATACGTGCCCAGCGACCTCATTTCTCATCAATCACCTTTTCCATAGCTAATGCACGTCATCCTGCGTGCACTGGCCTATTTGTGATGGCCCCTGGCGCGCTACATAAACGGCGGCCACTCACCACCATGCTCTTCTCTTCATCAAATCCAAACCGCAGAAAACATCGGCAGTCTCACCGTCCTTACCAAGCCAATCGACACCCTCACCAAGCCAATCGACGCCATGTCTCCCTTCAGACGCTTCCAAGTCGTTTCCGTCCAAGACCGACCTCTCAGATCCCACCATGACCCTGCCGGTCCTCCGAAACCCCCTGGACCGCAGACACCTCATCCACCACCACCTCCACCACCAAGTTCACCCACCTCCTCCCCCTCTCTCAACCGAGCCTCTGTCCGAAGTCGGGCCCCTTACCTACCAACACCGCCTGACACTCCTTACCCTTCCCCACCCCCAAGTCCACCTGGCAGCAACTAGTACGGCAGCGATCAACAGCCGAGCCTGCAGTCAACCCGGTTTCGACAACAGCAGATCAACGGTAACAGCACGAGCACGGGCGGACGGGTCAGGCTATCGACACTGCAGGAAGGCACGAGCGACACGTACAGTTGGTGCAAAAGCGATTCGGGGAGGATGAGAAAACCCCGATAAAAGTCCTTTGGCGCTTTGGGCAGGTTGGGAAAAAATTCGGGCGGCTTGTACTTTCTTCAGCTGGAAACGGTCCCACTCTTCGGTACCAAGCGTACGATGAGGCAGACATGTGACAGTCATCAGTAGTAATGGTAATGCAACACTCACGGAGCGCACGAACGCGCATAATACCTTCTCGCTCCAATCCTCTGCATGCGAAACACATATGTACAAGAAAAGACTGCGCTGTCATCGATCAAGAAGGCCCAAGCTCGTCGATGCCTCCTCCCACTTGTTCCCCATCCTTTCCTCCTCCTCCTCCACACACGTTGCCTTTCAAATGTAGGCCAACGCGCCACTACACACCACCGTCAATCCCACAACCGCCCAACCCGTCCGGATGACCTGCTTGGTCCCAAACTCCCTCCCCGTATCCCACACCAGATGCCTGACCCCATTGAAGCTATGGAAACAGAACGGCATCGCGATGCCGAACTTCACCACGAACTTGGTCACGGGCCCGAACCCGCCGAACCACTCCGCCAGGCTCGCGCTCTCCAGATGCCAGCCGAACGCCGGGCTCACCAGATAGGCGGCCCCGAAGATGTAGAACCCGCCCGAGAGGATGGAGCCGGTGATCCGGTTCAGGCCCGACAGGATCCACGAGACTTGCGGGCGGTAGATGGTCAAGTGCGGGGCGACGGGGCGGTTGAGGCGTTGTTTGGCCAGGATGGTGTATGCGTCCGAGGGTTTTGCCGGGGTGGTTTTGGGCGGGGAGGCGGATGGGGGGAAGGCGATGAAGCTAGTGAAGAAGAGGGGGGATTAGCCGGGTGAAAGGGGATGGTGAGAGGAGGAAGCGGAGAAAGGGAGGCCGAGGGAGGGGAGGGAGAAAGGTACCGTTTCTGTGGGGCAAGGCGAGAGATGGCTGAGGCGGCTGGAGGGAAGTGTTTCGGGAGGATGGAGGGTTGGGCGAGGACTGCGGAGGGTTTCAATGTCAGCGGGGTGATGGGATGGGTTGGTGAGTGTCAGAGAACGTACGCCGCCGGGCTGGTTGGTGAGCGAGCCTTTGCATCAACATGGTGGATTGGAGATCGTGTTGACGATGCAATTGACAAGAGGTGCAGTCGATGATGGCGATGGATTGGATGATTATCGATTATCGATTATCATGGTTAAGCCTAATGGGAGGGGAGCGCCAACCTCGGCTGCGTCGGCCAATCAGATTGGTCGAACCGCCGCTTCTCGAGGTTCATGTATTTGTTGGCTTGCAATTTAATCTTTCTTTTCTTCTTCTAGTAAGATAGTTCGGGACTCTCAGCTTCATGACCTACCCGTGATGCTTGATTACAAGTGACTGATGGGTTGATCGCACTGGGAATAATGCTTTCCTGGTAAGAGGTGTCCGAGATGAATGACACCCGTCGTTAATCGCACGTTTTGATCAATTCCTATGGCTGGACGTGTTTCATATCAGGGTTACATATCATTGCAGTCATAAAAATGCGCGCATTCAGTCTAAAGCGTATGGGTGTCGTCCTTATGCTGTTGCGACCAGGGAGAAGCATACGCTGCAAGTGAAATCAAGGAGGAAGGAGCGAGACATTCTGGGACATCGTCGGACTGGTAGGAATGTAGATAGATGTTCATATCAATCGAAATTCATAGCTTTGAAGCTGATACTATACGTTCCTCTGGTCTGGTGGACATTCAAGTTACAATCATACTGGTATCCTGCGTGACGCTCACAGCGCTTAGAGCTACATATCAACATCCCACACTTCTCATTCGTCAACCTCCGTCCATCGTTCTCTTCATCTTCGTCATGCCACCCTTTCATATACGGCCGCGGGCATTGAGACCTACTGGGTCTTTCCTGCGTTCTGGATATGCAACTCGAAAGCAGATACCCAAGCGAGGGTCGGTACCTCGCCGTCCGCCTCCCATACCTTCTTCACGACATGCTGCTTTCGGCCAGCGCAAACAGCAGCCAGCCCCTCAGGAACCATCAAAATCAAACCAAGGCCCAAATAATACCGTGCACGAGGAGAAGAAGTCTGGTGTAGATGCTATTTCCTCGGCCTTACATGATGCCAATCCAGAGAACAACAACCTGCTCGCGCCAGTCCATATTCCTGAGGATCCGAATGGCGTCCTCAACGAGAGCCACCCAGCTACGAATATCCTGAAGAACTCTGCTATCGTGGTGACGAGACAGCTGGAGCTTATGAATGTCATGATCGGGTTCGAGCAAGCCAACAAATACGTGATCATGGACCCACATGGGCAGCACATAGGCTTCATGGCCGAGAAGGATCTGGGGATGGGTAACATGTTCAAGCGACAGATGTTCAGCACCCACCGAAGCTTCACCACACACGTCTTTGACAAATTTGGCAAGGAAGTCTTGAGGGTAAGTTGGCCCAGTATCTCAGACGCGGAGCATCCGTACTGATCTTTCACCCATGATCAGTTCCACCGACCCTTCTCGTGGATCTCAAGCCGCATCGGCGTCTACGACCCCCTCCTACCTTCCGAGTACGCCCCTTCATCCTCCACCGACATCTCCCCCATCCTCCCCAACGGCCTCTCCACCGAAATCAACCAAGACGCCGCGCGCGTCTCCCAGCTGCCCCTCTCCGAAATGCGCATCATCGGCGAAGCCCAGCAGCAATGGGCCCCCCTCCGGCGCAAATACAACCTCTTCCTCCACCGCCAGACCCCCGACCCCGAAGCCCCGCAGCTCACATCCGGCGACCTCCCCCTCTCCAACACGCAAGCGCTCCAACCGGTCTCGCCTGACGCAGCATCTCCCGCGGAAGGCCAGTACGGCCTATTCGCCTACGTGGACGAACCCTTCCTCTCCTGGGACTTCTCCCTCCTCACCTCCGACTCCAAGCTGCTCGGCAGCGTGAACCGCAACTTCTCCGGCTTCGGCCGCGAGATCTTCACGGACACGGGCGTCTACGCTTTGCGCATGGATGCCGCGGGCTTGGCCAAGGAACCGGGGCATCTGATCTCGAAGACGGGGAAGCAGGCAGAGGTGCACGAGGGCCCTGGCATGACGCTCGATCAGCGCGCCATCATGCTTGCCACGGCCGTGAGTGTGGATTTCGATTATTTCAGCAGGAAGAGCGGGGGGAGTGGGATGATGGGCGGGATGTGGCCGCTTTGGCTTCCGGGTGGGGGTGGGGGAGCTGCGGGCGCGGAGGCTGGGGCTGAGGCTGGCGCTGCGGGGGCGGGAGTCGAGGGTGGTGCGGCGGCGGAAGGTGGTGCGGTGGAGGGGGCTGCGGGGGAGGAGGCAGCGCCGCCGCCGTCGTCATCCTGGCCTGGTGACGCGCCGCCTGAGCAGCCGGGAGGAGGGCCCGGAGGAGATGGTGAACAGGTCTGGGGGTGGGGTGAGGATGACCCGGGGACTCAAGGTGGTAATAGTGGAGGGGAGGGAGGCGGTAATAGTGGAGGGGAGGAAGGCGGTGGTCTGAGTGGACTACTGAGTGACCTGTGGGGTGAATGAGACGAGCTTGAGGTAACGCTGGGTTTCGGTCTGATGTCTTTAGCGACGGCGTCGTACGGATGAGGATGAGTGCAAAGCCACACAATAATATCTTTAGAATTGGTTTCAGGCAAAGGTTGAAAGGTTTAGAAATGAGTTACAAACCATCATATTTGCTTCCGTACAACGATTCATCCTCTTATTCATAATCTCTCCTCGGCTTCTGCCGCTTGACTTCCTTCTTTCTCCCCGACATACTAAACCACTGGTCCATCATTCTTCATTATCATATCCACATATCAGAACACACCCGAAGCAGACCCTGACTACAACCACCAAGCCATCCTTTACCCCCATCCCCATCTCCCCCAATCAACATCGCCGCACCACCCCAAACCCCCCCATCAACCATCACAATGGCCTCCGCCCTCGCCTCCAAACGCCTCTTCCACGAATACAAACTCCTCTCCCAATCCCCCCCCGACGGCATCACCGCGGGCCCCACCTCCGAATCCGATCTCTTCGTCTGGGAAGCCCTGATCCAGGGCCCGGACGACACCCCCTACGCCGGCGGCATCTTCCCCGCCGAGCTCCGCTTCCCGCGCGACTACCCCCTGAGCCCGCCCACCATGCGCTTCATCACCGAAGTCTGGCATCCCAACGTCTATGCCAATGGGATGGTGTGCATCTCCATCCTGCATGCCCCCGGGGATGATCCCATGCATTATGAGCAGGCGTCAGAAAGGTGGAGCCCGATTCAGAGCGTGGAGAAGATTCTGATCAGTGTCATGTCCATGCTGGCGGAGCCGAATGATGAGTCCCCCGCCAATGTGGAGGCGGCGAAGATGTGGAGGGAGAGGAGGGGGGAGTTTGAGGGGAGGGTTAGGAGGGGGGTTAGGGGGAGTTTGGGGCTGGTTTGAGGGGGGATGGGGGGGGGCAGGAGAAGAGCAGTGGTGACATTGGAGTGGGGATAGAGGGCTGAGGAGGGTCATTCATTCAAGAACCGGGAGTCATGAATCACGGCTTTCAGCATGGGCGTTGGGCGGGACAATGCGAGTTTATACGGACAGACGCAAAGCATGCTTTGGTCGGGATCGCGCGAATGTTTGAAGAAATGGTGATGAGGTACATGTTGATATTGCGGTGAAGATATCATGGAAATCCTGATAGCAACAGTCATGCTGCCGCATCATGCCTTGCTAGAGCCTCCAACGCCACGCTATGCACCAACAGCAATATGTCACGACATAGCATCCGGACATTCCATGATAGCCTTCACAAGCTTCGAGCGGCCCAGATCCATCACTCTCTCCGCGAATAAGGAGCCGATCTTCTCTTCCAGGCCACTCCTCAGCTCTTCGCTGTGACCATTGACCATGTTACTCGGAGCTCCAAAGGAGTCTCCTTCCAGAGTCGTCAGAGCCTCTAAGATGGTGTTGATCACGGTATTGGCCTGTTTCCTCTTACCCTCATCGGGCCCTTCCAGAGGCTCCTTGACAACAGTCTCAAATGCTTTCAGATTTGGCGCTATGAGCGCTCGAACGATCTCGGCACCCCCAGCCACTTGTAATCCCAAAATGCTGCCATAATGTGTGCCCAAGCTCTTGGTGGGATCGAGGAAGTGTTTCAAGCATGCTCTTGCCAGTCTCGGCTTCAGGGTCAGCGATGACTTGCTGTAATGCTTGCAGATGAGTTTGAGGAGTGACGCGGCCGTTTGGCGGAGAGGGTAGGATGCTAGTGGGTCCGGGGAGAAGCCAAAGTTGCGGCCGATGAGGCAGGTGAGGATTGGTGGGATGAGGGAAGCGACCTGCAAGACAATCAGAAGGAGCTCGTAATCAAGTAGTGTCCATGACGCACGTAGGGATCGATGTGAAGGGACTTGTTACTCAACATGGAATGAACCAGTTCCATCATCTGGGTCAAAACAAAGATGTTCTTGATGCCGTGCGTGACGTTTTCAGCAACAAATTGCACAAAGTAGGGCACAAGTTGATGCAAGCCAGGATCACCACCGACACTCGCTAGGGCAGCAAGGCGATATTCGGTGTTGGTCTCGTCTAGCAGAGCTTTGGTGACCTTGTCAAAGTATTCTTGCAGCTCCTTGGAGAGAATGTGTTTGACAAGTGGCTTGACCGTCACATTGTCGTTACCACTCATGGCTGCGAGATTTGGGTTGGCATTAGAGCCTTTTGGCGCAAGCTCCTGATTGCGCGACTCCGCTGTTGTCGGGTTCTGAGGTATCGATGGCTGGACACCTTCCACCGCTAGCCAATGTGCCGTGAAGGTGATCTCTCGTGGCACCTTGGGTAAGGGCGCATTGATGAGCTTCTCGAAATCCATCTCCTCATCCTCCACGTAGTATAGAGGCTGGCCAGGGCCGATTGAGGCCTCTCCAAAGCGCAGCGGTCTTGTGGACTCATACCCGTACAAGGGCTCAACATCCAGGGCCCTCAATGCCTGTGAGATGTCCTGTGTTGTCAGAGAGTTCCGCTTGCCATGGCGCATGAACTTCAAAGCCTCTTCCAAAACTTGAGAGATGCGATACTCGATATCGGAGGTGAGAGATCTTGTTGCATCGTCCGTGAGGTTCAAGATGCCAATTGACTCCGCAACGTCTTTGATATTTTCTGGGTTCCAGACAGACATGGTGCTACTACGTCTTCCCCCCTGGAGATTTCTCAAACCTGCTCAGGTATGGAGAGATTCCATTGCCAGGGTCAGTCACCTGGCTTCCAGTGCTGTGTTCGTGATGGGGTAAAGGATCGTGGAGATGAGCAAGAGTGCCTTGGGGTTGGCGGATTGCATCAAGGTTTTCTCCAGTCTTTAGTTTTGTTTCTGAAGGTACGCAATGACAACACAGCTTGTGGCCTGATCAGGCCGCTATGGCCAAGCTACTGGATGGGTATGTCAAGCGTTGATGTCGTGGTGAAGGAGGACCCTAATACCCTAACGTTAAGCCAGTTATAGCTCTCGCTCCTCGATCTAATTGGCTGTATGCGATATCTCGTGCCTGGATGACTACCCAATCTTCTTTGCGCCAAAACCTCTCAAAGGCCACCATTATGACATTCGGCACTAGCAACTTGGTAGCAGGTGGGTAGCAGGAGTCTTGAGCTAGAATCCTATATTCGCATATCTCGAATGGCAGACTCCCAACAAAGCCTCCCAATCCCCGTTACTCCTCCTCCCTTCCCCTTTTCCTCTCTCCCCATCCACCTTCCTCTCCTTTGACATCTTCATCGCCAACGCGTTCTCCTGATGCTCACATTTCTACCCTTCTCCCCCCACTAGACCTCCCCCACTTGTCCACCCCCCTTCCTTCTTCTCCCCTTCTCTCCTCCTTTCAACCATTCCCCCTCTTCAACCTCCCATAACCCCCCTCAACCCCGCCAACCTCCTTTCCCCCCTCCCTACCCTCCCAATACCCCACGCTCGTCCGTACCCTCACAGGAGCTAGATCTGTGTTATTCAGCGTCCTACCAAAGCCCAAATTACCACTCTGTGACGGTGGTTGGTGTAATTTGCATCTTTTCGGCAATGAAATTGAACGACTAGTCTTGATGTACAGGAGCAGTGCCATCTTGTCCTTATGAGGAATGTTGGGCCGTGGACAGCGTCCAGTGATCAGTCACGACACCATAAACGCAATCGCGTGCGACCCAGTACATCGGGAAAGCCTACTCTGTTACGCGCTCTCTACCCACGGCATGGCAAGATCGACAGGGGAACTCTGACTTCCCCCTGGACTGCTGGAATAACGTCCCTGACGGTTGCAGCAGCCCAAGCGATTATTCACCATTGGCTGCGAAACTCTGCAAAAGAGGCAACTTTGTGCCACATATTTGTTTCTGGATAATACGGTATAGGCAGTAAGAGACCGGCGACAGTGGTTGTAGACGAACGAACTTCACAGAAGGCTTTGGAAGATCACCACTGCCAATAATGTGTCAAGGAACATCATAAGGAAACCAGGGTTGAAAGGCTTGGTAATAAGCAGGGACGGGTAGAGGTTTGTTGATGCAGCATAGGGGTTTGATGGATGGTATCAGGTGACTGCGATCAATAATTCGAAGGTGATTTCTTTCTCTAATTTCAACCAAAAGCCTTCTATGTTCGATAGAAGATGACGCAGGGCAGATCAAGCGGTCAATGCCCGCAGCCACTTGAGCTTTAGCCCTGCGAGAGAACTACAGTCGGCGACAGACCAGGCGACGACATAGCTGGACACGGTTTCAAAAGCAGACGGTGCTAGAGTGCTTCACATGAGTGAATCAACTCGCTGCGCTGTTCCATGTCCTTCGTCTTAAAAGGCTGAAGCTGCGGACGGTAATAGTCTTGGCAATCGGACGGCATCACATTGTCAATTCGCTGTCATGGTTGACTCCTGTCATATGTAGCTTGGAATTCCGGCACGATGAAAGTGAGTGCGCTGACTGAGTTCCCCAAAAGGTTCCACGCGGGTATGTGCCGCAATTGTTTGATTATATAGTTCCTATTACTTCATCGATCTATGTCCCATATCGCCAGTATCTATGCCAACGAGATCTTCCAGTCCTTCGTGGTCGTAACCTTTGGATTCTTCACAGTTGCCCATGCAGCCTTCCCGCCAACACTCTCTCCGAACGTCAATTGAGTCTCATGCTTTTTCGAGTCCTGCTCGCATGTCACAGATGTCTTGCCTTTCCACTTGCTTGGTGCGCCAATGAACACAGCCCTTACTATGCGAACATCTGCCATACTCTTGTGATCCTTGACCGTGATGTCGCGGGACGAAAGCGAGAACTCTGAATGAATGTCGGCAGCTATACGAAACAGCAGTTATGATAGTCGATACAGAGGGACATCTGAACTCCACCTTTGTCAGATGCCAAGATTGAAAGGTGCTCATACAGAGTGAGGGGAAAGCAGAAATGTGGATCACGACAATTTTTCCTGTCCGAGCACAAGGGAGCGTAAAGTCTGATCTCATGCAGTCTTTGCGGTAGCATTGGACGGAGGGGCCTCTCAGGGGTGCATACAAGTCACCTGACCATGCACGTGGGTGACGAGTCATCACCGCTTTGGTAAAAATGTGAGGCCGTACCCCCGTACCAGTAACTTCGTATGCACGTTGAGCTTGCCAATTTCGCTCGTCCTCTCTTTGTGCTTCTGTATGCCATCTCGCTTTCTATAGGAAGCTGCATATCGTGTTTGGCTTCTCGATCAAGCTAATATCGGATGTTGGTCCCCACTCGCCTCTCGATTCTCTCGATTGAGATTCTAGTCTTGATGCACACGCATTGCAGGTTGAACTTACCGATCAACAACCGAGTGCCAACACCGGCTTGCGTGCCGGCTTCAATCCGTCTTTCCTACCCGATGCAATTCGTCTTGCCACGCATTTCGTCATCAGTTTGCATGGGCTCGACTTGCGCGTTTCTGATTTCTTGCGAGTCCCTTGGTCAAAGCATATGTTTGAAATTTTAGGACACGTGAATTCAACTGGCTTCCCAGAATGAACTCTTACACCACCGTGAGGGCGACGGCCGTAGAGCTGTCCTGGAGCCTACGTCCCCAGCCTCCTCTGCTACCGTTCATTTATGACGTACACTTTTCAATCGTTCTGCCCACGGTCGTGTCGATAGCTATACGAGCGGCCACTGCTTCTAGCGCACTGAATGCTGGAAAAAGAACACCTCATCGACCGACTGTCCACTCTCCACCATGACATCCCCAGCCCGACACCTTCCACGGCTGGCAGGCCACCTCGCTAACCTCACCCCTGACGCACTGCGCCATCACGCCCAAACACTGGGCGGAAACAGACGTCGATATCAAGATGACCCACTGCGTCGTCTGCGTCAGATCTCCACAGTATGCGCAGCGGCTGGGTAAGCCTTTCCCCGTCCTCCTTTCCCCCCTCACTTTCAAACCGCTCCCCTGATCTCAACATTTTCCGACAACCCCCCTCGAACCTAATCTCAACTATTCTGGGGACCAACGCCCTACACCTGCACGCTCGGTCACGGAATCGTCGGCACCGCCGTTGGCGTGGGCGCCCAAGTCCGCCCCGAAATCACAATTTGGAGCCGCGTGGGCGTGGGCCCCCAGAGCTACACATGCCGCCAACCTACCTGCTCCCCATTTTCCAGCGGCCACGAGAATTACTGTCCCCACCGCGTCGCCACGTATGGGGACAGCTACGCCGACGGCAGCGCCTCGCACGGGGGTTCCACGGATTTCTGCCGCCATGATTCCGGGAGCGTTTTCGCCATCCTGGAGGGACCAGGAAGTGCGAGCGCGGCTGTCATGCTTTGCGCGGGCGCGACGGTGTTTGAGCCGTTGGTGGAGGCGGAGCTGGATGGGAAGAGGGTGGGTGTGGTGGGATTGGGAGGGTTGGGACATTTGGGCGTGCTGTTTACTAGGGCTTTGGGGGCGAGGACGGTGGTGGCGTTTTCGAGAGAGGAGGGCAAGAGGGAGGATGCGTTGAGGCTTGGTGTGGATGCGTATGATGCAACGGGCGAGGAGGAGGGGTGGGCGGAGAAGAATGCGGCGTCCTTGGATGTAATTGTTTGTACGGTCTCGGGGGAGGGGATGCCGTTGAAGGGGTATTTGGGCCTGCTGGCGCCGAGAGGGAGATTCTGTCAGGTGGACATCCCTGAGAAGCCGCTGCCGCAGCTCAATGTGATGGAGCTTGTCCTGAAAGGAACGTCCATTAATTTCAGTGATCCGGCCAGTCCGGGGAATATTAGAAGGATGTTGAGTCTGGCGGCTGAAAAAGGGATCGGGGCGTGGACCGAGATAAGGCGTATGGAGGACGTCAATCGGGTTGTGAAGGACATGGCGGAAGGGAAGGCCAGGTATAGATATGTTTTATAGAATTAGTAGGACGTATCAATCGAAGAAACTTATTTTGCCCAAGTTCTGAGCTCCGAGTGCCGTCACCTCATCTGACATAATCATTAAAGCAGGCTATCCTCCATGTCCTAAGACGCTAGCGCCTCTGATGGTTGAAACGAGTGCGTAGCAGTCCTTGTATCGCCATCATCCATCACTATTATGAGAGATGAAATAGAGAAGAATAGTTAGTGTAGCAGTGACTAAAAATCATGTCACCTCAATCATTGCGATATTTTCTTGACCGAATAAAGATGGAAAATCGGTTTCAGCATTAATTTCACAACAACCGCAGGAGTACAAAACATCTGCATATTTTTGAAACTGTGGTTACTACCCAGAGCTCTATTCTCTACGGTGAGCTCGATATCTGGATATCGACCCAGCAGCTCCATCCGACTTGCGTAATTACGGATTAACCCAGACTACTTGCCATATCGGTCGATCCTGTGGTCAGCTTACCATGCATCATCTGCGGGAGGGTGTGTCATAATCCATCAACGATCGAGCAAATACTCCCCCTCACTTGTGCTGATGTTGCCATTTCGGGAAGAAGAGATTTGCCAAATGGATGCGTGATACACGAAATCGTTGATTCATCCTTGACAGTATGGAAAAAAAAGTCTCAAGACCCGCGCTAGCCACTTCTAGCATTATAAGCGAGGGACTAAGCTTTTCAGAGCCTAATCCCAAAGACGTCGACAAAACATGAGTCTCCTGGGCGCTCAAGGCGCTCTCAGCTGCATCGATATGGATGGAGAATATTCTCAGGTGGCTCCAGATTGGAAAACCCATCTAGTATTACAGGTCCTGCCGAGCAATCAATGGATAACATGACTAGTCATGCGGCGTCATGACCAAGCAGGTTTTGATGACTCCGATCTCTCGTGCCCGATTGCCTGTATGAGACATACCAGATCACAGACAATGATTGCAACAAAGATCGTAAAATCCATGCTGTATCCCGAATGCCGATGAAAAAGCAGGGTGTACGTCGTATTTACGGTCTAAGTCCACAGAAAGATCTCTATAAGATGACTCCTTCAACGTCCAGTTCTTCGCAATCCATTCTGGCCGTTCTTCTCTTCCATCGTAGCCATTCTCCATGGCCTCTCCCCAACCGTCCAGGTATACATCCAAGCTCAAGGACGCTCGTGTCCTAGTGATCGGCGGCACCTCCGGCATTGGCTTCGGAATCGCAGAAGCCCTGCTCGAACACAATGCCTCCGTCATCATCTCTTCCTCCTCCAAAGACCGCGTGTCCCAAGCCGTGCACCGACTGAAGAGCACAAACTCCACAATTGACCGCATCCAGGGCATAGTCTGTGACCTTGGCAATCAAACCACCCTAGAGTCCGAGGTGAGGAACTTATTCTCCCAAGTGTCCCACGGCGGGAAATTGGACCACGTGGTCTACACCGCGGGCGACGCCCTCGCAGTCGGCAAACTCGAAGATTTCTCTCTCCAGGAAATCCAGCAGGCTGGGATGGTCCGCTTCTTCGGCCCACTCGTCGTCGCGCAACATCTCCGCGAGCATCTAAAGGAAGGGCCCGCGAGTTCCTTCATCATGACGACAGGCGGTTTGTCGCAGCGTCCGCGCAAGGACTGGACGGTGGTGATGTCCTACCTCACGGGTCTGGAGGGGATGTGTCGGGGTCTGGCGAGGGATTTGGCGCCTAGGAGAGTCAATTTGGTGGGGCCGGGGCCGGTGGAGACGGAATTGTGGGGTTCTCATAGAGAGACGGGGAATCTTGATGAGTTGAAAGCGAGTATTGCGGGGACGATGGCGACGGGGGCATTTGGGAAGGTGGAGGATGTTGTGGAAGCCTATTTGTATCTTATGAAGGATAAGAATACTACGGGTAGTATGGTTTACTCCAATGGTGGCGGGCTTCTGATATAGAGATGCAGCAGATGTGAGAGAGCGGTGAAGATGTGAAGATAGTTGGTGATATACATGTACCTCGATAGATGTCATGAGTATTTCAAACACCGCCACTTGCGAATTCCTGTCAGTGAAGCCTTTCCAGACACGCTTTTCACCTTTTTATGATGAGAGACGCATGCGAGCTCCTTGAACTTCTGATTCTAGCCTGCGGCATCCCACTCTTCTCGAATTATATGCTGGATTTCGTTCTCAATGGAGCTTCATACAGGATTGAAGGCATGACCAGAGCATAATTATAGAACTGCGCAGTTCCATACAGAAGGTCATGAAGTACCTGTTTTCCGCTCTCCCTTGTTTCCTGGCAGAGTTTCCGTAGAAAGCAACGGAAGAGAGACGAAGGTCACGGCAGTAACTGATGATCATGTCTCTAGACGTAGGAAGCTGGCAAACCTCACGTTCATACCATATTCATTTCATTTGTGTCACTAGTCACATCCTCAGACCCCATCATGGGTTGCCCCATCTCCCGTTACCAAGTCGCCACGCACCGCCACCACCACCACACGGTGATGACACTTCCCAATGGCGCCATACCCGATCCGAACAATCAACTCCGTCCAGCGTCGAAGGGTATATAAAAGTTTCTTCCCGTTCTAAAGCGCGGGCCGTTCTACCGACCCGCACTTGGTGATACGTGACGTATATTATGGCAATATGAGCCTACCCCACCCACCATCGCCACATGGTGATAACACTTCTCAAAGGCGCCATACCCGATCCGAACAACCAGCTCCGTCCGGCGTCGAAGGGTATATAAAAGTTTCTTTCCATTCTAAAGTGCGGGCCGCGCTGCCGACCCGTCTGGGTTGCCCCTGGTGATGTGTGACGTATGTTGTGATAAAGACGTCTCGTAAAATAGCTGCTCAAAATATCAGATCACGGAACCGTCTGCGCAGATGCTGTATCATGATATTTCACTAGGACTGAGTGTAGATTTGAAGTAGGCCCATCTCCATGTTGGGGCGTGTTGGAATCTGCTTTAATCAGGGTGGATTTTCTGGCAGTTATCTCGCATGCTGGCATGGTAGCCAAGGAGCAGGTTCATCCGTGTTTGAGGCCTTCCTGATTGTCGAGCGCATAAGATGAGCAAATCACACGTTCGGTGGGTAGATGATTGATTGTGTGAGTGTCTATGGGAGAGAAGTGCAATAAGTGCAGATTTCTCGGGTAAACACCGGGTCCCAAGCCGCACTAACCGGATCAAGGTGTATACACAGGTGGCTATGCCCAAATGGGCCTAGAGCCATGGGAGACAAGAAAATGTGACTGAGCCAAATGAGTGTCATACAGGTCGACACTGATTTTTACATTATCAGGAAGGCTTCTGCTACCCGGGTAATCAATTACATCAAATTGTGGACCCTTTCTAGGATTGTAGTAAGTGCACCCTTGAAAGTGAGCGTAAGAAGCGCTGTTGTGAGTTTGGCAAGTGTTGCAACCTCTGACTGGCTAGTAAAGAACACCTTGATCATTACAACGACTGTAAATTGGTGAGGAACCCCACCAGCTTTGGCATTGGCGGGGTCTTCCCATTCCTAGATGGTACAGTAAATCTTGGGAGAAGATCTTGGGCTTATTTTCATGCCGGTCTTGGAAGTTCCGTACTTGCCGAAGTGCAATTACACAGTTGACTTTGGCATGTAGTAGCCACAGGCATTGCAGCTGGGAGACACACAATGGATATGGTCTAGAAGCGGAGATCTTTCATCAAGCTTTACCCGTCCTTGAGTGCCCTCACCAGCTTGCCACTTCGCGATCGTCTAGTGTCCAAAGATTGATGTGATGGCGCTCCCCGATGCACTTCTTGTAGTATGTACACTCGTGCCAAATTGGAAGCCTATAAAAATAGGGCGCTCGAGCTTGTCAGAGAAGCTGGCACCCTGCAGAAGGGCAAGGCTGCCTGATTCCACGCTCGCCAGAAAGGAAACCAACCAAATGCCTCTCCAATTGGGTAAAGGGGCCACCAAGTCGTTCGGAATAACAGGGAACCAACGAGAAAGACCGGATACAATGGGAGCACGATGATGATGCCTACACCAGGCTTGGTAGTTTGGGCAGCCGTCTCCACAACGTTGGTATTGTACTGAGTTCTGGGTACTGACTTGTCTGGATAGCAGAGAGCGTTTTGAGCAGAGCCATACTCTGTCACTGGAGCCATTGCGGTAAGACGAGCCCAGAGCATTTCAGCCAATAGCATTGAGCCAGTCTTGATCTTTTGGCGAATTTCGGCCTCTTCGCCAGGTGAACGAAATCTAATTGATCTAGATCGCACAGATTCCTTTTGTCTGCTTTACATGCATGAATTTGGCAGCCTATGAGTATGAGTGCTGCCAAATAGCCTGGATCAACCAAAACATCTAGCAACAAGCCTGCTGCAAGCCAAAGCGACTACACACATGCTGGTAGGAATGAAATGCTTCAACTTCTCGATAACGATAAGGGATGAGCCATGTAGAAGTGAAGCGCGAAGGCTGCAGGGTATGTGCTGTCCCTCGTCGACAACCTGAGCCGTCTGACATAGTCTCTAGATAGCCTCGAGCTGTCACTTGTAGTGCCTTTATAGCTTCGTGTGGCGTAGAGCGACATCGAAGCCGCATACATTGACAGATAGCCTGCGTGCCACTAGAGCAGCTTGCGTTCAAACATTTGACCTTCTTATTCTCAATTCAAATCGATTTAGGCTTACAACAGCATAACTTGTAGAGACGACAAAACTGGCGAACGGCTTGCCAAGACCCGCTCGGGGAAACCTCGGATCCATAAAGTTGTAGAGTAAAAAAGCAAGGGGGCAAACAATCAAAAGATAATCAGCTTGCAGTCCGTCAAGCAGAGAATAATGTATAATGGTCACCTTTCCCCTAATGAATACCCATACGACCTTCACACCCACCCACCTCTTCCCCTCGCTCCCCGTGCTCCAATGAACCCCACCCCCCCCCAAAAGTCGTCACGTCATCACCCCTTCCCACCCGCTCCGCCTCCACCCCTCCCTAACCACGCCTGCCCCATTCCTCCCCCCCCCTTCTCAATCCCATCAATGCCATTAATGCCCCGCCCCTCCTCCTTCACCCTCCCCACCCGGCGCACCACCCTCCTCCTCTCCCTCACCACCCTCCCACCCCTCTCCTACCTCACCCACCGCACAATGTCCTCCTCCCCCCCCCATAATCCCCGTGGTCCCACCACCACCACCACCACCACCACCGCCACCGCCACCTTCCCCACCCGCCCCTACACAGCCCCACACACCACATTCTCCTACACCGCCGCGGACCTGACCCCCCAAGACACCACCCCGGACCGTTCCTTCTACTCCTCCCCGCGCTACGTCACGCACATCGACGACCACGCCATCGCGCTCCTGAAAGATTATTATGCGGCTGTGTTGCCGGAGAGGGGACGGGTGCTGGATCTGTGTTCGAGTTGGGTGAGCCACTTTCCGCCGCGGTTGGAAGAGCGCGCTGTGGCTACTGCGAGGAACAAGAAGAAGACGGATGGTGGTGGTGGTGGTGGTGGTGGTGGTGGTGCAAAACAAGGAGGAAGCAACGGGGAGGAAGGGGAAGGGGAGCAGGGGTTACATGTAGTGGGGCTGGGCATGTCCCGCCCGGAACTCGCGGCCAACCCGATATTGGCGGAGAGGGTGGTGCAGGATTTGAATGCCAATCCCACCGTCGACATCGTGCCGGGGGGACTCGACGCCACGGTCTGCGTGGTCAGTGTCGATTATCTCACCAATCCGCTCGCGGTGCTGTCATCGATCCGCGAGCAAACGAGACCGGGCGGGTCGGTGCATTTGGTGATCAGCAATCGATGCTTCCCCACCAAGTGCGTGGGGAGATGGTTGAGGGTTAGTGAGGAGGAGAGGTTGGAGATGGTGGGGGATTATTTGTGTTTTAGTGGGTGGGAAGGGGTCGAGATCGTGGAGGTGTGTGATGGGCGGGTGAAGGAGGGGGAGGATTTGGGAGACATGGGTGCGAGGGGGGAGATGGGGAGATTGATGGGCATGTTGGGGATGGGGATGGGTGCCGGGAGGGTGGATCCGCTTTGGGTTGTTAGGGGGAGGAAGGGGGGAGGGTAGTTTGCGAAGTATTTGGAGCGTTTTGATGCAGCTTTTTGACGGAGCGTTTTGATGGACGGTCGGATTTGATGAGATCGGGCGGTGGTGGGTGCCGGGGGCTTATGCCGACAAGAAATTTATGATACATCCAAACTGTATATATAGAGAAATTGAAAGAGAGATGGAAGGTCTTTCCATCCCAGCGCTCCGAAGAAAGGAAATCTCCCGTAGGTCATGTTCCGTGTTTCCCATGATCCCCTTTATCTCTCAATATACGAGGTCTCCCCTGTCCGAAACGCCCCACTTCCCAAAAAGTTCAGCCCCGAAATATGGACCTTTGAAATGAAATCAAAGAAGGATGATTAGGAATATCAAATGCTCCAAAACGTAGGTGAATGCTGTAAGTCTTCACTTAGGTCCCTGTCAGGGCCCCATTGTCTCTCAAAAAGTCCTTGGCTTCTCGATCACCGCCGCTGGCGGCAACGTCCATCCAATGCAACACGACAGAGAAGGTCAAAGGATCCAAAGCCCCACCACTAGTCTGATCAATCGGTAAAGCCGCCCCAAAGACATCTTTGCCCTTCGACATGGGGGCGGTGACACGACGGAGGAGATCCGGATGGGTAAGGTAGAAGAGAGCGAGTTCGCGTGCAGCGACAGGGGAACCTTCCCTTGCTGCCGTGAGCCAGAGCTGGGCTGCATCGCCGAGACAAGAGTTTGCCAGCCATGGAGCCGTTTGAGGGAAGTCTGAGGTGGTGATGTCCATGGCGTCCTTGGAAGCCGTGGGCTTCTTGTTGCTGATGTGGTAGTCGGTGATTTGAGAAGCGCGATCGATGATAGCGCCGGTAACGTCTTCCTTGAGGGACAATGCTGCAAGGCTGGCGTCCCAGAATGCTTTACCACGAGCGGTCTGATCGAGGATGGTCGATGGTATGAAGGCGGCTATGTACTGGAGGTCTCGGTAGAGAGTAGGTGGGCGCAGCTCATCATTACGGAATATGGTCAGCAGTGTGCTCACGACCTCGTCCGCGCTGACCGTTGGAGGATGACCTGCATCAAATGCGGAGGCAGTCAAGAAAGCTTCCGGCAACGGACTACGAGGTTGTTTGCGCTTCATGGTGTTTGCGCGGCGCTCTGTACAATTTGCAATGACCTCCTCCAGGCTTGTGGCTTTCGTCCGGGGGATTGTCTTTTTCTCGGTCGAAGCTGGAGTATGCGCAGATCCCTGCAAGCTACCAGGGGGCCTTGCGTCTTGTAGAGAGCTTACAACAAGATCCTCGAGCTGGCATAGAATGTGCAGCTTTGCATAAGGGTCCTGGCTGAGCGACATTGTCTGAAGCAGGGTAGCATAAGCATCCGAATACGGAAATTGGACTGGGCTGGGTTGGAGATCCTTTTCCGGCGTGTCTCTCTCCTGTAAGAGCTGGCTTGAACTGGTCGCGACAGAAAGCTCCGTGGGTTGGATGTCCTCCATTTCAGAAGAAACTCCCTTTGGTCTCGGTTCTGGATGGACTTCTTGACCAGCCCGCAACGGTGATGATTTGGACTCGCGTGCTTCATGCCATGCCTCAGCAGCGCGCTTAACCCATCTGTCAGTCTCACTCCCGGTCGCCCAGAGGAGGTATCCAAGATCACTGATGATCAGAGCTAGAAGACTCGCTTTGAGCTCCTCGACGAACTCGACCCTGGGCTTAGAGATTTGTTCTGCTCGATTGGGTATGGACGCGCCAAACACTTCAGTGATGTTGGGCGACAACGGAGTCATTGGCGGCGAGAGGTTGCCAAGAGCCTGGCTCGTAGTAGAGGAGGAAGCTGGACCTCTGGGGAGACCAGGCATTGATCTGTGCTGGTCAAACCTGGATAACGATGAGATCTGGAGACCTCTTGAAAAATCCATCGGCACTTGTGTCCTAGCATCCAGGAATGTCGATTTGGGCGAATGCGAGAAGCCCAATGATACTTGTCGTGTCACACCAGACTCACCGAATCCTTGGAGCGGGCTCACTGGAGAGTGGATAGCTGACAGATTATGTTGACGATTCCTGGTATCAAATACTGCCTTCTCTTTTCGAAACAGGTGACTCGACCACAGGACAGGGCTTTCGAGCATGCTCGTTCCCGCCAGCTTGCCCAGAATTTTCTGTACCTCATAGCAAAACCTATGGATTCGTTCTTCTCCCTTGCAGAAATTCTCAATGCTACTTCTGGTCAGCCACCGCGATGTGATTTCGACCTGGTCATCCCCAAGCTTGTCCAGCCCTCCCTGCTCCTTCGTTGCGCAGATCGCTTCGAGAGCCTGCCTGTCAGCTCGATCATAGGGTGTTGAGCCACGCAGTCGTTGACGAGCCCAGCTCGCAAGACCACTAGGTTGCTTGGATTTCTTAGGGTTCGCCATCGTTCGCAGAGCTTTGGTGACACGGAGAGCATCTTCATACTGGGATGAGTTTTTGACGTCTGACACATACCACATTTTGATTCGGAGAGCTCTGCGGAGTGAAGCAAGTCCTTTGAGAGCGGCACCTTCCGACCTGCTCTGGATAGTCAAAGTACGTAAGCTTGCCTCCAATTCTGCGGCTTGTCTTCGGATCTCCGCTGTCATTCGATGAGCGTCAGTGGTAATGTCATTGATCAAGCTCTCATCGAGGGCTTGTACGCCTCGCGATCGCTGTAGATCTCGGTATGCTGCCAGGATCTGCCACCATTTGTGTGAGTCAAGGAATTCAAGTTGCCATTTTGCGTTCTCAAGCCGTCTCTCAATGAGATGTGAAAAGGTGCCTGCAGAAAGATCATCTGTGCTGTCATCAACAGCTCCTTGAGCAACGGGAACGGCTTCCTGGTGAGAGAGAAGCATGAAAAGCTCCCGCTTTATGTGGGTGTGTCTGAGGTGGGATGTGTCCACCTCTTTTGAGCCTGTAGTGCTACCTGAGGTAGGCTCCATTTCAGGGGCATGATAAAGGCGTCTAGGACTGGGCCGAAGGGTCAGATCCTGCATGATGTCGAAGCATAACCATCCGTGTGAGCAGTCAGTGGAGATTGGGTTTGCTTGAGCTCTAGCTAGCTCGCGTAGCCGAAGACAAGCCCTCGCGAGGGAATGCTGCAACGTTTCTTCATTGTTCATCTTTGCCAGTTTCAGAATATTGCCCTCGGGTACCGTAACCCCCGAATCGTGCTCTGTAGCACTGTAGGGCGAGATATCACTTACGGCTGTAATATCGGTAGAGGTAGAGGTAGCGTAACTGGCCGCGGTGGATGAGGCATTGGAATCAGCCGCTTCTGACCTGTCTGGGTTCAACGTGGAAGAGCTCGCACTGGAAGTCGGATGTCCGGATGACAGAGGCTGAGTGCCAATGATTGATGGTGACCTAGAAGGAGGGAGAAGGGCTTCCACGACGCCAATAACATCCCAATTGCTGAGCATGAGCCGTTGAGAGCCTAGGTCGACAGAGCTCGCTTGCGTAGGCAATGGGAGGCTAGGCTCTGCAGAAGGAGGATCGAAGAATCCGATGATTTGGAAGATCTGGTCTTGTACCTCCGGTAGCACGAAGGTGAAGCTACTGCTACACTGATGTCAGTAGAGACACTGCTTCAGGGTGCTGAAAGTGTATACCTTGGGGAGAGAACAGAGAACATCTGCGATTGTAAACGGAGAACCAGCTCCTTCAAAATACGTTGTCGCGCGGTATTACCAATATGATGATTGAGCAACATGCCTTGAACCTAGACGTCTCCATGAGCCTTAATGTATGAGCCTCTGCGCGTATCAGACCTACTTCTGGGTACACTAGCACACTTGACAAGAAGGTCGCAAAGTACCATCTAGACACGATGAATTTCTTGGCCAGCTCCCTCATCTGGCCATCCCTTATATCGAGCAAGACGGTGTGGACAAGGCCAAGGACCCCTTTTGGAATGGCGTCCGACGGTATGCCAGCGGTCAACATGGCAAAAAGGCGCCGGGTATGCTTGTCAAAGAATTCAGCAACAGCAATGGCATGACTGGCTTTGTCTGGCTCCATAGATCCTGGCCTGACATTCAGACTCTCTTCGGGAGGATCCAACAAAAAGTGTCCTTCGGATAAGACCTGCAGAAGATACAATTCCAGATTGGGCTTCAAGGTCCAGTCCTTGGTGTCCACAAAAGAATCTATCGTGGCAATGGTGAATTCTTCGCTTCCCAGCTTACCTGCACACATAACACGTGAGGTTGTCCGTGCCCAGATCTGGTTCTTGTGCCAATGTTCCGTGGAATCAAGGGAGGCAGACGTATCAAAAAGGCCGTAAAGCAGGCAAAAGTAGGGATCCTGATTGTGGAAACGGTCAATCCCATCCATTCTCCGGGACAGCTTCATCATTTGGCTATCCCGGCTGTAAGCCTGTGTCCTGCCATGCGAGTGATTAGGAAGAACAGATAAGTCGACGCCTGCAGGGTGGTATGAGGAGGTCAATGCCGAAAGCTCGTGTGAAGGTAAATCAGAAATAAGATCCGCAAGGTAGTCCAATTCCGTTCGAATTCTGTTCAGGAATATCAAGATCGAGTCCTGGTCCTCATCTCGCAATTGGGGCCGAGGACTTTCCATCTCCTCATTGTAATCGGCGGCTACAGATGAGAGGCCTAATGTGACGGTATCAGCTTCCGTGGAGCCCAAGCGATAAGAGTTGCATTGGGTGGTGAGTCGTTCACAAGCTTCGTAGAGGCCAGTGAACCCAGCTTGGTCATCGCCCTTGTATTGGTCAATCATGTTCGCGTAACCTATACTCAGAGTGTCCTTGAGCCTTCGATGCACACTATTCCTAGCCGCAAGGTTCTTGACTTTGGCCTCCAGGGCAGTCGCGCGCTGATTCTCATAATCCTCGTCTCTTGCCATCCTGATGAGCTCGTCCAGGTTGGGAAGGGATGATGGCGCCGACAGCGCTTCAGGCTTGCTACTGTCACATGTCGCCTCGCGCGAGTCATCCTCTTGTGGGGCCTACGGAATCGGTGGAGTCAGCAATGCCTTTTTCAGGTGGAATGTGGTTGCAGCATTGCGCGATACCATGCAAGACTTTCAAATCATCGACCAATTAGAGAACATGGCCTCTGAGATGTACTTACCGTTGATGGTGCAGATACGTCTTCCAAGTTACGGTTGTCATCCACTGTTGCCCGTTGAACATTTGAAGGTGCTATCTTTGATCCAAAATCCTGGACTTCGGTCCCAGTTGCACTGCTCTCGAGTTGCTGGATATCATCATTCGCGGCTGGCTCTGGCTGAAAGGTTCGATCGGAGGATGAGCTTGAGGTTGGTGGAGGAAGCTTCAGCTCGATGGAGGTATCGTTCGTCTCGTCGGGTTCAAGCGGGGAGGCTGTCACCGAGGTCATGGTTGAGGGATCCGATACCAGGGGCATGACGGTCGAGGCAAGCGCTTTTGATGTTCAGTCATCAGTCAAAGTCCTGAATGTGGGGAATCTGGAACATATGCATATAGCTCCTCGACCACTCTGCCCGTCGAATCTTCAGCGGATGTGTTTGCGGACTCACATGACAAACTACTCCTGTGATGAGCGTGCGCAACATAACCATTATCCATGCTCCCCACCATCGTCATCTGTAGCCCGTGGGTAGGGCTAAGATGGTGATGGCCAGATTCCGACGCCTTCGTCTCGACATTGATTCTTCTACATCCGTCTCTTTCAGCTTCGTATATCGAGAGGTGGTGGATGGCCGTATTGGAGGAATCAGGTCGTGTAAAGGTTGCAGGAGGGAGAGCCTCGCGGTGGCTCTCTGGCGACTGAAGTGGGAGGAGGGATGATGGTGGGGCTGCGCGATAGAAATGGAGTCGATGGGTATGGTCGCTGATGGCGCCGGGTTGTCTGAGATGGGGTTCCACAGGCGCAAGCGCAACGTAATATAGGTGAGTGCAGATGTTCCAAGTCACGCAGAAGTCCCAGCGCATGAAGTGTGGACCGGTGTGGAGGGCGCTCTGCAGCTACTCTAGCACCACCATGGCGATACGAGACATGATTGGGCGACTGGATACTATCCTCAAGACAGCTACGGCAAGATGACATAATCGGGAAAAGGAGCGTTCGCGGATGCGCTGGTGAGACTACTGGAAGTCTAGAAGGCTAGATGCATGATTAGCAGCCAGAATAGCCATCACCGGCGCCACAGACTCGCATGCATTGATGCTCACGTGATGACCAGGATCCAGCATGTATGGTGATCAGAAGGGGCTCAACTAGGCTTATAATAGTAACGACCGGGGTCGAGGTCGGTCAGAAACCTGATGCTGGCACAGGAACTTCCATGCCTCTTGGAAGGACATCTCCTGGCAATGCGAATTCCAATCCTTCAGAGGACCAGAGGGTGAGTCTTGGCCCAGGTCGGCACTCAGCCAATCAAGGGGAGTTCCTGGGAGAAAAGCAAAAATGACAAGCGGGAGATTCGGGAAGGGGTCAGAACTATGAATGAACGCTACGCTCGTCTGGTGTCTGGTGCCAATGACCTTTCAAAGCATGAAGAATGCCATGGATCCGCTCCCCAGGGGCGGAGGACAAATTGCTCTCTGTGCGCGAGACGGCTTCCACCTTGCCTCAATCTGCACTCTCACACCGGATCCGCTGACTGAAGTGATAGACTCGACTCCTTGCCAGCATTCGTCAAGCGGGATGTCGCAGAGTTGGAGCTAGGCGCGCACAGATGTATGCGTTGGCCCTGCAGAATAGTCAACGCAATCGCTTGTTTTTCGTCCCTTGGACCCGCAATTTGCATGCTTCGTACTTCTTGCAGCATTTGATCGTATGACAGATCATTGGCCTCCTGACGTCCTGTAGATCGTCAAGGAATTTTCCTTGTCATTGGTCATGGCACGAGGGCAACTGGTAAACGAATGGAGACTTCGTAGATCGATCGTCTATCTCGACCTCTCCCCCAAATCTTGCTCACGATTCCCGAGTCCCAGTCAAGTCAGTATTCTTAGCAACATGTTCCTGTGGTGTACCTTGCTGTCCGCAATATCTATATTTGAGACTGGTGCACTGCAGGATGTATGCCGGTTTGGAGGAAGCAATTCCCCTTTCTAGAAGAAGGAATGCACACCACCGTCACTTTCATGTACGAGACATCAACCGAGAGCAATACACATGAATTTGAGCCTCCCTTACCGCTCAATCGCAGGCCTTTCGGGAGCATCTGTGGATCTTCTCTTTGGACGAGCGGTTCCGGAGCTCAAGAGACCTCTGGAAACATGCGCAAAGCTTGAGTCAGAGCCTGCCACGATGCAACGATGCAACGATGCAGTGTTGCGGTGATGATGCAGTGCTACAATGGATGCAATGATGCAATGAGCATGGCTGCACTCGACCGCACAACCAATTCACCATGGATCTCGTACCTATCCGATATCATGATGCAAGGTCCGGAGCCCTTCACCGGCACCGCCTCGATTTCTCGGACCGGTGTGGCGGGGCTGTGGGTAGTGGGAAGGAATTCCGCCGCCAACCAAAACCCGCCAAAATTTAAGCACGCACTTTGATCGAATTTTACTCACCGCCGCCTTTAACAAGCAACATTCACCTTGTTGTACAACACGCCGTGCACGCCATCTTGAACAACGTCAAAGCCTACCATAGGCCCCCAGTCTCACAGTGTATTTCCCTAGAGCAGTCCCTATGACAAACAAGGACCTGCTGCGAATTCTATCTAAGCCTGCTAAGTGTGTCTCGCCCCGTCGCGCACAAGAGACAAAAAGACGCAATCAGTCTTGGAACCCTCTCATCTGTTATTCACAGCGTTGGATCTGACACGAGTGATCCACAGGCCACGATAACACCCCTTGAAGAACTCACCCAATCAATCCCCAGCCTTGACCTACACGACAATCCATCTTCAACCAGACAAAGCATCCTCGTGTGCTTCATCGGCGCGAGGATCCAAGAGATAGCCAAGATTCCTTGGTTCAAGGACTTCTACCTGCCCCTCTCCGCCCGACCTCCATAACGGTCCCTGCGTGGAATACACACACACACATCCCAGATTGCTGCTGGCTTAAGCCAGCCTCCACTTCAACCCCACATCGGTGCGCCTTCTCTTCCTAGGCGGACAAAGCATCGTTCGCCTGGGTGTTGGATTGTGCTACACGCTTCCAAGAAGCCAGTCATAAGCAATCTCGGTACGTAGCGTCCGCCCCACGCTCTCAAAGTCACCCTCTAACGGCCTACCATAGAACAGTCCACGTCGGCGGAGAGGGTCCTAGACTCGATTTGGAAAGGATATGGTCAATACTGAAATTCCTCAACACACCACATTCAGTCCTTCATCATATAGTGGGACACCACATCTGACCATCAATCATGAAGCAACAGCTGATCTAGATTCCAGCAATGCATTTGAAGGTAGGCTGGTCGACATCCCCAATCGGACAGAACGACTGCTAATCCCAGACAGGACCAGAGAAGCTCTTGGAAGTATGGTTCAGTGCTTCCGCATCATCCTTGCCGGTGGCCTCTTCTCCAGGAGGGTTGAAGACCGTTCCAGCCGAAGTATGGAAGGACATGCTTGATCTGGTGAATTGCAAAGTCCTCTCGGTTGTGGAATCGGAGAATGTCGATGCCTATCTGCTCTCCGAGTCCAGCATGTTTGTCTTCCCTCACAAGATCATTTTGAAGACGTGCGGGACGACCACGCTCCTGAGCGGATTGCCTCGAATCCTCGAGATCGCTGCCATCCAAGCTGGCTTCCCTCACACCGTGGCTGATGATCACGGACGAACGGCCACTGCCGCTCATCCTTATCGGGTTTTCTACAGTAGGAAGAATTTCCTTTTCCCTGACCAACAGCGGGGCCCTCATCGTAGCTGGCGAGACGAGGTCAAGTCCCTCGACAAGCTCTTTCTTGGAGGGAGCGCCTACGTGATTGGCAAGCTCAATGGCGAACACTGGTATCTCTATTTGACCGAGCCCAACACCATGCTCACACCGCCATCTACCCCTGATCGACGAGATACCCCAATCAAAATCCTGGATCTGCCAATCTCACGAGCATCACTCACGGCCAGCAAGGAGGGCCACGATGACAACGACGAGACCCTGGAAATCTTGATGACGGATCTCGAGCCGAAGAACGCGCAGCAGTTCTATCTGGATCACGCAAGTACTGTTGCCGAAGGTCGATTCTATGAGCAAGCCCACGAGGCCCGACTGGATGCCAATCAGCATGTGGGCAGTCTCGCTAACCTCCCGACCAAAAGCCCTGGCCACATCGTCAACGCAACACTAAAGACCATCGATGAGGTCGATGTATTCTCCAACACGTCTTCTGACCCCTGTGATCTTACCTCCTCAGAATATGAGCAGTTCACCTATCCTGAGGAGTTGACGACAGAGGGTCACAGCTTGGGCACGGTCGTCTCAGAGTCGTGCGGCCTCGCAGACGTCTACCCCACCTCTAAATATCCAGACGCCCGCATAGACGCCTACCTCTTTACACCTTGTGGCTTCTCCGCCAATGGTGTCATTCCTGCCCCCAACGGCCCCGAGGCCACACATTATTTCACGGTCCACGTCACTCCCGAGCCGAATTGCTCTTACGCGTCCTTCGAGACAAACGTCCCGCCCAAACAAAGTGGTCGAGAGACGGCCGATGTGATTGAGCAGGTCGTTCGCATTTTTCAACCCGGCCGCTTCTCCGTCACCCTCTTTGAGGCCAATAAAGATGTTGACGAGGAGCACGACCAGCACCCTGCAGCGAAGAAGGCGGCCAAGAAAGACAATCGCTGGGAAACCATTCGAGGTTACCGTCGTGTTGACCGCATCGTTCACGACTTGGACGGCTACGATCTGGTCTTCAAGTACTTCGAGAAGATTGACTGGAAGGGTTGTGGTATGCGCATTGGGGAGAGGGAGGATTTCTGACTACATGATCGGAAGGCCACCCAACATTTCACGAGCGAAAACGAGGTCGGTATGGCCTTTTCTTCCCTGCCAGTTCTCGAGGATTACATCTCGGTGTAGCAGCACATTCAATTGGGACGTCGACGGCTTAGCGGGCGCCCGGAGATGTACATTGCCCGCCAGGCTCACTTTCACTTACGATCAACACCCTCATCCTATGGATGGTTCTTTCTTTGAAATCATGCAGGTGGAGTCATAGAGCACACTGGAAACAGAGATTACTCAAGATCGTCATGAGCACACAAAAACCCTCCCTAGCATAGCTAAATTCACATTCATTTACATCAGTCATGCCTCCATGGTCGTCACCAACGCCCCACAACGCTAAATGCAATTCCCTGTCCCCCTAAAGCCACGCCCAATCCCCTCGCCCCCCCTAACCCTGCCCCGCTTGCCCTTCCCTCCCTTCCTCCTCCATCCCCCTCCTCAACTCCCGATCCCTAACCCCCTTCCTCCTCTCCCTCCCCTTCTCCCCCCACAACCACGCCATCACCCCCTCCATCCACCCCTTCCCCCCCCCCCCCCGGAACACCATGTTTTATACGATCAAAAGTCCAGATGCGACCGCATTCGGACTTGCGCATCCCCTGAT
>PEKF01000066.1:0-111308 GCA_003073195.1 Ramalina intermedia | reverse complement strand
CCTTCTTTCCCCCCCCCCCTCCCCCCCCCCCCCCCCCAATCCCAAAAGCCATCATCGTCTCTCTCATTCCCAGATCCATCGCTCCCCCCGCCTCCTTTCCCCTTCCAATATTCAATATATCTAAATAAACTTCCCCCACCCAGCCCCCACGAAATCCCAACCCTCAACCCCCCAGAAATACTGCTCCACCCGCTGCCAACGCACGCGCCTGCGCCCGCCCAGTAGCACGGCACACGATCAGATCGAGCGCACGATCGAGGGCACGTTCGTGCGGATGATGGGTTCTGGTGGTGGGGGCAGGGTAACCGTCCCGTGTGGGGAGGTGGAGGCGGTGGTGTTCCCACGGCACACCCCGGGGGTTGAGGGGGATGGGAAACCGCCGGCGGGAAGTGCGGACGAGGACGAGGATGATGCAGATGAGGAGGAGGGCGGTGGTGTCCCGCTTGGCAGTATTACCGGCGACGCTGACGGTGGGGGTGCGAACGACAACGCTACCAGGAGCGTCGGAGTGGAGGAGGCCGATCCGAGGAAGGTGGGGATGGAGAGGGCGAGGAATCGGGAGATGGTGAGGCAGGCCGCGAGGCGGCTCGTCGCGTTCGGGGCTCCCGTGGGGGAAGAAGGAGGAGGAGGCCAGGTGAGGGCGGTGGAGGCGGTGCAGGGCGGGAGGGTGGTGGAGAGTAGTTTCGCCAAGGGGGAGTGGGGGGTGCGGTGGAGGGAGTAGGGATGGGTGCAGTAAAGGGACGGGGTGGGGTTTACGATTGACGTTGCATATGGTGGGAGAGGTCGGAGGGGCTTGTCTGAGAAAAGGGGGAAGGAGATTGAGAGGATGGGCTGCGATTCCGCTCTAGAGAACGAAGACATGGTCAGAGTCTCCACCATATTCGTTGGACAACGTCCGGGATGAGCGCATGTACACGGCTTTGAGGATGCCATCGATGAACCAATCAAAGTGCCGAATCACGAAATAGGGCCATTGAATTCGAGAGGCCTACTGACTTGCGCAGACTCTCATAGGAAAGAGACCATCATGCGTCGAGTCTGCCTATGCCGTCCGCACCTTTCTCCTCTTTGACGCCGCCTCTTCCCAGGCTCCCCATACTGGCCACTGAACTCCACCTCGTCAGCTTACCTGGGCTTGGCGCCGTGGACCGTTTGCCATCGGTGAGCGCATTTTCACTGCCAGGTCGGGCTTCCTGTTGGTTCCAGCCCTTTTTCTTCTCGGCCGCCCAATTACCCCATGATGAGAAATAGGCCCCGGCTTTTTGTCCGGCTGCCTGCACAGACGCCTGTGCTGCTGTGAGATCTGGAGCGCGGGAGGCGAAGCTCCTGTTGCCAGAGCCGGATCCACCGGCTTGTGCAATACGAGGGCTAACATTAGTCGCCCCTGCCACGTTATCGGCCTGTCGTTTCCTCTGTGCTTCTCGCACGACTTCTATGTCAGCCCAGAGGTTTGACAGCGCGGAAGAGACTTTTTTCTGTCCAGTGGCAAGATGCTTGTTTAGTGCCTCCTTGCCGGTGGACAAACGTTCGTCCAAGTGTAGGGTTTGAATCTGTTGCGTCAAGCGCCGCTGAACATCCTCGATGGTGAGATTTCCTGCCGTGGGATGACGAGGCTCGACGATGTCGAAGAGATCGGAATCGGTCGTTCTATTGAACAGCGCGAACGACGAAGTCTGCTGCCACGCGTGCACCCAGTCGGTTCCAAAATCAGATGTTGGATCCCCTTCTGCGGATGACATGGTAGAGGCGTGTGGTTGTTGAATGTAAGAATGGTATTTCAATGATGAGAGCAGTGCTAGCAAGTACTCTTCGAATTGGAGCCTGATGAATTCTTCAGACCCCATGTAGCCCAATGTCTTTGGGCGATCAGGATTGGACTCGTCCCAACTGTCAACGACGGTCTGGCTTAAGAAATCGATCCAACGCCGATCTGCGGCGGTCAGTGTCAAAGCGGTTCGAAGTGAAGAGGACGTGATATTAATGGAGGAATCATCGAGCTATAGACAGTCAGCTCAGGTAGCTATACTGTCAAGCAGGTCCAGAAGTCACACACGTTGATCAGGACGTCACTATATCTGTCTTTCTGTTGTAAAAGCAAGGAATTGGTTGATCCCACGATGTACGATTTGGTTCCATGATCCGCGAGCACATCAAGTTGTTGTAGGGGGATATAAGGACAGAAGAGAGCACCCTAGTCACCATCAGCCATGATTCGCACCACGACCTTTAATTTTTGGGATTACTTTGCCAAATCTATGGTCAATTATCGTAAGAATCAGCATCGATCCCTTCCAAATGTCACAAGCAGACACCAGACAGAGGCACCTACAGCTGCAGTGGCAAGCCCATGTAGGCCAACACTAATGACAATCAGATATGCCATCGCCAGCATTAACGCCATGGGATGAAGAACTTGCAGGAACTCCGTTCACTCGTTTTGAGTGAAGCGGGCATTACTAAGTTCTTTGCATATGAGTCAAAGTCCGGATCGGCCGCGTCTTCGAGTCTTCTTAGAAGTCCAGGTATGAGAGATATGACGGCAAATTGGACCATGCACAATCTCTCACATCTGGAGCCGAAGAACAGCATCTACCCAATTTAGGCCCTGCTTCAATTGAAGATGTGGCTTCAGTGATCTACCTTTGGCTGCAGTAAGGCGCATTTGAAGAGCACCAGCGTCTGATGTCTGTATTCATGGATCAATTCGCGCAACGAGAGACCTGCTGAAATCAATTCTGCCCTTCCCAGGAGAGGCTCGAGACTGACCAAGATACTGATCATCATCCGTGTCTCGTAGACTCATTGCCAGGCTTTCTTGGAACCGCTGAGGACCAGCTTAGTGTAGACCCTTGCAGCCAACCGACATCTCACTCACCAACCTTCAAGATGTCTACATCTGTGAAGTCTCTGCTGGCGCTTCAGTGCATGGTCTTCATACTTGACCTGCAAATCATGCCGAACCTTTGCGCGAACCAAGCTCCAGTGACCATGCTCAGCTTCTCTCGTAAAGCACCGAAGAATTGTGGACTGTCTGCTATTGCTACCACAGCTTTCTGCACCGTGCTTCTGGTGACCTCGGCCGGGCGATCGATCAACTCGGTAGCGTCAAGCTGTCGCGTGCATGAGATGCCGAACGCGGAGGATGCGGGTCTGTTTGGTGAAGGCTTGCGACGGAGTGTGAAGTAGGAGAAGTCTTCCGTTGAACTGCAATTCTTTCAACTCTTCTGGGGCTTTGGAACTCGTAACGGGTACAGCCCGATGCAGGACGTACGCGTGAGCACCATCGGACAAGGCCATGAAGGGCAAAAAGGCCCAATCATTCTCGACAGCAGGATCGACGCCCTCATCGACGCCATACCAAGTTTCCACCTCGGGTCCTCTGTGTAGTGTCAATTGAAAGAAATTTATGGTCTCATGAAGGGTAGCCAAACCGTGCATGATGGAACCCCACCACGCAAACGATGGGTTGTAAGGCCATCGCCCGCGCTATCTTGAGAGCTCAGTATTCTCATGTGCGAATGTAGGCTTACAGAATCCATGAGGGTTTGCGCCAATGCCAAATCATGATAGCAGGTGGTGTAAAGGTGCTCGCCGAGGGCGGATGATAATGCCAAGCTTTGCTCATGAGTGGCTCAAATGATGAGGCTACCCGAATTCTCACAATTGCTGTCCAAGCTTGCAAAGCCCACGCTATCGTTCGCTTACAATTAATACATTCTATGAAGCTATTCAGTCTTGTTGACAATCTATATTGAACACTCTTTGATCTATCTATTCGTACCAATCTTATCATTCATCTGGGATTTTCAAGCTCTCGACATCATTGTTATATGAGTCTTCTTTATCCATTTTTCATAAAACGTCATTTGTATCATACTGTGAATGATCAAGGATGTACCGTCAAAGTTTCTTAAGATCATCAGTGATAGCCTGGCTCCTCTGAGCGAAAGGCTGTTTGGGTTGAATCCCCACATGCCCCGCGATATGCTCGTGCCCCACCAATGGATGAGTAAGCAACCCTTTTATATCAGAACCGTAGGCTTGGGCGTCGTCTGGTTTCCGGGGATTTGGCACCAGTCCGGCTATCCTTTCGGGAGTGAGTGGGGGAAACGTTAAGGGAGTTGAACAGTGGTACAGGCTCCGCGAATTGAGGAAATCGATTGACTCTGTGAGAAAGCAAACAGACGGGGATACTCGTCAGCATGAACATTGAACAAATTAGGGAGGGGCGAACGCTTGTTTTGACAAGTCTCAAAACGGAAATGACAAGTAGGTGAACAATTAGGGGTACAAGACATGGAGTCAGACTGATGTCAGGATGCATGTTGGTAATATAATGACATATATACACCGACACTGGAGAGAAGAAATATAAGGTCTGGTCATTTATCCAAAGCAAGAGTCATCGTAAATGCTGGACGCTTTTCTTCACGTCGGATGGAGAAAGCCCCCCTGTCCCTGCGGATCGGCTTGGTGATGATTCACCTGCTTCCAGACCAGGGTGTTGGATGAGAGCGTGGTGAGGGAGAAGTCGTTATGTATGATGCGGTCGTAGCCCTTGATCACAGTCCACGTGTGATGCGAATGCGATCCGTGGGGGCAGAAGGTGTAATTGAAGGGGCAGAGGATGGAAAGGTGAGCTCTCACAGTATGCCTGAGTCTGCCAATGCGTTATGCAGAATCGTATCTTTTACAGCAGCAAAGACAAGGCGGATGTTCGACGTGTCCGTGGCTTGCGTAAGACTGGACATTCCACCCTCATCAGCAGCCGCACTTCTTCAACTGTCCGCCAGCAATGCTGTTGAAACATCCTTGAAGCGGAACACTTACTGAGGATAAAGATTTAGATGCGCCCGGTTCACCTGGTTGAATCTCCAGAGCAGATATTTGGCCGCTCGATTGACGTCGTTGCCTCCGGAGTAGTCTGGAAAATAGCTGCCCAGCGGACTTCTTTCAAGCTTGCCCTTGAATAGATCGACTTTGTTCAGGAATAAGATTATGGAGGTCCGCATGAACCATCTCGAGTTGACAACCGAGTCGAAAAGGACGAGAGACTCCATCATTCGATTCTGATTTGCCTCTTCTAAGAGCACCTGATCGTACTCCGAGAGGGCAACGCAAAAGATGATTGATGTGACGTTCTCAAAGCAGTGGATCCATTTCTTCCGCTCCGATCTTTGGCCGCCAACATCGAACATGCTACGTCATTTTCGCATCAGAAGCCTTCAGGGGAAGTGGTACAGGTCTTTTGGGGAGATGATGGGATTCAAGGTGTGTCGATGAAAGAGAAGGAGGAAGGCTCACTGTATTGATAGTTGGCCCATGGCAAATCTTGTCTCATATATACCTGTCGTCTTTGTTCGCGCCCTTAGGACGTCTGCTTCCAGTGGAATATAGTCTGGGGTTGCTATCCGCGTGACCTCATCGAAAAAGCTGCCCTTTGTGAGTACTCGTTCGGGATAGAGGCATGAGGGATACCGTACTATGGGGCCGAATCCATCAGGTAGAACTCGCTCTGATGATCCATGATGGCTTCTATACTCGGGTCCTTCCATATGCTTACCACGCATTCTCCCACGTGTGGATCCAGGGGTGTATGTGGATCCGGATCGACTTGATATTCCAAGAGGTAATCTGCTCTCTTGATGTTTTCGGGGTCGACGGGGTCTATCTCGAATTGTCGCATTGCCGAGATCAGGGCTTTGGCGCAGTCCAAGACATTTTTGTAGATTGTCAGGCGGTATAATGCAAGTTCGTCCTTGGTGTAGCCATTCTGATGGATAATCTTCATCTGTTTGACAATGGTCGATTTGCCGCTTTCACCGGACCCTGAATATCTGTGAGCATGCAGCTTACCGGTAGATAAGCCATGCGTAGGCCAAGTACCTAGTAACAATATCTTGCATTCTTTCCTCAGCCGCCGCGAATCTTCCTCCAGTTTGGCATCGATGGCTCTTGACCGTTTCCTCTTCTCCTCCTCTTCACCACTGTCGGTGCTCATACTGCAACCCATCTTGGGGCAGTAGCCTCGGAGAGGCAGACGCTGTCGTCCAGCGCAAGCAGCTTCAGATTGCACACCCCCAAAAGCGCAAGTGTATCTGAGACCCGACTAGTTGTTGAACGATGATTGTACCGTACCCGAATGTGCAATTGCGGTCGCGACTGAGAAGAGCAATAGCAGCGCTTGCTGTGGGATCGGGGAATGTGGGCTGGTCTGTTGGAGTTGACAATGGCGAGTTCAGCGGCCACTATCCTCCGGAGGATGAGAAACTCAAATTCTGAGGGGATGTGGGTATCTCAAACAGGATACAAGGTCGGAAGGTATGTTACTCGAATCCCAAATGAACCGAGCAAAATGCTCAGCCAGCTGTCAAGGGGTTCTCGTTCCGTCCTTGTTGGGCAGCTAGAAGCTGCCAAGCGCCCCGAGCCGGTGGAGAAAAACAATCAAGCGGGCATCCAGTGCAGCATGATGTCTCGATGCAGTAACTTCTGTAATTGATGGATGTGAGAGCAATAGCTAGATCGATACCGACATCTCCATCCAGAACCCAATGTTGCGGTGTGGGCGACTGCGGTTATGGCTGGCGGAGCGGTGGGGAAAGCTTAGCCGGGCAGGTGTGACAAGGCTGAGGGGCAAGAGGAGAAGTCCAGAAGAAGTGGCGCAGGGCTGAGCAGGGAGACCTAAGAACTATATAGAAGAAAGATATAAACAATTGTGGGTAGAGATGTTTGGAAAGGGTATGATGCAGCTTTGAGAAGGCGAGCAGGGAGGAGGAGAGGAGGTCCAGGGAGGAGGCAGGCATGGAGGAGCAGGGAGCAGGGAGCTAGAGTGGCTAAAGTGCCAGGCCTAGGCCGAAGGGCAGACTAAAGTGTCCAGTGCCACGCGATGCCACGCAGACACGCAGTGCACGGTCATACTGATCGTATTCACTTGTTCCCTTCTTCACTGTTACGGACATGGTTCGGAAACCCAGGTACATGCTACACGCTACATGCTACATGCTCCATTCCGCCTACGGTCATGTCAAGTATGTAATGCCACTTCATCGACTCGTCCTTGCTGCCCATTGACCCTTGACATCCTTGTACAATCCGCGAGTCGTGCATGCAAATTGCAGCATCTCGCACCAACTCTGCTTGAGTCTGCTGGCTGGCTGCTTCACTAGACTCCATTGCTTACTTCCAGTTTCCGACCATCTGGAAACTCCGTTCCTTCAACATGGCCCAAGTATGTAGAAGCAGTCAGCGAACTTTGCGAGAAGCGCAACAGCATGTCAGCTCCCCTGATCCTCCAAACCGTCAAAGGAGAGAAGAGGGGTCCTAGGGCACCACGCCGTCTTCGCAAAATATCGATGCAGCCGGTTAGCCGCATCGAGGCGGACTCAATGGGCCCACTCGATGGAGATAGGCTCTTGGGCCAGGTGGACTACGTCCGTAATACCATCACTGTGGGAGCTGATCTACACCCTGCGAATCCTGCAAATTGAGTTCCGTTCAAAGCGCTGATGTCAGCAAAATGGATTGGCTTTTCGATATGCATCTTCTCGCTTGCTCAAGTGCTCTTCATAAGCTTCATAAGACCACGGAGTGATCCTGTCACCGCCATTTGACGGCCTGATACTGCGCTCACCACCATGGAGCCCCGATTGACTAAGCCTTTCTAAGCAGTCGATATGAGAAGCGAGCACGTGTTATCTAGATCTCCCTGGCTAGGTGTTGTTGCCGTGTTTGATGGGGTGATGGGGTGGTGGGGGACATACCTGATTTTCAAATGAAGAATCCTGGTCCTAGGATTAAAAGGGGGTAAACTGGACGTTCAAAGCTCCCATGATGGACTGCAGAGTGAGTCATGAAGTCATAGTTTGAGAAGGCATTTATGAAGAGAGACTTGGAAGTTGGGTTGGAGTATCTTCGGTTTGAGGAGCTGGATAGCTAGTACGGATTGGCTTTCTATCAACCCTGCGGACAAACGGTTCCCTTGATGGGACTGGGGATAGGCCGTACGTAGATTAGAAGATATGGGTTAATAGCATTCGGATGCTGCACATGTTTGACGGTATTTGGTCAATGTCCAACGGAAGCGCTAAGCAAGGTCGGGTAGATCCGCGGTAGCATCAACTTCCCAAACACGGCCGTGATTCCTTGCTCTGTTATTCTATCCACAGCAGCAAAGCTCATCTCCTCCTCTTGCCTTACTTCTACCCCTTGAGCTCACCATATTACGCACGGCCGCGGACCTGCCGCCATCATGGCGGAGTTCGTACGTGCCCAGATCTTCGGCACAACCTTTGAGATCACAAGCAGGTGCCGTCAACCCCGCCGTTTGACCCGCTTGATCGCGCCTCGATTGACCCTGGTATAGATACACAGACCTCCAGCCCGTTGGGATGGGAGCTTTTGGTTTGGTCTGGTGAGTGACTCCTCATTCTCTCCGCCAGCCTTTGTGCTCACCAACTCCACAATCACAGCTCCGCAAAGGATCAACTCACGGGGCAGAATGTTGCGGTCAAGAAGATCATGAAACCTTTCAGCACTCCGGTCCTGTCGAAACGTACATACCGGGAATTGAAACTGCTCAAGCACCTACGGCATGAAAATGTATGAGAAAGTGGCAGTCTCCACCCGTTGGGCCCTGCTGATCGCGCGCACAGGTCATCAGCCTAAGTGACATCTTCATCTCGCCTCTCGAAGATATCTACTTCGTCACCGAGCTCCTAGGCACCGATCTGCACCGTCTCCTCACCTCCAGGCCTCTCGAGAAGCAATTCATCCAGTACTTCCTCTACCAAGTCCTGCGGGGACTGAAATACGTGCACTCCGCCGGCGTCGTGCACCGGGACCTCAAGCCCAGCAACATCCTCGTGAACGAGAACTGCGATCTCAAGATCTGCGATTTCGGCCTGGCTCGGATCCAGGACCCGCAGATGACCGGCTACGTCTCGACGAGGTACTATCGGGCCCCCGAGATCATGCTGACCTGGCAAAAATACGACGTCGAGGTCGACATATGGAGCGCGGGCTGCATCTTCGCCGAAATGCTGGAGGGGAAGCCCCTCTTTCCCGGCAAGGATCACGTCAATCAATTCTCCATCATCACAGAGCTCCTGGGCACTCCACCAGACGACGTCATAAGGACTATTGGCAGTGAAAACGTACAGCCTGCCCCTCTTCCAAAGGCTGCTCACCCTCGTGCTGACTTGTCTTCGTAGACTCTCCGGTTCGTCCAGTCGCTACCAAAGCGAGAGCGACAGCCTCTAGCCAATAAATTCAAGAACGCCGATCCATTAGGTACAACGTCTCCCCGTCTGTGCCTCCCAAGACTCTGCTGAATGTGCGTAGCAATCGACCTGCTTGAAAAGATGCTCGTCTTCGATCCGCGGCAACGCATCAAGGCCGGTGATGGGCTGGCGCACGAATACCTCGCACCATACCACGACCCATCGGACGAGCCGGTGGCGGATGCCAAGTTCGACTGGTCGTTCAATGATGCCGACCTGCCAGTGGACCAGTGGAAAGTGATGATGTACACCATACTTCAGGAGCTCAACGAGGAAGCGCAGTGATGTGGCTGACTTCTCCCTTTGGCATACAGGTATCACGAGATTCTAGACTTTCATAACGTATCAGATTATCCAGATGAGCAGCAGCAGAACGGCTACCAATAGTTGTAGAAGACGAGAAAAAAAAATGATTGGCTTTAGCCCCCCTACCCCCCCCCCCAACCAATGCTTCATTGCGCAGTCGTGGAGCTCGGTGCTGCTGCAGGGGAGATGCTTGAGGTAGGCAATGACAGGGAGACGATATACCATTGCAATGAGCCAGTCATACTGCAATTTTGGGTCACACCTGTGGAGGTTAAGGATATCATCAACATCTATCTCTAGCACATGCTATCTATCCCCATCATTCATGACTCATTTACTTCCTCCATTCAAGCTCTACTCATCTCCAACGCAGACTGACCTGCACTAATTGGCTTGCCTTCCCATTCTGCAAGTACACCAACAGACTTCCTTCGTCCCCATCACGACGTAATAGTCGATCCTCGCCGACCCTCATGCCTTGCACATCAATCGTAGCTGCGGTAGCATGATCATCATTCCCTGGCACATCGCTGACTTCTACCGTGCCCTCAGCGCCAGCCTCTACAGAGAATTCCATGTGCATGTTCCCTGTGTGGGTCTTGATTGGTCCATCAGCAGTCACTAGGGCCCGGAGAGGGTATTCCCAGACATCGACGGTCGAATGCGGTGACCCTCGTGCATAGGGTGGTGGGGGTGAATTCGGCGTGCTCAAGGGCAATGGTGTCACGACGTTGCTCTCTTTTTGACCAGGAAGTACAGGGTTGGGGGAACCCGATGCCGGAATAAGAGGAGCTTCCGAATAGAGTGAATCATTATCGCCTAGATTTGGGTCTTCTTGAGGTTGGCTGGTGCCTGACGCAGCAATGTTTCCGGCCGATAGCTCGTTGACATTTCTGGGGCTTGGGGGTGGTGTCGTCTTTTTGGGAGGAGGCACCGTGATATTCAGAGCTGGGACGGCGATGACAGAAGGAGGAGGCGGAAGGTTTGGGGCCAAGCGAAGTAGAGAAGAGCCAGCAGTGATGGTGCTGGAGCTCAGATGGCTTTGGCGACTGCTTGCTTCCGAAGGTAATGCTGACCTGGGCACCATTCGGGGTAGTGTTGCGTCGCTCTCGTTAGGATAGGGTACAAATTGGCTCGACCCTCTCGTCCGGCAGCGATCCAATACTCGACTAACCTCCTCATTTACTTGCGAGAGCACTTGTCGGACTTTCTGACGTTGGTGTTCCAGAGATGCGCCAACAAACGTATCTGGAATCGTCCACTGATGATATAGCTTGCCATGAGTGTAAGTAATGTAGAAGCGATCATAATTGGAGAAGAATAGGTTGCAGAGGTAACAAGCCGACTTGCTTACACCGATCACCCTCGGCGTCACGACTTCTGGACTACGCTCCTGTGCGTAGTAGCAGAGAAGCTGGATCTCTGCATGTACATGGCACTTGACCAGGAGATTGGCTGGTGTCGAGGGTAGGATAATCGGCTCGTAAGGGGCCAGTGTCTGTAGCTCGATTCTTTTGAACAGGGCAGCATACCTTTTGGACGCGTCTGCCATTCCATCACAAGCAGTCCAGTAGCGAGCGAGCTTTTTGACCCGCAACATTTCTTTCGTCTCCATTAGCTGGGATGAAACTCTTCCCTTGCCTAGGGACAGGCAGAGCTCATGGCTCTTGACGACAATATCCTGTAGGAGCTTGAGTTCAGCGTCCGTGCCAGACACGCATTGATCACCAGATTCGCAGAGCTTGCTGTATTTCATGATGAGGTTTTGGTTCGAAGATGAAATGACCCTGCCTTGCGACGTCTTCATCGTTTTTAGAAGCTGCTGGTACAAGGGCGCTTTTGCCATCATCGACAGATGCTTAGGCTTTTTCCATACGAGGGATTGGAGCTTTCCATGGATTCGCTGACGATGAGCATTCACTATCAAACGAAAGAGATCGGCCTGACAGACTTGCAGTGAAATATCTTCCCATATCTCAACACTCATCCATGAATGAGTCAAGCGATGGGTCGAGAGTCTGACGAACGCACCTTTACTTGCAGATTTACGCAGCTGCTTGAGTACACTTGAGACAAGGGATCTAGTAGACTCTGTAATAGCCCCGTTCGATGCAAGTCGGATAATCAATGCGTTGTGTAGGAGAGTCTCTTCTAGCGAAGCAGCCGTTACATATTGAACTGTCGGCTCAACGGACGCAATCATGGCAAGATCGTCTGCTAGTACTTTTTCTTGGTCGAATGGTAAGATATGCGCGGCATCAACTGGATGATTACGTTGATAGACAGAGCCTGAGTGCTTGACTTTCGTTCCAGGCACGTCCTGTACCTGCTGTAGCTCCGTCACGTTCTTTCGAAAGGTTGCCAGCTGGACATCTCGCCAGATGGATTGCTTTGACGATGCTGTTTTGACTGGTCTCGCTTCGTTGTCCATCATTCCAACCTAGCACAAGCATACCGAAAAACGCGAGGCAAGCGGGCTGTGTGAGGACAACGATGGAAAAGTATGGGTGACTCGAAGAGTCGAATTTTCCTTGGTACATAAGGAAACTAAGTGAATAGCGAAAATGATGCAAACGAGCCCCTCGGATTCCAAGTGAATCAATGAGGTTGCGGACTCCCAGCAATTTTCAAGCAGGGTTATGCAGGTAGCCTTACATTCATGCCATCACACTGGCTATGACAAGATGGACGATCTTCATCGGCCAGAAAGAGTAGATCCGTCAAGTTTCCAAAGTCGATACTTTAATCCAGAGGAGTACGAAGTCACAACGCATACTTATCACTTCCTCTGGATCAGGGCCAACGGACCGCATCTCAAGGAACGAATGGGTGCGTTAGACCAATTGCAACGTATAGCATTAGGTACCGAGTACTGCGGTAACTCTCTCTTAGGACACGCAAAATTTCGACCCGGTGACTAGGATGCAATTGGATGAATCTCGAGGACGCAAGGCCAAGGGACAAGAGAGCCTAGGATCGAACCACATCGTCTAAGCGGAAACAGGCAACGTTATCGATAAGGTTTTTCAGATCAGGGCCCGCGGGGCGAAAACGTGGGGTGATCGACTTGCTAAACGGCTGCTAACGGCGATGCGAAGAATAGCTGCCCTCAACATCCAGCAATTTTGCTTTGGTGCCTTCCGAGAAGTCTTTCACACAAACGTGAGTCAATTCTCTCTCTTCCAATTCTCATATAAAAGTGGCAATTGGTCCTTGGGTACTGAGTCCCTACAACTTCTCAGGTACCCCGCAATCATGGCTACCACGACGATTCGCCAACGGAAGCCATCTACAAGTGCCCCAATTTCAGACCTTAAAGGCCCAGTCGGCCCTGAAGGCGTCTCTCGTCCAAAGCATAAGCGTACTGCCACAGGCTTTGGGCCTGGTGAGATCAAGAGCGTCGAATCAAGTATTCCTGAAGGACAGAGAGCTGCGTAAGAACCCCCCCCCCCCCCATCCCGAGTCCGCAACGACCCCACTGACAATGCCGGTAGATGGAGAAAGCACGTATGTCCCAGGTTACCAATCGATGTCAACGAAGAATCACTAAACACCTCAAGTCTGCCCAAGGCTTTACAACCAAAGAACAGTTTGAGGTACGAAGTTGTGAAAGCACCCGGTCATGGTCGACCCAGAGCTAAAATGGACTGCAGGATGAAGCAGTCCGCCACATCGAAACGACCCTAGCCCGTTCCCTGTTCAATTGTGATGAGCTGTGAGACTTCAAAGACCATGAGCCTTCCTTTCATTGACGTTGTACACTAGAGCCGCGTACTCCGGTACAGCCCTTGCCTTCCGAGACAGGCTTGTTATCGAATGGAACCGGACGCAGCAGAGGCAAAGCCTTGCCGACCAAAAGCGCGTATATTGTGAGTAGAAGTTAGTGGCACACCGGCACTTTGGCTGACAAGTACAGACCTTTCGCTGGAATTTCTCATGGGGAGAGCGATGGATAATGCTATGCTGAATGTTGGCATGAAGGACGTTGCTCGAGGTAAGAGCATCATCTGCTCTTTCAGGTTGTGGCAATGACTGAGATGTCCATTAGCTGGTCTCAATGAGCTGGGCTTCAACATGGAGGATGTCATCTCCCAGGAACATGATGCCGCGCTGGGTAATGGCGGTCTTGGACGCCTCGCTGCTTGTTTTCTGGACAGTATGGCTACCATGAACTTCCCCGCATGGGGCTACGGTCTTCGCTATCGGTATGGCATTTTCAAGCAAGAGATTGTCGATGGCTTTCAGGTGGAGGTACCCGATTATTGGCTGGATTTCAACCCCTGGGAGTTCCCGAGACACGATATCACAGTAGACATCCAGTTCTATGGCTACGTCAGCCGAAAAACGTGAGTCTTCTTTGGCAGATGCCTTCGGTAGTGGCAACTGACGATTTCATTAGAGACGAAGACGGCAAAAACGTTGCTGTATGGGAAGGGGGCGAAATTGTTGATGCCGTTGCTTTTGACGTACCAATTCCTGGGTATGGGACTCCAACGACCAACAATCTTCGCTTGTGGTCATCGCAGGCCTCGAAAGGAGAGTTCGACTTCCAAAAATTCAACTCTGGAAACTATGAAGGCTCCGTTGCTGACCAGCAGCGTGCCGAAACCATTTCTGCTGTTCTGTATCCAAATGAGAACTTTGACACCGGAAAGGAGCTGCGTCTGAAGCAACAATATTTCTGGTGCGCGGCATCTCTTTACGACATTGTTCGCCGATTCAAGAAGGGCAAGAAAGCTTGGTCATCCTTCCCCGAGAATGTGGCCATTCAATTAAATGACACGCACCCAACGCTTGCTATCGTGGAGCTGCAGCGCATCTTGGTCGACCTGGAGGGTCTCGGATGGGATGAGGCCTGGAACATCGTAATCAATACGTTTGGCTACACCAATCACACAGTTATGCCCGAAGCCTTGGAGAAGTGGTCGGTACCTTTGATGCAAAACCTGCTGCCACGGCATCTCCAGATCGTGTATGAGGTCAATCTTCGCTTCCTCCAAATGGTCGAAAAGAAGTTCCCCAAGGACCGAGACCTGCTCACTCGCGTATCGATCATCGAGGAGACTCAGCCCAAGATGGTCCGAATGGCCCATCTCGCCACCATCGGAAGCCACAAGGTCAACGGTGTGGCCGAGCTCCACTCGGATCTGATCCGCACGACCATCTTCAAGGACTTTGTCACCATCTATGGCCCAGACAAGTTCACAAACGTCACCAACGGGATCACACCACGCCGATGGCTTCATCAAGCCAACCCACGTCTTTCCGAACTGATTGCGTCGAAGCTCGGGGGGTATGACTTCTTGACTGACCTGACCAAGTTGAATAAGCTTGAGACTTTTCTGGATGACAAGGCTTTCAAGAAGGAATGGCAAGAGATCAAGTACGCGAACAAGGTCCGCTTGGCGCAGTACATCCAAAAGACGACCGGAGTCAGCGTGAACCCCAAGGCTCTCTTCGACATCCAAGTCAAGCGGATACACGAGTACAAGAGACAGCAACTGAACATCCTTGGAGTCATCCACCGCTATCTCACCATCAAAGCCATGAGCGCCGACGAGCGCAAGAAGCTGGCGCCGCGGGTTTCCATCTTTGGCGGCAAAGCCGCCCCGGGGTACTGGATGGCGAAGACGATCATCCACCTCGTCTGCGCGGTCGGTGAGGTCGTGAACAAGGACAAAGACGTTGGCGACCTCTTGAAGGTGGTCTATGTTGAAGACTACAACGTCAGCAAAGCGGAGATCCTGACCCCAGCATCCGACATCAGCGAGCACATCTCCACCGCGGGTACGGAAGCCTCGGGAACAAGCAACATGAAGTTCGTGCTCAATGGCGGTCTCGTCATCGGTACCTGTGACGGCGCCAACGTAAGCTCCACACCCTTCTCGCTCCTTTTCATCACCCCCTCCGGCGCCCACCTCTCTTTCTCATTCTCCCTCACGCTCACGCTCACGCTCGCCTTACCCAATCCGGCCCCTCCCCCTCGTCGCAGAAAACACTGACATGGCTCCAGATCGAAATCACGCGCGAGATCGGCGACTCCAACATCTTCCTCTTCGGCAACCTGGCCGAGGACGTCGAGGACCTCCGGCACGCGCACCACTACGGCTCCTTCCAGCTGGACCCGGACCTCGCCAAGGTCTTCGCCGCCATCAAATCGGGCACCTTCGGCGACAGCGGTCGCTTCGCCGCCCTCTGCGACAGCATCACCGAGCACGGCGATTACTACCTGGTGTCGGACGACTTCGCGTCGTACATCCAGACGCACGGGTTGATCGACGAGGCCTTCAAGGATCAGGATGCTTGGCTGGAGAAGTGCATCACCAGCGTGAGCCGGATGGGGTTCTTCTCGAGCGATCGGTGTATCGATCAGTATGCCGAGGAGATCTGGAATGCGGAGCCCCTGCCTCCGGACGGGGGTGCCAATGGCAAGGCCAATGGGAGCTAGAGTTTTTGGTCTTCTGGAAGGACTCGTGAGTGAGCGGATCGAGAAGCTCTGAGTAGCACCCAAGAATGAGCGACACTGCTGATCTGCCAGTATTGAAACTTTGAACCCATTTGAGCCCATGAAGATGGATGGAAGAACCAGCATACACATGTGCGACATAGACGCATTAGACGAGCAAAACATTTTCATGGTCGGACACATGTTCTTCTATCTCCTCATCAGCAGCTAGTCTTCACTCTTGAGCAATCACCTTCATGCAGCCATTGCCATTCGCGCCATAAAGCGGCCTCAAGATACATTACCCGTCATCGAGCCATGTTCAATCATGCAACACATGATTACCGGATTACCCTGGAGATCTTCGAACGTCCCCCGGATCCACTTGGGTTTACCCAGCAGTCTTACTCGTCTCAGCCAGATACTTCCCCTCCGTCCCCTCCATCTGCGCATCCAACACGGCGCCCACCCCATTCCTGACACTCTCCACCGCCTCAGGCAACAGCCTGCCCAACTCCTCCACCGTGCTCGCCCTGCCCGCCCACAACCTCCCACCGGCGGCCGCCTTGGCAATGCCCGCGTAATCCGGGCTGGGCGCGAAGCTGATGTTCAACTCCTCGTTGCTCAGCTTGCTCGCCTCCCCCTCGGGATGGACGAGCATGAGGCTCCGCTTGGGCGCGTTCCAGCCCTTGTTGTTGAGCACGATGGTGAGCACGGGCAGGTGGTAGCGCTGCGCGATCCAGTAGACCGACCCGGGCACCGAGAACAGGAACGTGCCGTCCCCGACGATCTGGCAGACGAACCGGTCCGGGCCCGCGGCGAGCTTGATGCCCAGCGCGCCGCCACCGGACCAGCCGAGCCCGCCGCCGCCGCAGTTGATCCAGGTTCCCGGCAGGGTGGGCTGGATCTGGTCGGCGACGAGGGCGGTGGTGGTGACTGCTTCGATGGCGAAGATGGTGTCGGTGGGAACGGCGCGGCGGATGGCGGCCGAGAGGTGGGACGCATTGTAATTGCCGTCTGTGGAGGGTTGCGCCTCTGAGCTTATTGTTCTCATCCGGGCTGCGTGAGCGTTTTGGAGATCCTGCCAACGGTCTGTGAATGTTGATGCTTTCTCTGATAGGATTTCATTGCTCGAAATATAGGTGGACAATTGGTTGAATGCGATACGGGTGCTGACCTTCCATCTGCCTTCGGTCGGAAGGTAGAACACGGGCATCTGCTGCTTGAGTGGGTCGGCGTCGATGTGGAAAATCCTGGCGGACGGTTTCGGTCTGCATTGGGTTGGGATCCAAGGAACGTCACAATCAGCGACCAGTATCACATCTGCTTCTGCGATATTGTCTTCGACTCCATATCTCAACCCGAGTGAAGCAGGGTGATCTGCTGGGAAGCACATATCACTTCCTCCTGTATCCAAAACTTTCAAGCCTTTCACATTGTTGGCCAATGTGACTAATTCATGCACTGTGGCGTGGTTCCTCCCGGAGTAGCCAGTAATGACCAGTGGCTTATCCGCCTCGAGCAGAGCCATGGCAATGGTCTTGACTGCATCTTCAGTCAGGGCCACGTCTCCCATGCCTTGCCACTGTTCCACGCGCATTGGGTACGGCTCGATCTCTTCTTCCATCGCTTCCCTGCTACCTACCAAATAGACGGGTCCCTGAGGAGGGGACATGGCGAATTGATAAGCCCTCCCAACCAACTGCTTGATATTGACTCCCCTCTTGATCTCATTCGTATACCGACAGTACTGAGAAATGATCTGCTTCTGGTCCGGCACATCCTGAATCCAGTGGATGTATTCCGTCCTGCTTCCCCGAAGCTCTCCCTCCAGAGTATATGGGGAAAGACCGGCAAAGATGAGGACGGGGGCGCGGCCGCAGCTGGCATTATGCACGGCAGCACCGAGACCCTGGGTGCCGACATCGACATGGACAATGACGCACTGAGGACGCGAAGTCAGGCGGGCGTATCCATCGGCCATGGAGAGGGCGACCATCTGCTCGAAAGGTCAGGGCCAAGTCCAAACCTTCGGGCTGGGCAGAGCTGACCTCGTTCGGACATGTTATGATCTTGGGGAACTGGTCCGGCTTCGCCCTTTGACCTTTTCCTATCGCCTCGACCAGGGAGGGGTGATCGGAGCCGAGATTGACGAAGCAATGGGTGATGCCGAGCTGAGGGGTGGAAGGTCCATCAGCAATGTAGATTGCGTGTATTTCCGACTAGGCACAATGAGTGGGTCATCAGGTTGACGTACCTCCCAAAGGGCCTCAAAGAACGCGTCTGAAGCTGTATACCTGGGGAGACGGTCAATGAGGAACCATTCTATAATGTATTGCCGCAATCGAAACATCAACCCGGAGGGCACTCACATGGTGGAATGATGCTCCAGGAGTCGAATTCTACAGATTCAAGAAAAGGAACCGAGTACTAGAGGGCAATTATCGCACGAGTGTTGCTGGGCCAAGGCCAATGGCCTCGTGAGCAAGGTGAGGTAATCATGGCTTGCATGGATCCTTCATCATCGCCTCGCGGTGTCGCACTTTCCCCACAAGGAAACTCTGCAGGATTTCGCGGCTACCCTCGGCACCGCTTCCCACGGTCATTGGAAGATGGAACGAGGGGAAGGATCAACCATGGAATGCTGAGGGATTGAGTGAGGTCACTACGACAATGGAACGAGGTGCTCGCAGTGTCTGAAATCGCGGTTGGACTCCACCGTGAGGTCATTCCCTGAAGAACTGCGTGAGGCTTTGCATGTTGCCGTTCCTGGGCAATTGCCGCATGAGCGACAGCTGAAGCACGACAATCTTGCATATACATCGGGTGACAGCACCCAAATGCAGAGCCTGCCTGCACGCATTCAATCGTGACGAAGCAATGTCTTGCTCCTTTGGGCTTGCTCATAAGGGAATTGCTCGGCCCCACGTCAGATCGTAGGCCGCTTATCGGAAGAGTATCATTGTCACAGCAACTGCTTTCATCAAGCAATAGAGTCTTTCATGGAAGAGTAGCTAAGCTATCTGCAGCTTTAAGATCTTGTTTCAAAGGAATGTGTCCAACGCCGCCAGGCTTCATCCTTCACCTCGTGTCAGATTGGTATCTTCGCGTACTCCACTGAAAGGACTGTAGCAAACTCCGCAAAAAGCGCCCGCCCCTGCCATTTCACCGTTTATCTTGCGCGTTGTGGGGTATAGGGATATTGTTATCTTGCAGAGCATAAGCCATCACATCAAGGTTTTGCAGTCTTGGTCAAAGAAAAAGTCGAACGTATAACCGCCAATCTAACGAGGTGGCCCGATTGGGACTGGGTATCCGTTGGTAGAATGAGAAGTACTCGGACGTCCGCTGTCGTGTGATGCCCGAGGATCGTGACGAGGAGTCATATCGCCAGACATGATGCTAGCAAAGGGGAGTTTCTGCTCCGACTTGTTTTCAAACCGCAGAGGCCACCCCCCATTGCCCACCGTCTCGTCTTCCGGGAGGTTGACCCCACTGTCATTCCATGGGTTCCTGTAACCACTATCGCGGGATTCCATTGACACCAGAGACGCCCGCGAGGCATTGGACGAGGCTTGCTTGAAGAACGAGCCCGACCCGTTGGACTGATTCTTGCGTCGATCCAAGAACGACGAAATGGACGAGATGCTACCAGGCTTACGGATCTTGCCGAACAGAGAGCCGCGGTCACTGACATCGTCGCCAAATGTTGAGCGCGTGGGAGAATCGGTCCCGAGCGGGGTGGGCGCGTTATGAAGCAATTTAGAATCGAAGAATGGCAAGGACTCCTCGAAAGAGTCCGATTTCGGTCGTGGTATTGACCCCTTGACGGTGCTTGCATCCAGGCCATGCGGAATCAAGTGGGATACCAAGAAATCGATTGCGTCTTTCAGACCTCCCGCATTGTTACGCGTGTATTGGAGCAAAAGGCGCTCCTCAACTGTATCATCGGCCTTTTGCTTGTCCTTGTCTCCAGTCTCGACGTCTTCAGCCCCCCTGTCTTCGATCTTCAAGTCTTCCATTTTGGCGTCGTTGCGGACCTGAAGATTGACTTCATACTGGCTCTTGAGCTTCTGGCAGATCTCGGGTTCGAATTCGGCAGACCGGAAGAATTCTCTCAGCTGAGAAGGTGCCGGCAACACAATCTCGTGGCTTTCAGGGACCATTCCCTGTGACGAGTTAGAGGCACACGAGCTTGCACATGCAGGAGTCGCAGGCAGGACCCACCAGGAATTCGTCAACCGCCTGCGGAACTTGGTATTCTGGGCCAGAGATTGTCACTACATCCGAGGCCATTTCGGTGGCGGGAAAATCGATCTTGCAATTCCATTTCTTTTCAAGGTCTTCGATCTCGTTCATTCGAGCAATGAGTTGTCTATGGTACAAGCGGTTGATCACGACGGTCTCGGAGACGAATTCCGCGTCCTTGAACACCAGATATGTCAGAGCAAGCACTTGTCAATGTTGACTGAACAGGAAAGCTTTTTACTCATTGGCCGGTGCCTCGTGCTCCGACTCGTGTTGCTCTTCTTCTTCTGGGTAATCATCAGGGCTACTGACCACTTTTTCGACCATGTCCATTATTTCCTGCTTGACCAAATCCAAGGCCTGGGCATTCCGAGCCGGAGTTCGACAAATCACATTGTCGATCTTAATATCGTCGTCCTCCTTACCAATACCGCCGCGGTCCATCGCGTTCGAGAATTTGACGAAGACCGAGTACCGCTTCATGATACGTTGGATGTGCTGGCCACCAATGCCAATTATGCGTTTGTGGTATTGGTCAGGCACATGAAACGAGATCGAGGCCGGCATCTCCTGCTCGACGAGCTCCAGTCCATTCTTGGTCGCATCGTACTGTGCGCCGCATACGTCAATGTAGAAATTGTATTCGTTGAAGCCATCGAAAATGATCTGGACGTTGCCTGTCCCATGCCATTAGCATTTGGGGCAGAAGAGGATGATCATGAGTAATACTTTGTCCCATGATCTTGTTGATTTTGCCGTTTTTCTTCCCGCTCACAAATTCTTTATGTTCGTTGGCAAGCTCAATCTTGACGCGGATTTGGTATTGAGCACGCTTCACAAAGGGGATTTGGTGTATGACCATCATTGCGGCTTTGACAGCATCGTCGGATCCGTTGATGGCAAATGTCAGCTTCTCGAACCCGATTTCTGCCCCGGAATTGGTACAGATGTCCGAAAGCATAGTTCGAATATCAGAAGGCGAAGGTGCTCGCATACTGCTGGCTCCGGCAGACGCTGGATCCGCCAGCCACCAGGTAGCGCTGTAGAATTGCCCAGCCTGCAGATGTGTTAGTAGTAGGACCGAGCGGATGGCCGACATGTCATTACCAATGCCATGATTTCTCGCACTGTACGCTCTACATGGAGGATCTCGGTCCCTTGGACCCGGATGAGACCCCGTTGACTGCCAAGTTGGGGAAACAGCACGTAAGATCCATTCGTTTCCATCACCTTTCTGACTTTGTCAAGTCGATCAAGCAGAATGCTGTCGATTTTGTGTGCTGACACCATGACATCTTTGACGTAGCACTTCGTGTTCATCACCAGATCGTGCAGTTTCTTCTTGGCCACCTCGACGCACTGCTTGTTCTCCCCCGTGATGTAGACTTCATCCTCCCCTCTTCGGCGGGCTCCTGGAGGAGTATAGCCATAGATTCGAGGAAAAGGGGGAGGGAAGTAGATTGCGGTGTTGGATGCGGCCTCAATGAGACGAATGTTCTTTCTGGTCCTACCGCAAGTAATGGTATGAAGCGAAAGCTCGAGTTTCATAATATCAACGTGACGTTGTAGCTACAAGGACGTCAGCTTGGGTCGCGGCCACCTTGGTAAGACTGTCTTACGATTTGGTCGATCATGATCAGGATGCGCGTCTTGGAATGTTCGGAGCTTTCCGAGTCACCATAGATGGCGATGCGAAGACGTTGATCGAAATGGACGTCAGAGCCATTTCCATAGCTTGCAGCTGTATTTTCAGGATCTTGAGGCTTGGGATTAAGCAAGAAGATATCTGTGCCAGTATAGCTAGCCACGGCGTCGAGGTGTTCCAATACTTCTTGCCTGATGCCGCTGAGGTCTTGTCGTATGACCAGGTTGGTGTCGATATCGACCAAAGCCAATTTCTGACGATACTTTAGTCCCGCTATCCTACTCTGGATGAGCAGTCATTCCCAAGGCTTACCAGCATGATGGGCGTCTCATTCAAGATCTTGGCCCGCATCTTATGCACCACATCCGAGTCGCCAGAGACACAGACATTCGTCACGAGGCCTTTGCGAGGCCGCCTCTGAAGCGTAGGGATGGGCTTTGGCTCTGAGGATGTGACGGTGGCTTCGACTCGTCCTTGACTTCCTTCGGTCAGCACTCGACACAGACGTCTCAACTGCTCGACGTTTCCATGATGCACGGGCAATTTGTGGATAGGCGTGTCTTCTTCCGTTCCCTCGGGGAAAGTCCATTTCTCGACCGCTTTGGGACTTGCATGAAGAATCTCATCAGCCTCGGGGCCGGGCAGATTAGAGGCGAAGGGGACATTGAAAGAGAGATTGACGATGGAGTCCGAAGCAGCCATGGGAGATATGGGTTGGCCATTCATGGGTCGCTTGAGAGGCGGGGCAGGCCCCATGTCCATGGGATTCTGCCTCGACATCAGACCGGTCTTCTCGAGGCCATGGCGTGCCTGGCCGGTGAAATTGCTGAACTTCTGCATGATGCATCCACATTTGCACACCTTCTCCCCTCTCCACAAGCACCTGGGGCCCTGGATCAAGGACGAAGAAGGAGGAGAATCATGCAGGTGGGTTTGTGTTAACGGATCAGTGTGGGTTGTGGGATATTAAGGATGTTTTGGAAAGTCAAGGTGGTGGAAGCCACGCCAAGCACTCGAACTGGGTGGGTCGGAATTGTTTTGACTGCTGCGTGTTTTGGGGAGGGGAAAGGGGGTGTGGGGTCCCCAATCGGAATAGAAATAGTGGGCACTGGGCAGTGCAAAGAAGGAAATACCACGGTAGATAGGCTCGATAGGGCAGACGATGACACCCCAAGCTGACCGGAATTGCTGGTCCTGCATGTGCTACGTTTTACATCTGCTACACCATCTCTTCACCGTTGATATTCTACCAGTAGTCTCTGCACCGCTTCATGAGTCCTACACCCTGGTCTTTGCATATGAAACAGTCCCATGATGCTCTCGGAAGAAGACTCTCAGTATCTAGTCGCCGGTTTGTGGTAAGATTATTCGCGGCCGGAACTTGATCCGATGATCATCTTGTCCCTGCCCGCTCTGGTGAATGGTGATTAGAAAGCTAGGATCATTATCAGGGTCGAGTTGGCCGACCAGAGGGTTTGAGCTTTTTCGACCGACAATAACACGTTCTGGCGTCGCTCCAAGTTGAATGCAGTGTACTCTATTGGCTTTGCAAGTAGTTGCATTTATCTGAATACCACACAAGATAACGGTTGATACGCACCTTCATCATATGGACGTCCTCAAACTCCACTTGGTGGAGTCAGGGGGGTGGTGATGATCACTAAGGAGCTGACCAATGCATTTCACCCATTGGAAACACTATCGAGGTCATGAAGGTAGCACACGTGACTTCTACACCCTCTTTAACATATGCACAAACTCTTCTCTGGCGATCTATGGCGGATACAGGAAGCATTGCGGTATTGAATTGTCAGAATCATGTTCAGAAGGGTTGGAGATGGTCAGACTATTGAAGTCACTACACTTGTCTATTGATTGCCCTTCCAAGCGTCCTCCGCGTAGATTACAAACGCTGCACATACTTCCTGCTCCCATTCGGGGTCGGCTCGTACATTTCGTCTTGTTGCAGGGCATCAGGATATCGACCTTCTTCCTCCTCTGGCATATACTGATACAGGGGTTCTTGGTGTACCCTTTGGACAGGTCGTGACATGGGCTCAGGCCGCGTGCTCCTCTGACGAACTATGCTTGGTGTAGCTTCGTGATGCTCCCCTAGATTCACGATCCGTGGCTGCTGCGGCCGCATGCTTGACGTTCGAACACTTGGCTGCCGAGGAGAGGTCTCAAATTGATTCTCGGTAGGTCGAACGTTCGGCCTCCTCGAAGGAGATTGTCGAACTGCATCCACCTCTGCATCTTGAGCAATGTATTGCGGCTGAAAGCTCACATACTGCGCCGCATTCTCATACGGATTATCTATGTAAGAGTCTTGGTCTAGATTGACTACTCGCCTGCCTTCCTCGCTCCTTGGGTAATCCAAATACTGCGCTTCCGTATATCGCGGCAGTGGGTCTGCTTCGACGTGTCTCAGATAGCGGCCATCCTCATCAATCAGTATTTGTTGGGATGGTCTGGCGCCTCCTGAGCGTGTCTGAACACGCTCGTATTGCGGCTCAATCTCGATTTGGCGGGTCTTTGGTGCAACAGGCATAGGTCGTTCTCCAGACATTGGGGCTTCGACGAATCTATTGCCGAATTGATCGACCACGATACGTCGAGTAGGTGGAGCCATCGTGAGCGATGTTCGACGAGGCTGCGGGATTTGGATCTGTCTAGGCTGCGGTGACGAAAAGCGATCTTGTGCCTGGGGCTGCACCGAAGCTCGGTATTGAATTGGCTGGGCCCGTTCATTGGGTGGCTCGTACTGAACCTGAGACGCCGCTCGTAGAAAGCGAGGTGCAGGGTCGGAATACTGCCCATCAAGGCTGCTTGGGAGTTGTGGAGCTCGCATATATTTAGCACTTATGACACGGCGCAGATCTGCGTCTTCGTTCGCCAAGGGCATGTAACTATTCCTAGAGGTGACTTGCCGACTAGAGGGAGTCATTGGTCTTTCTTCGGGGACCTCAAAGACTTGCCTTGGGCGTCGCGTGACATATTCGTGACCCTGGATCTGTTCGTCGAAGACAGGAGTGCGCGTATCGGCATAGGCAGGCAGTTGCTGAATTCGATGATCGTCAGGCAGTCGGTTGAATGGTGGAGGTGAGAGTGGTTCCTCTTTGATGAATACACCCGGGGAGCTCAAAGCTTCTGTGCGAGGCACAACATTTCTGGAGTCCTCCCCAGGCTCATTTCGTCGTCTTCGCTTCCTGGCATTGAGAGGCTTTGCAACACTGACAGGGCTCTGGCGGGCGCTCAATGATTCAGCATTTCCATCTCGCTGGGTCAATCCATCCACTTGGCGCTGCACATGTGAGAAATGCGGAGGTTTTGAAACCGCAAGCGGAGAGACGCGTGCAGGTTGAGGCGCCAAAGGGGACGAGATATTGTTCCGGACAACATGGACATTGTTCTGCGCAGTAGAGAGGGAAGATCAATGTCTGTACCAGCGCGAACGGATGTGGGAAGGGAAAGAACCTACATTGTTCCTTGCACTTTGGATGTTTGGCTCACGCCTGCTTCTATCCCGACCAAATTCATCGGTCTCATGTGACTCTTGGTGTTCATCATCGTCTCTTTCGATCGCACGTGGCACGACTTGGGGCTTGGCTTTTGGACCGTCCTTGGCTTGACTCTCCCTCAACTGCCGAAGTTGCTCTTCGAGTTCAGCGATTTTTTTAGCATCTGAATCTGGAGCCGCTCTAGGAGGGCCAGCATTGCGAGTAAGAGCAGACGGCTTGGAGGGGGGTGGAGGTGATGCTGCTGATCTTCTACTTGATCTGTCATTAGCACCCCTATGATTGATACTATTTGCTTTTTGCTCCTCTGCCTCTATTTTTCTCACGACAGCAGGGTCATGTGAAAAGGTGCATTTCTCCCCATAAGGGCAATGCTTCCCATCCCGGAAAAATCGGCAGACGCGCAAAGGGCGCCGGGAGAACTTTGGATGCTCGACTTCTTCGGTCGTAGTAGAGTCATTCATCTGGCTGGAGTAGAAGGTATTGTCATCAAATGAATCACTAGACGAAGCATCGGGATTAGTAATTTTGTGATTGAGTGGCATATAGGGCTTGACAAGCTCATGCGCTTTGCTCAACACCTCCGCGACATCAAAATCCGGAATGATTTCCTGATCACAAGTCTTCAGTCTCATTTGTGCCTTTTTTCGCTGTACTTGTTCTTCAAGCTCACGCTCGAGGCGCTGCCGTCTTTCTTGCAGCACGGCGTTCGCAGGAGGCTGGCTGGCCTCTACGACTTTAGAAGTTGAGTGAAGCTGTTCCTGCATGTGCTGGAAATCAGGAGGGACTGATGAGTTGAAAGCGACAGCTTGCGCATTTACACCGTTAGTGTTGGAAGGGGCCGGGACATTCGCAGAAGGCTCTTGCCCGTTAAGGGACAATGGGGCATTCAAGAGATGCTTGGGTATCTTGAAGCGTGGATGTACTCCCGCAAAGATATCGTCACGAAGCTTGGTCAGCTGCTGGACAAGATTGTCCATGGCCGGGTCAACACTGTTGTGCTGCTGGCCGAGGCCATTTGCAACGGCACCTTGGACAGCCATATCTCGCAAAGTAGTTTCTTTGCAGACTTTCCGTCTCATCCATATTCATGGACATTCATGGCGGAGCTGGAAATGATAAGTCCCCAAGAGTAGAAATTACAACAAGGGATGGGACGGACGAGGATTTTCAATCGAGGGAAGCTGGAAGCTCATCAATCAGGATCAGTCAGGAGAGCGCTAGCCAGAACTCAGGCTAGCCCTAGGGTTCGGCTCATTGTCCATCAAATCCTCTCGGTCCCGAGGTCCGAGCGAGGAGGCAAGGGAGGTAAGGGAGGACACGCATTATTGCTCAATCCTCAATGGGAAGGGTTCCCTTCTTTGTATATATAGTGCTCTTAAGCTTTGGATTGTCGTCTATACACAGAAGTCGCTTACAGATATTCATAAGATTAGATTGCTTGGTGCATGAGTCATAACGTTGTTGGGTAATGTCTATTGACCTAGCATATGTTTTATGACAAGTCCACAATTGCTGTCAATGTCTTTCTCCTTTCTCTCTATTGAGTTGTAGATATTCAGAGTCCCTGAGAGTAGGTGACGGTTTCCAGAGTCCTTACATATCGCCGCAATACAATCCTCTTTTCAGCAAGCAGGATGTTACAAGATCTGAATCTAATTGAATTGAGCTCGAGACCTCAGCAAACCAAAAATGGAAGGACGTCCCTCGAATACCCTCGAGTTGCAATGCCACCGGCGAGCATAGTACCTCTGGATTTACCTGTCCTGAGTACGTCAAATGAAGGTGGCTCGGCAGCTGCCCAAGATCGGAGTCTGATCCTTGGGAGAAGCCGATCTATCATCGTCATCGTGTTACTCACCATGGTGCAATTCTTGAACTCTGTGGCTACTGGTTTTGTCACTGTCGGACTGCCCAGGATATCAAAGGACTTGAACTTGTCCGAGGCATTGCTGCTTTGGTAAGGATCGATCCCATTCTCAATGTTGGTTCTTAGACGACTTTCTTGGTGCTGTAGCAAGCGCCAACGCAGTCTTACAATAGCGTGAAGTTTTGAACATATACGCCCAATACTTTCCTACACAAATTGCAATTACAGCCGGAGCCCTAGGTGTCCCGTATTGCCTTTTCATGTACGATCATTTCCCCTCGATCATTGCGAATATGCTCATCGAGGGCGATATAGGAGCTAACGATATTCGCAGGCCACAATCTGTCTATGGACTAACGTGCGGGAGCTGTCTTCTACTGGCAGGCTCGGTGGCCGATGTGATTGGAAGTCGTCTGGTCTGCTTGACAGGGATTTTACTGAACGGAATCTTCATCGCTGCTTGCGGACTGCCAAAGACTGGCATCCAATTGATTATGTTTCGAGCTATCGGAGGCATTGCAATATCTCTCGCACTTCCGACTTCGATGAGTATTCTCAGCACCGCCATTCCCACTGGCAAAAGGCGCAACGTGGCCTTCTCATGTCTTGGACTTGGACAAGTGCTTGGCTTCTCTTTGGGTCTCGTTTTGGCAGGCGTCTTCCTAGATACTGTTGGCTGGCGCGCTGGTTTCTATTTGGCAGGCGCTGTGACGATCGCGGTCTTCTTCATCGCACTCTGGGCTTTACCGATGGATAAGCGGTCAGATTCACCGATTATAGGGAGGTTGCGTACGGAGATCGATTGGGTCGGCGCTGGTATCGCCAGTACTTGTCTGGCCCTGTTGTCCTACGTCCTGGCAATGATCACCTCCGATGTCGCGAATATGCGTCAAGCCTCCAACATCGTGATACTGAGTTTCAGCCTCGCTCTTGTACCAGCCTTCATATTCTGGATGGCAAGACGGGAAAAACTGCAGAAGCCAGTGCTGATTCCGAATTCTTTGTGGAAGAACAGAGCTTTTACTTGCGTCTGCCTTATGATGCTTCTCGTCTATGCAGAGATGCAGACCATGGAGCTCTTTGCCAGCCTTTTCTTCCAGCAAGTGCAAGACCTATCTGCGCTTCAGGCTTCTCTTCGCATCCTTCCCAGTTTGGCTGTCGGCGCTGTGTTGGAGCTCTCGACGGGTTTCCTGGTTCACCAACTTCCAGTGCTGCACCTTGTGCTCATATCTACGGCATTGTCAGTCGGAGCGCCATTACTCATGGCAGTCATCAATCCCAACTGGCCGTATTGGTACGACGCCTTCCCAGCACAGCTCCTGATGCCGTTCAGTGTCGACGTGCTCTTCACTGTGGGCATCTTGATCGTGTCCGATGTCTTTCCCGACAAGACGCAGGGTCTCGCTGGTGCTGTGTTCAACACTGTTGGTCAATTCGGGATATCCATTGGGTTGGCTGTCATGGGGATCATCTCCAATGCTGTTACTCGGAACTCCAAATATGTGGATAAGACAGCACCACAAGCGCTGGAGGAAGGCTATCGAGCTACATTTTGGGCAGCTTTTGCATCAATGGTTCTTGCATGTGGCATTGGTGCTTATGGATTCAGAAAGATTGGGAAAGTTGGTGTAAAGAGAGACTAGATTCGTCATTGTGCCTGCGGTTGGCGGCAGGGGGAAAAAAAGGGCGAGTCACGGTGGCCCCTTTCTGTTCCCACTCCCGCCAACCCCAGGCACCATAAGTCCTTTGGACGATGCCTTTTACATATTGTCTGCAATGTGTATATCTGAACGGCAAATGTTGATGTGTATATACAGGCACTCTCTAGAACGTATGTACAAATCTATAAGTCTGTCTAAACCCAGATCATATTGTAGAACGGGGATGAACTCCATTGATACCAGTCGATTCCGGACCTGGCTGAAAGAATTGCGGAAACAACTCCCTCAACTCGTCGAGATCGCGGATCACACGCTCCGCGGCGCTCGGATCCGGTTCCCGGTCTTCAGGTTCCAATTTGTGAACGACAGTCCAGCCCCTCTGGCTCGCATGCCGACAATTCAGAGCGGAATCGTCGACGAAGTAGCATTCCCGGCTCCTGCCGGGCACCTCGGCCTCCCTTTCAGCCTTCTCGAACATCTTCTCATGCGGTTTGGCTAGCAGTGGCATCTTCGAATAATCACAGTACGTCACCCCCTCAAAAAACCTTTCCACCCCGAGCAGCCGCACCACGCGCCTCGCATGCGTGACGTGCGCATTTGTGAACAACCACAGCTTTACCTTCCGCCGGTCGATATCGCCGAGCAGCCGCTGCAACCGCTCATCCTCCTCGATGAGGCCATCGAGCGGCAACGCATCATCCACCTCCCGATTATAGGCCAGGGCATCGATCTTGTGGTGCTTGACCAGCCCGCTGAGCGCGAGCCCGTATTCCGTGTAGTATTTCCGATGCAGCTCTATGGCCTCTTCGGCGGACAGGGATAGGTGCCGGACGAAGTATGCGTCGATGAGCTCCTGCATCAGGTCCTGGACGCGTTTGGAGCGCGGGTAGAGGCAGTTGTCGATGTCGAAGAAGAAGACGGGACGGCGATCAGGGTCGGCGGGAACTGGGGTCACCATCGTGCCGATGCCCTGTGTGCCCTCTCAAGTGTTCTTTCCCCTTGGCGAGCGAGCGCAGTGGCGGTTGATTGCAAGAGTCTGGATCGTGTGGCTCGATCTTAATACTCCATGGGCTGGTGGGTCATTCAAAAACCAGGTCTGCGATGCACCCTCCACGGGTTCGGCACGTGAAGATGGATCTGATCTTCTAGGCTAAAGATGACATGCGGTAGGGTCCATCGGTGCGCCAGATGTCTTTTAATTTCCTCCCCCGATCGCAGGGTGGATGTATGAAACTCAAATCAAAGGACTGCGGATTGACTTGTTGAAAGAGGCAAATGCGGGCGGCGGAAGTCTTGGCATTTAAAGGATCCCTGAAGGATTTTCATTCGGTTCGCCTCGCATCCTGGACCCACCTTTTGACTCGCCTCGTCAACGTGATCTGGACGAGTCGGGTTATTTCTGTGGGCCTGACTTCCGAGTGATCGTGTCATGCGTAACTCGCGAGGTAAGTGGAGCCCTCGGGGCATGCTTCACACGTGATTCTCCGGGCCCCAACATGTCCCTTAAAAATGCTGGGCTTTTGGAAAGCTTCCCTTACCGCTAGGGTCCACTTGAATCTTGAGCTGAGGTGTGTTGTCAACTCGCAGTAAGGTTCATCTCGAGTGCGACGGCCAAGCATGAGCGCAGCAAAAGAGGGAAAGAAGAGGACCGAGGCAACTTGATCGATCATGGGGGGCTGATATGATCATATGAGAGCATTTCAGATCTGTTGCCCCATATATTTGTGTTCGTTATCAGCAAGCTAAATAGGAATGTGCAGGGATCCCTACATTTGGAATCTCAATGCAGCTATGTAATGCGACTCGTCTTTCAATAATGATCTCTACTCCAAGGGGTGGGAAGGACTCCCATGTCGGACTTGCTCGTGGCCGACAGGATCAAGCTCCACCCCTTCATGCTTATATAGTCCTAGATGTCATAGACTCGAAGGTAGAGTGGTCTTCCCCCCATCCTCTCCCCCCCCCACCAACAACCCATTTCAACAGCGTTCCAGCAGCTGTGAGCATCGCAAGGGGTGGAGCGAATGATCCAAGGATAGGAAATGCAAGGATTTGGCCTCGGAAAATTGTACGAAGGTACTTCGGTGGATACCAGCTTGGCAAGAAACATCTAACAATTGCTCATTGGAATGTGTGTTTCTCGATGGGACGCCGGAGGGAAATTCCGAACCTTCACTCCCTTTGCAAGCATTGTCTTGATAAGGCATGTTTTGAGTCTGACTCGCCCAGGATTAAACGGCCGAAACTTTTGCTTCTGGCCAAAAGATCCAGGCAATGACGATACCTAACTTCAGACCACCAGCGATCCACAAAGGGACCTGCATCCTCTTCGTTCCTTCCCCAATGAAGCCTCCAGCAATTGCGCCAATGAGAATCAGGAGGAATGCTGCCACTCGCCGATTCCTCTTCACATTCTTGTTGAATCCCGCGAAGAATTTGGGGTCGGTCGATATGTCATGTAGCATGCTTGTGACCACGACAGTAGGAATCTCCGCAAGACTCAATGCCCTGGATCCCACAATTTGACCTGCTGCCTGGAAGGACAGCAACGCAATGGGTATCATGTCCCACCAGCTGATATCGTCCGTGATACTGTTCAGCGAGCCGTCAACGCTGCCTCCTTGAACGACGGCAGCGGCAATGAAGATGACAAGCGTCTGGAAGAGAAAGGAGGCCACAAGGGTGCTTCTTCGCAGACTGCCCAGGTGCTTGGTCGCATGGGAGAACAAGGTGCAGCCCAAACAAAAACACGTAATAGACACAAGAGACTTGGCCCACCCATAAGGCTTCGTCGTGGTATGTGGTGTCGCTCCGCCCAATCCCAAGAAAATCGTGTTACCAGTCTGCATAGAGACGAACGTTCCGAAAGCCCTGTAGATAGAACTGTCGACAAAGCCAGAAATGAGGCAGCAGGCGAGGAAGAGAAGGTCGGCATGGATTGGGGAGACATTGGCGAGCGAGTACGCCTTGATTCGAACGAGGCGTGATGACGGCTTGACCGCAGAGCCTTTCTCTGACACTGGCTCTGATGCTGGTGTACTTGTGCGATCTTGCTCCACGGCCAGCTCCTTGTCGAGCGAAGGTCCCGTAGTCGACATTGTTGGTGAGTTGGGCTTGTGAACGGCCGAACAAGAATTTTCAAGCTTGCAAGATGAATCTACTGATGAGTATACTGGGACATGTGCCCACAGAAGGGCGGTGAATATTATCAGGTCTCGGACAATGGCTGGGCATGACGCGAAATAGGATCAGAGAGCTCGCGGGGAGGTCGAGTCGATGGGGGCACTGATAAGTCTCCGTCGGCGAGTGAAATGACGTTGGACTAATGCGCTGCGCTGAGTGGATTCGCTAGCTCATGCTGCAGGGTGAGAGTCTGTCAGTCAGATCGATTGTCGAGTCGACGAGGGAATGACATGTCATGTTCGGGTTTGCAACACGACTGCCTTGCTCTCCCATTCATCCGCTTCCGTCCGTGGCAATGGCGTAGGCCCAGCCTTGGTGTCTCCGTGAAGCGCGATCGGACGCAATGGGGCGAATGCTTGAAGGTCGAGATTTACCTCAATGGGATAGGTTGGCGGGCCGAAAAAGAAGGCCTTGGCAGTCTTGGCAGTCTCCTAGAGCCGATTTGCCACTTTCCCCAGCCAACCGGACGCCCGAGACGCGGGTCGAACAGCTGGATTCTGATAGCTGCAGCACCGCAAGTCGTGAAGGTGTGCTGCTCAACTGCCAAACCCAGACTCATTCCAGTATCCAAGCTGTCTCCACTCCCCCTTCTTCAGATGGCCGCGCTGCAAAAGATCGAGTTTGCAGAGGATCTTGACTAATTTACCGTCATCTTGTCGCATACCTATCTGCTGGCCGTCTCCTCGGTCATCGCGATTGATATGTCGTCGGAACGATGAGCTACATGGCTTATTGCCAAGGCTCTCAACCCCGGCCCTTGACGCAGGATCAGCGGTTGACCAAATGCCCTTCTGCATCCCGGTGCAAATGCACGCTACACAAGATCAATGGCTCACAAAACATCCTCATGCATCCAGATGCGCATCCAAAGCTAAGGGCGTACCGTGGGCCGTCCCATTCTCCCACAGTCCTAGGCAATAAACTCTGTAGGCATGCCCGCACCCGCACCCGAGCTTGGCTACGGTAGGGTTAGCATCCAATTGCCGGCATGGCTTGACCTGTCCAACTCCACCTCGACACGACGAGACAACAGCGCTTTGTTTGTAGAAGAAACTCAATGCTCAGGCCTAGCCTTGCACTGTTTCTCTGCACGTCATGGATTTGCACCCCTTAAACGCCGAGCACGAGGACAAGCCCCCACGAGACTAACACCAACCTTCATGTTGAAACCCTTTTCCCCAATAGCAACCCGTCTCCAGCAACTTGGCCCGGAAAAAGTCTTCGGTGCACAGCCTCTATCGTCGGACAGGTAGGTGCTCAGTGATCTCCTGGATTTCTGTACCTCATCCTCTGCTAGCCTGTCGCGTCAAGCCAAGATAAATTTCTCCAAGAAACGTCATGAGCAGCGTCTTCATTGGCCATGATTGCTTATGCGCGACCATTTGGATGTCGGCAACTCCTCCTCAGTCTGAAAAGCGGTCTGAACAGACGTGTTATTCATCCACGTGCAGAGCAATGGGTAGACAGCACGCTTCCACTCCATCATATCAGATCGTCTCCACAAGTCAACAGACCAAACATCTCCGCTAGCATGCGGCAATTTGACTTGCCTCACAAAGTTGCTCCGCTGCCAAGAGTCAATCGGGGCCAAACGTCCCTTCATGATGGCACTAATTCTCCATCACTCTGTGACTTCGAGTCACCGACCATCATCGCCGACTTCGCCTCTAGTCTACTCTATGTGCATCCCCGGCCTGTACAGGTGGCTGAGGGCAGACTTGGCAAAGCAAGAATGCCATCATCCTCTCCCCCTTCATGCACTGTGCCGGGGACTTGTGATATGTTGGAGCTTAATTGTGGATGGATGGTCATCTCAACAATCATGCTTGCTCAGACCTTGCCTGACCCTCGAGTCTATAAAAGGGGCCAACTTGGTCCCTGAGACGGGGGTTTTTTCATCCTGCATCCTCAACTTGATCTTACTTGGCCCCTAACAATCAAACACTGAAATACCCAGCTCTGCTCCAAAGAGATGATGACTTCTTATCTTCCACTCATGCCCAACATGGCTCCCGCTCAGACCATCTCCACCCCAACTGGCGACAATGTCTCCATCAGTGTGGTCGTTGAGCCTCCCAAAAAGACCCACAGGCTCTCATTCACCAAGGACCAGCCAACGCCTCCTACCACGCCGCCAAACGAGGAAGCCAGCAACGAGCAAGACGCCATACAGAAATCCAACAGCCAGCAGGATGTCATACAGGAAGACAACAACCAGCAGGACGTCATACAGGGAGACAAAGACGACCAGGATGTCTTTCCTCCTTCCAAAACCATGCTCGTGGAAGGTCCAAAGGAAGAGGCCACCCCCGCTCTTACAGATGGATATCAAGACGCTGTAGCGACAAGTCCCACCAAGGATCTGCCTCCGCTAGCTCCCGTCGTCGCGCCTAGCACAGCTCTATCGCCGGCAACTAGAATGAAGCATCGCCTTCAGAAGGAAAAGGGCCTGATGGTATGTCCTGGTGTCTACGATGGCCTGTCTGCACGCATCGCCATGGCTGTGGGATTTGAGACCTTGTACATGGTGAGTACCTGAAAACCTCGCTGCATCGAAAATTGCTCACAACATTCCAGACGGGTGCCGGTTCTACAGCCTCAATGTTGGGCATGGCAGATCTGGGAATAGCCTCGCGCAACGACATGGTGCAAAATGCGGATATGATTGCGAACTTGAACCCGCATAAACACGAGTTGATTGCAGACATGGACACTGGCTATGGAGGTGCGTGATACATAAGTCCTTAATCGCCCCTGTCTGCTAAGGCCCACTGGGGACGTCGCAGCTGATTGACATTGTCACCTTTAGGCCCCATCACCATCACACAGACCGTCAACCAATACACTCGTGCCAATGTCGCTGCCTTTCACATCGAGGACCAAGTCTTGACCAAGCGCTGCGGTCATCTGTCCGGGAAGAAAGTCGTCAGCATGGAAGTCTATCTCTCACGCATTCGCGCAGCACGTGCAGCAATCGACCAAGCCCAAGCAGATATCCAACTCATCGCCCGCACGGACGCAAACCAGCAGCTGGGTTACGATGAATGCATCGCCCGTCTCCGAGCAGCACGAGAGCTTGGTGCAGATGTCGGCTTACTGGAGGGTTTCAAGTCCAAGGAACAGGCCGCCCAGGCGGTCAAGGATCTTGACGGTTGGCCACTCTTACTTAACATTGTTGAGAATGGCCATAGTCCGCTCATCACAGTGGATGAAGCCAGGGATATGGGTTTCCGCATCATGATTTTCTCATTCGCCGGGCTTACACCTGCCTACATGGGCATGAAGACCGCATTCGAGCGTCTCTTGACTGAAGGTGTCACCGGTAATCAGGGCTGTGGCATTGGACCCAAAGCCCTTTTCGACGTCTGCGGCTTGCGGGAAGCCGTAGAGGTTGACGAGAACGCCGGTGGGGAGGACTACAAGGGTTTGTGATTGGCCCGGCACGAAGTTGAACGCATGTTTTACTACCTTTGCAGTTTTCGTAAGAAGGTTTTGGGTTCGAAATTCTTAAGGCTAGTCTGATGAGATGGAGCATGATTTTAAGCATCGGACCAGCCTTTTTGCATAATGGAATTCAATTATGTACAACAAGTTTCGGTATATTTCCATGCATACAGTGGTTTCGGTATATTCTCACACATACATTGTAATTCTGCTAGTCGCTGTCACGTGCAATCTTTCTATGTCCTCGGCTAAGACTTCTTAGTTACCAGGTCAAGAGCCGTCCGGACACCACCATTCTTTATGCATTTTCTTTGGCTTAAGTAGGGGGGCTGAGTGCATGCATGTTCCTCAGGAGGGAAGTACCCAAACGATAATGCGAACTGTTCCTAAGCACAGACCAACAAGCCCACCGAGTCACTCATTCCCGGCGGTGACATCCACGCAAGATCGTCACGCAGCATGCGTGAGCTTTAAATGGTTCACGAATCATCACACTTCTTGGCATTGACACCTTGCTGTCTTCGTGACGCTGTCCAGAAAACGTCTTGACATTTGAAATATTCTCGGCACACGGGCTCGATATGTCAATTACCCTTTCTGGTGGACTTGAGACAAAGTCCAAGAGTCTATTCTGCGGCACGCGGTCCAAATAGACTTGGCATTGAGGATTTTCGGGATAGCATGGGTACTCAGATACGGTACCACGAGTACCAGTGCCGGGCCCACTTTTGGCGGACAGAGCGCCTCGACCTATCTCTCAGCTTGTACCAGGCTAGAAAGGACCAACCCACGTCCGTGGCCGCCATATGCTGGGCTCCAAAAGCCGGAAATTGGGGTGACAGTGAATAATTCCGTGGGACAACATGCTCAAAGAAGCTGTCAAACTTTGGATTCATCAATTGATTGATCAGCTTGTAGCTCAGACCGACTTTCCTTTCTACAACTCAACTCGTCCACATGATGGTCCAGACTTTCCACCGAGATGCATAGGGTTGCCACCAAGGATACTTCTTGGACCTTATGACTCGACGTGTATGAACACCGCAAGCCGTTGAGACGACCATGTACGGATACATCAAAGGGCTGACAAATTCAATGGTTGGTCCGCCATTCGACCCGTCAGGACTGTGACCTGTCAAAGCTTAAAACGAGTAGATGACAGGCTCAAAGTATCCGTTCGAACGAGCCAAAGATACCTCACTTGGTCATGGTTGCCAACCCTTGCTCCATCCTACGCTCAGTCCGTTGATGGGCGGCCTCGGCCCCCTTGCAGGAGCCATCCTGACAGATCATTGATGCCACGCAACAAAGCTGCATGCGACACATATTTACTCAATAGTGGAACCTATGTATGATCATCTCCGCGCGAAGAAGACGTGAAATTCCCCTTCAGACGCATGATCTCGATGGCTTGGGACACACGGAATCCCATCTCTCGAGGTGACATTTTTGATTTGCCACTCGATTCGTGCAAGCCTTTCCCATCCCAGGGTACGTTCTAGCCCTGGCTGTCACGCATATGTCAAGGTCCAGCCATGGCAAGGTCACCTCGTTGCAATGTCAACCTAATCTCCGGTCTAGGACAATCAAAGAACGTCCAGAGGAAGACTTGTTTTTTCAGTAGCTCGCTATCCTGCCCGCTCTCGAGCGACACCTTTCTCCACAACATCCCCACAATCTTGACCTGTCTTTCCACGTCTTCCGATCCCATTTGTCGAAGGAAGGCAATACTAGATCCGCCGCAACCGGGCGATGTGTGTCGAGGCGTCCTGTGGATCTGAAATGGCTAGGAACATGTTGTATAGAGCTTGAGCGAATACCCATTCGTACAGAGAACATTCCTGCCTACTTTACCCCTCTTTTGCAAGCAATTTTGACCCACACTCATCACCCAGGATTACACCTGAAAAACACAGCTACTGATAACGAACACGCATTCTACGTAGAATGATAGCAAGATCAAACCTTCACCAACGAGAGCGCCATGACTACGGACATCACTACTGTCGCCCAAATTTTCTGGATAATACTGCAAGTAACAGCTCCGATTGGTGACGCAAGGGATAATGACACGGTTCGAGACCTCTGAACACTCAGAGCCAACGATCAAGACTAATTGACTGATCCGGAGAGGTATGATGATACGGTGCTGTCTTGCGAATACCGCTACATCCTTACATCGCCATCCCCACTGAACCACGCTCACAAAGGAAGAAGCAAGCGAGGGCAAATTTTCTCCAAAATGGCCTCATGCTAGCGAATATTGAATGAAAGAAGTGAAGACAACCAGGTGTGCAGTCTTGTTCGGGAAAGAGGACGTATAAGAATTAATGCAGCCGGCAATGCCCACCTTTCATTTGTGACAAGGGTATCTACTCATGTTCCTTGTTCGGAATCAGCAAGTGAAGTACACTGAACAATTGGGTGCCGTCCGAAACGCTACACTGATCTTTTCAGTTGTTGCACAACAGGTATAAGAATTGTCATCTAGAGTAAGAATCGCCCTCAGGCATCTCTTGGCGATCATCGTTGCTTGCATCCTCAGCGCTCGCATAGACATCTGGAGCTGAACAGAAAGTGACCACGAGTGAAAAGTGGGGAAGACTTCACCCAATCCTGCTCGTCCTTCCCACCGTCCGCGTTCTGGACCTTTTTCGCCAAAGGACAGCCGAAGCCAGCCCTATGAAGACCATGGCTCATGTGCCTTGTCCCCAGTGGAATGAGATAAGGTGGAACGGGAAGAAGCATGCTGATCAGGGGGAGAGGGGTGGATCAGCAGGCTGAGCCTAGCTACATGACACAGGAGATAAGATATTATACCAGACGATAATCTGGATAGAGATCTGACATCAGAATGATCGACGAGAACTATCAATACCATAGTACCTCCCCACCTCCAATGGCACGATCCCACTGTAGAACGGAATCTTTGTCGTATTCAAGCTTTATCTTTGGGCCTCTGGTTCGCTCGGTCAATCTTAGGTTGATGGCGGGGCAGGCCGCTATGGTGGACCGGAAATGCTTGGCCAGTGATCGATCTGTCGGCATCCCTTCACCACCGAAACCACCGCTGCGCCGCTTAGGGTCAACCACTAGACCACTCGCCACTGCTTCTAGGTCCAAACCCCCCACTGTGCGTCGTCACTTCTCTTACGGAGAACCAATCAGTAACACCTTTTCCACTAAAGTTTTGATGGGAGACACATGACCTCACCTCGCTTCGTGCATCACGAAACCCCTGGCGTTGGGCAAATCCCATTACCCCTCCTGCAACCATTGTCATAGTTGGCCTGACTTTTCACCACATTGTACGTATGCTCTATCTCTGTCATCCACCTCAGAGTCCAAGTTTCTCCGCGCTCCTCCCACGCTCACTCTCGCGCATTTTGATTACATCTTCCTCATCATGTCTGCTGAGCAAATGCTAAAGCTTGGCCTGAAGGGTGAGACACATTCCTAATCCTCGGGTTTCACGCAGACCTTGCTCCGCGGGAACAATTGTCTGGCATGGCAGAGTTTGCTGAATTAGCTCTCGAAGGGGTTCCCGTGGCCACCGAGCATTTCGAAAAAGTCTACGATCCATTGAAGGATAAGACCAAGCAAGGTATTCAGAAGGCCAAAAGGATGAGAGAGAACAACAGGGGACGGAACTACTCAGACAGTGAATACGATTCATACGAGGATGATCGTCCACCAAGACGAAGCTACACCGACAGGGGCGCTCGAAGCAGCCGGTCCCGTGGCCGTGATGGAGATATCATCGAAGAAAGGCGTGTGGTGAAGACGACAACAAATGGCCGCGCAAGGTCTATGGGGCGTGATGGATACAGCGGAGCTCGCGGGTCTGGTCATAGAGGTGAGCCTGATACCCGCCATCAGCGCCACGATCTTGTCTGACCGAGCGGCATGACATACAGGCAGTCGACGCGACTATTCGGACTCTGAATCCTCAATTTCCCCCCGCCCCCGCAATCGTCGGCGTCAATCCCTTGGGGAGAGAGCTATGGCAGCGCTCGGCTTGGGAGCCGGGGCGGCTGCAGTGGACAAAAATCGCCGTCGTTCGTATTCCAGCTCACCCGAGCGCTCTCGCAATCGGAGTCAACGTCGTCGTCGCTCCCCGAGCTATGAAGATGACAGACGGGGTGGGAATCGCGGGATGGGCCCGACTTCATCTCGTGGATACGACCGAGGGTATGGCGACGACCGTACGCCTGACCGATACAAGCCTGCCGGTTACATTGGCAATGGCCGCGATCGCAGCCCTCAAAGTGGGACTGGAAACCAAGTTGCCCGCCGTGACAATAAATCAGCCGTGTCCCGTAACAAGCGTTCATCCTCCAAATCATCATCCTCCTCTTCTGATGAGGATTTATGTTCCTCTAGTGAGGACGAACGTCGCACACGCAAAATGAAGGGCAAGGAATTTCTCACCGCCGGTCTTGCAGCTGTGGCTACCATTCATGCCGCACACGGCGTCTACTCTTCGATGGAAGCACGGGACAAGCGACATCTGGAGGTGTTGAAGGGAGAGATGTCACCCGAGGAGGCCAGGAAGAAGAAGAACAAGGCTCGCCTGCAAGACGCGGCGGCAATCGGCATTGCAGCGCTTGGGATCAAGGGAGCCTATTCTGAATGGCAGGAAGTCCAGGAAAGCCGAAAGGAGATGGGCGAATTGCAAAAGGAGAGGGCTGAGAGGCATGAGAAGAGGTTGAAGAAGGCCGAAAAATACGGTGGAAGCAGAAGGAGCGAGCCTGATCTGCGAGAGCGAAGACGGCGTGACAGTCGTTGATTGCGGTCCGACTGTACGACTGATGCCTGGTCGCATTCCCGACTTCGCGACGACAGGTAGAGAGCAGGAAGACCAAAGAGATGTTCTCTCGGAACCTGACATCCAAGGGTGTCCTGCTTTGGGGGTGACCCTCCTGACACCATTTACGATCCTTAACGATTATCGATGACTGCTTTACACCATCTCTTATTTGCGTACTTACGCCAAGCGTTCGAATGAAGGCGGATGCGTTCACAGCATGATCAAGACTCAGCATTCCAGAAGGTTTCTTGAGAGGCGACACGAAGCAGAGGACATCTAGACTATAGCTTCATGTGTGATAACGAGATCAGGGCTGCCCTTCCCCCCATGAGCGCGTGCCTTCAGCGAAATATTTAGTTGAATGAAATTTCGAATGCTGCTATACTTGCATCTTGACATTGAACAGGACGAGAAGGGATCTTGAATTTTCGCGGATCTGGAAGGTGCGTCGCTTCCAATCTCAGCTTATATCTACTTCACACCTCGCATTTTGGTAAGAAGATATCGAACCCCTCCAACGGCGTCATGCCAGCTCTGGAGCCATGATCAACCTTTAGCACATCCCCTACATGTGTAATACAAGACTCAACCAGGCGCATGGCGTCGCCCACCTGCCGTTTCGTGGGCCGACAAAGTAGACTTGTATTTCGTACACCATCATCCAAGCTTTCCGGCTTGCCTCTGCAGCCAAGGTTCTACGCAAGCTCTTTGGCAGCTCTGGCAACCCAGGTCGATGGCGACAGCCTCCACAGCCCCACCAGCCCCGCCAGCCCCACTCAAAACGACGTCCTTCGAGCCCTCGCCTTGCGGCTCACCCACCGCCAGCTTCTCCCTCGCGTTGCAGTCCTCGACACCCTCAGGGCCCATTACCCATCCCACCACATCATCTGCACAGGGAAAGAAACCGGTTTGCTCAAGCTTGCGAGAGCCGGGCACGCCACCGCCACCTTGGACACGGGTGCCCCCTTCTACGGCCAACGCTCCTACAAACCGCCTTCCACCGAGCGATCGGAGGGACGACTGGATGATAGCGTCGACCTTGGGCGATGGACGTACAAGTGGCAGGGTCACGACTTTCTCATCTATGCCACCGAGTACTGGGTCAGCGAGTACGAGAAGCACGAGGATCACTACATCATCCAGCTCCGCGACCCGGACGAGTCCCCAACCATGACCGGTGGGGCCGGCGACAGAAGCAGCGCGATCGATGGGTTAATCATGGCGGCGCAACAGCACCAGAGCAAGGTCACCGAGAATGAGATCTGGGTCTTCGACAAGGGGTACTGGCGGAAGAGCGGGCGCCTGTGGCAGAACGTGCAGGCTTGCCGGTGGGCGGACGTGATCCTGGACGGGGAGGTGAAGCAGCGCTTGCGGGAGGATGTGGAAGGGTTCTTCGACCGCGCGGGTCAGTATGCCGAGTACGCCGTCCCCTGGAAGAGGGGGGTCATCCTGCACGGCCTGCCGGGCAACGGGAAGACCATCTCCATCAAGGCGCTGATGCGATCGCTGGCCGCGCGGAGCCCGCAGCCCGTGCCGACGCTGTATGTGAAGTCGATGGGGAACAGCCCGGACAAGGATGATGTCCGATCGGTGTTCGACAAGGCGCGCGATAGTGCCCCTTGCCTGCTGGTGTTCGAGGACCTCGACAGCCTCGTCTCGGACAACATCCGCAGCTTCTTCTTGAACGAGGTGGATGGCTTGGAGGGGAATGACGGCATCATGATGGTGGGCAGCACCAACTACCTCGACAAGTTGGATGCGGGCATCTCGAAGCGGCCGAGCCGGTTCGATCGCAAGTACCACTTCGCCCTCCCGTCGACTAAGGAGCGGGAGATGTACTGCGACACCTGGAAGGCCAAGCTGTCGCAGAAGTCGTCGATGGAGCTGCCTGCCGGGATCTCGGCGGCCGTTGCGGGTATCACGAATGGGTTCAGCTTTGCGTACATGCAGGAGGCGTTTGTGTCCGCTTTGCTGTCGATTGTGCAGTCTACGGACAAAACGAGTCCGGGTAGTGGCACACAGATGTTCGACTCGAAGGTCTCAGTCTCAGACCAAACCCTCGAGAATAACGTATTCTGGAAGGCCATCCAGAAGCAAGTGCAAGTGCTCCGTAACGAGTTGAAGGACAGCAAGAAGAGCGTTGAGGACTCGGAGAAGAATAGTGTACTCAGCGATGCCAGAACGCGGGATGCGTCGTCGGCAGGCTTTGGGCTCAGTCGGTAGGTCAGTAGGCTTGTTGTTGATGGGTTTTGTTCGCAAGGCGCAAAGGGTACAACCTCTACTCTGTTTGACAGGTCTGGTCCATACTGTAGCGTTTGCAAAAGATACCCCACTCGCATCGCATTTGGTCTCTACTCTTCAAGACAAACACAGAAATATGATAGTTGTCATGTAAGAGCCTCGGAAAATCATGGGCATTTCTTTCTCTCTCCATTCCTGAAGATCCCTTGAACCGCGACCTATGTCCACGCCATTGGCATCCGCAAATCTGTAAAGCTGCAATCGCCATAATTGAAGAGCACAATGAAACCCAGACTGCAGATACGCCAATCCGTCTGTTGTGCTCAGTCGGTGTCACGCCACAATACAACCATCACCTTCCAACCCCAGAAACGTCCTTCCATCTCGTAGCTCCATGCCGCTTGATCCATCCCAAATTCCAAGAGCCCTACTTACCCTGCGTCCAAACAAAAGTCTACAGACCAAGACCGCTCCAGTTGGAGAGTTGAGTGAGCAGCCAATGTATTGCGCGGACAACGCATCAACCCGAAGAAGGAGAAAGGGGAGCAACAAGGACTCAGCAAAGGCTGTACGGTTGAACATGCTGCTTTTGAGGTTAACTCCATCGGAGAATTTGTGGACTGGCGATACGAGCCTGCAGAATGCGGACCTGCCGAGCCTCGTCTCGGAGCCTTCTGGGAGCGCGGCAATGGGGTATAAATAGATTGGACAAGCCTGCAGCGTGCAGGATGCAGGTACGATTCTTGATGTCAGGATGCTTAAGCGACAGATAATGTGTGGAGCACACCATTCGAGTGTGATATGTGAAGCAAATCTTCTCGACCGAATTGGGGAGTTTGCCTTTGGATGCTTCCAATTGACATGATCCATTTTATTATATTCTTCGAGCCGGATGGCTCGCTTTCTTGCTGCTTGAGGCTCATTCATTGGAAATGATTATTTTTAAGGGAAAATGGTAAGTGCGTTGTGGTGATTGCTGGACCACTATACTTACCTGAAAAAAAACCCCATTTGAAAATACGATGCTGCCATCCAATATTGACAACATTCAAGAACGCCGACGACACGCTGGTTTGCAGACTGCAAACAGCGCTGACAGAACTCCCCTCAGTCTCAAAAGTCATTACATAGTAATTATTGAGACCGCCCTTCCAAATGAAGCATCGGTAGCAACGCTCCAACAATGTGGCCAGAGTTGGGGTCTTCATGAGTCTGGAAGCGGACCAAAATCCCTCAAATTTCCAACATTGAATTCTCATTTTCACACTGTCCAGTTGAATTGAGTTATATACTGATTTTGAGAAATGATACTGATGTGATGTTGGATTGCAACGACGCACGGTCGCCAATGATTCCAACAGTTGTAGGAAGCTAGTCCCGAAATGTGAAAGCTCGCCGGTAGCCGAAGATGTACTCCGTACAGTAAGCCGCAGTTACAGTCCAAGGTTCTCAAACACGTCCTCGTCTCAGGTTCCCAACACTTTCATCCCACGCTTTGAATCATGCCATGCAAACCACAGGATGGCTTGCGATACCGCAAACCGAGCTCATATTTGCGACTGCAAAGACAAGTTGCTGGGCAAGCCGAGAAGTGACAATTCTCGAGCATCTCTGGATTGTCATTTGTTGATTCGGTCTGAGACCATCACATTGCTAGTCCTACAGTAAGCGCCCGCCAGGAGATTTCTCACTAGATTCCTCACTAGATCTTCCGCCGTTGCACCATTGACAACCGTGGACCACCAACAGTCCCCGTCAACAGCTTATAGCTTATCTCTCTTGACGCCCATGAGTGGTCATGGCGTCCGTATGATCAGCAGTCTCTGTCCGACCATCTGATGCAAAATCGATGAGGAACCAGCCGTGCCACACGATAGACTCAGGTACGGAGCTTCCTATTGGCGCTTGTCCCAGATATGCTTGTGGCGACGTCGTGTCTCGTCTCAAGCTCTATCCCCTGATCCTCTTCAAGACTTCGCCTATGCGCGCCCACCTTGAGCCAAATGGACAGTCTGGTTTCGGATTGGCCCTCTAACTGTATATGCTTGTTCCCTTCCCATGGGCCCAAGCTCTTCTCTTTCTTTCCTTCCTGTTGCGCTGCATTGGTCGTTGCGTCGTTCGTTCCTTCCAGCAGGGTGCGCGATTGAGCGTATACTCATGAGGTGAAGAGATGGGGTTGAGCGATGGTGTGATGAACGTGCATTCGAAGTGGCTGGCCAGTTCTGTTCTTTGTTGCTTTCCTCTGCAGGATCAGTCCAGTGAAGCACAAGGGAAAGCCCTTGCGTCGGAGTCTGCGACTTCGTCGAGAGTACCCTCTCTTCTCCCAGTGTCGAGTAAGATGTCCCCAAGCATCTTTCACTCACAGCCGAACTGACCCGGTGGCCAAAGGATACAATACCACTACTGTTATCGAATCACAACCTCAATTACAGCGTCCTTTGATACTACCTAGCTTACATTTAGATATCAACCGTCCGAGCTCCTCGGACAATCGTCGCGAGTCAAAGCGGGCGTCGGGATGGCTGGGAGAAGGGCCAGAGATGGCCTCAAGGGCGATGTTCAAGGCCAGACGTCTTTCCAACAATCCTGCCCCGAAATCGTCGCAAAGACGAAGCATATCACGACGACTCATGATTGGCGAACCCGCTGACTTTACACGGGTCTGCGTGTCTCCTGTGCCTCGACTCCCCGCTTTCCGACCAATCCAGCTCTCCATTTACACTCCCGGCAACGAGCTGCCCAAGCTGCCAATTTTCAGTGATGACCCGGAAGATGATGACGATATCCCCGTCGTATCTGAAGTACCTCGGCCTCCACAGGCCCTGATGCGGGTCAGATCCGATACTTTGCCTGTCAGGACTTTCTCGAACTTTTCGATTCCAAGGAAGCCACTCGCATCCAGGCAATCATCCGTTGATGTCCCGCAACGAAACGTTGACAGTGAAATGGCGATTGCTGGGCCGGTGTGGCGCCCTAGGACCAGTTCGCTCTACCACATACGTCCACGCAGAGTAGGCTCAGCCAACAGTCTTGGTTCCCGTAGCAATCAAGACTTCGTCGAGATGCTCAATGCTCCACTACCACCGCTGCCCGGGCTGTCTGTGTTGAATGTGACACCCACGGACCCCTTCGCCGAGCCTTCGAGCTTTATCATCCGCCGCGCGAGCGATCAAAGCAAGCGCCTGCAGACGCATCTCCAAGAGCGCGAACAAATTGACGTCCGCTCCCCGGATTGCAGCACAATTGCCGAGGAGAGGTCGCCGATCTCGTCCTCCTCACCAGTGATCGCTCAGCCCGAGCCTGTCTTCGCTCCCACCAATATGCCAATATCTGAACCTGCTCCTCAAGGCCTGGCGATTACAACACCGACCCTGGCCCAGGGCATCATCACCACCACCCACTTTACTCAGAGCCACGACTTCATCACCAGCACTGTGCCAGGCGCACCCGCAGAATCGAGGTCCGCCTCGGCCATCCCACTCGCATCCCGCTCATCTGAAGACAATTACCACCGCTATAAATCATCTTCCGGCAGTTCCACGCTGATTAACCTGGATACCGCGACCACCACCCCGGAGATCGCCACTGCCATGACATGCGAAGCCTTGTCCAAGCCGATCATCACCACCACCGTGATCGCGCTGCACGAGAAACCCTCCGTGGGCCAAAAGCTGTCGCAGTGGCTTGCGAGGTCCAAGACCGTGAGCAAGGATTCTTTGCGCTCGACCCCCGATCTCTTCGGCTCTCGTCAGGGTATCGAGCGGAGTGACTCGGAAATGAGCGATCGGAGCTGGTTTGACAATCGAGACAGTGGCGTCTTTGAAGCCAAGGATGTTGTTGGGGGGTGGAATAGGGACCGCAGTGCCACGATTGGAACGACGAGTACGTTTGCGCCTGATGACGGGGGAGCAAGTCTGGATGTCGAAAAATTCCCTATCCCGGATGCCGCGAGTCTTGGGGTTGGTGCTGCCGTTGGGGTGGCGATGTAGAAGCCAGGGTGATTTGGAATCATCGATGCGAGGTGGGTGAGTTGTTGAGGTGAAGCTGGAGGGAGAGGTAGGTAATAGCTGGTGAAGCGATTGATTTAATGGATTCTTGATACCCTTTTTGTACCCCATCGTTGAGGAAGGCGGCGCTTTTACGTGAGATGTAGGTCAATAGAGGTCTGAGAGAATGACATCGCATCGTTAATGTCTAAGGATCATACCCCCCTTGTCCGTAATATACTGGTGTGAGTGGCTTGAAATTACATCATTTGAATCTCTCTACCTTATATACAAAGAATTGGAGCAAGTGATTACATCTCACCTCTTCACTTTCTTCCCCCCCCTCCTCCCCCCACCACCACCACCACCACCCTCATCCTCCGCACCCTTCCGCTTCTTGCCCTCCCGCCTCCAATACTCATCCCTCTCCCTCCTCTCCCTGCCCGCCTTCTTCTCCGCATTCTCCAGCATCCGCCTCCGAAACGGCTCCCGCTGCTCCTCCTTCCTCACCCGTCTCTTCTCCACCTTCTCGTTCCGCACCGTCATGATCTTCTGCATCAGGTCCCGCGCCCGCCGCTCCTCCCCGCCCAGCACCACCGCCCGCTTCTGCAGGTACGTCTGCTGTCGCTGGGGCCGCATCTGCGCGATCTGCGACTTGAAGGGCAGCTCGGCCGCGAGGGACTTGGGCACCCGGAGCGGGTTGAAGTGGCGCGGTTCGCGCTCGATCGGGCGGTAGGCCGAGTTCCTCTGCTGCGGGGTGGGGAGGGCGGCGTCGGCGCGGATCTGGCCGGTGAGGCGCATCATGGCGTTTTGCTGCCGTTGGTCGTCGGAAGGTGGGGTGGGTTGTTGTTGTTGGTGTCCACCATCTTTCGTCTTTTGGGAAGGAGGGGGCGGTCGGCTCTCGAGGAGGTTGGTGACGGGGTTGTAGAAGCGGTGGGGCTTGATGGTGTACCAGGCGCGCAGGAAGACGATGTCGCTCATGAGGACCTTGTCCTCGAAGGTGGCGCGGAAGTGGCCCTCGGGCTTGCTCAGCGCGCGCTTGATCTGGCCCCGGATGCCGGAGACGGTGCGGATGCTGGCGCCCTCGAACTTGGCGATCTCGAGCGCGGTGCTGAACATGTCGCGGATGAAGGCCGTGTTGCGGAAGATCTTGTACGGTTGGCCGGTCAGCTTCAGCTTCTTGACGATCTCCGTGCTCTCGTCCACGTTGAGCACCACGCCTGTGGCTGCGATGCGAAAGCTCGGTGTTTGGTTGGAAAAGGATTGGACACAGCAGAAGCCTGTGTTGGGTGCCACTAGGGGGCCGTAGAAGGTGCCAAAACAATGCATGTGCTCAGGGGTGTACTTGAGCATGCGATTCCGTGTACGAGAGTCCGAGATGCTGTAGATGGGGAGCGTCTGGAAGCGTCGCCAGCCCAGAGAGAATATGAGAGGGTCGTTTGTTTTGAGGATCTTCTTATGCCACCGGTGTCGCTTGATCCGTATCTGCACGAATCCGAATCGGGTTTCTGTTGGCGCCAGTCCTCCAACTATGACAGGATTCGCAGGATTGAAGGAGGTCGAGAATTCACAAGGGACTTTTTCAAGCACTATGCGTGCATACGTGCCAGCCTTGTGGCCTTCGATTCGCACACGAGAAGTCTCATCAAGGGTATCGAACTCGGCACGATTGATTGTGAGCTGCTTCTGAATTTGTGCCTTTTGTGCTTCGTACCAGTCGTCCTCACCAAATTCTTCATCCGGATTCTGTGCGCTCTGATCATTCTGCTTTCCGAAGCCTTCACGATCTTCCTCCTCGAAGCGTAGTTTTAGCTCTTCCTTGCGCCTGGCGTTCCTCTCCCGCTCCGCCCCTATGCTTGTATTGGAGTCCACAACCTTGTGGTGATGTTCTGGCCCATCTTCAGCCTCGAGGTCCTCGAACTCGCCGTCGCCTTCATCGCCGTCGTCGTCATCCGTAGCATTTTTATCGTTATCGCCCGAGTCATGTCTCAAACTTGTCATCGTAAATCGTTGTCTCAGCGCCTCTAGATTATCTGGATTGCTCCACTTTTGAGCCAACTCAACATCGTTGTAAATTGGTAAATCGGTATCTGCGCTATCGTTCTCGTGGTTAGAGTTTTTCGGCTTGCTGAAGAAATCTTCTTCCTCCTGAGACTGTTTATCCGTTGGCACATCGTCCTGTGAATTGCTTGCTTCACCCTTCCATCTACGCTTGACCTCTGCCGGGGTCAGGGAGTCATCGTAGATCAATTTAGCAAGATCGGATGGTCGATAAGCTTGTCTGGCACCATACAGTCCTCGTGCGTTCTCTTTCAGATTCTCCTTCCACCTGAGTGCGGCTTGCTCCTCACCTTCCTCGTCCTCGGAATCCTCTTGCTCGCTTTCTAATTCTTGATCATCCACGCTGGACACGGAGCCAATATCCGAGTCACTGTTGGCAAATTGAACGTCTCTCGCGTCAGGGCTTGGGGGAACATCATGAGCAGATTTGTTAAAAAGGCGACCAAGTCGTTCTGTCGATATTTCCTTGCTTTCTGCAAAGTCAATCTCCTCACCATCCTCACCGCCACTCACAAAGCCCTCGTCATCGGGTAGTACGTCGTCATCTCCATCCTCGCGCTCAATGACGCGAGCGGCTCGAGGCTCCTTTCGCCCGGTATCCTCTTCCGATCCTGGATTCAGAAGGCCTCCGCCAGTGAACAAGCGGACCCCGTCATCAACCTCACCAAGCAATCTCCTCTCCCCTTGAAGGCCAACAACCATCTGCTCGCCGAAGCCACGCTCTTCATTAGGTACACCGTCCTTGTCAAAATTCGAGGTTTTGACATCAATATAGACGGCATCCTTATCCACAAGGACTCCCCCAACATCTGACATTGGGGCGAACAAAAGCTTCTGCTTTTCGCCCAGACGTCTCCGACCTGCCTTTCCGGTCGTCTTGGCGATCTCTTGATCCATGAACGGCGTTGGACAGGGGTCAGGCAATGCCTCTATAGCTGAAACGTTCAGGTCTCCAACGCCAGGTACGTGGACATGCGCCCCCTCAGCTGGAAAGTTTGTCCCTCGGAGGTAGCCATAAAGAGCAATCGTTCGATCGGTCTTTGAATTTTCCTCCACCGCAGTCGGTGTTGTGATATCCAGCATTCTGTCAGCCAGACAGTATGGATGTGCGTTGCGCCACACCAGTGGTCGAGGGGCCTTCATGACTGAAATGAAGCGCGACAGGTTGTGGACCTCTCTATCAGGGTAGCGGCCATTGATGACACCGGATAGATAGAACATCTTTGCGCCCTGATATAGCTCACTCCAGAAGCGATGCTTAAGCCTCTTTTTTGTGTCTTTCAATGTTTGCGGCTTCCGAAACAAATCGAGATGGGTGAGGATACCAAAGACGTTGCCGGGCATCCCGCTGGAGGACAAGACGTTGAGAAACTCCATAGTTTCCATTTCAAACCCAAAGTTGCCATCAATCATCAAGAGCACTATATCGACCACCTTGCTCACATCGACCATCGCAGCTAAGGAGTCTGCAGGGCATTCCAGGAAGGTTAACCTTTTCCTCTTCGACGTCACCACGGTGAGAGGTCCTGTAGGAGAAGCTAGCGAGTGCTTGGTGTACCGCTTGATCAAGGATTTGATCAGCGTCGATTTTCCAACGCCGGGTGGACCGACGACAGCGACGATCTGTGGGGGAGGATCTTGGGGGAGACGATCGACTTGAGGTACGTGGAGTCTCTTCTCTTTTATCTGAGTTGCCGATTAGGACGATCACTGCAAAGCTTTGGAGATGGGGAGTACCTCATGAGATCGCACAGCTTGTTTCTTGAGGCGACCGGGATTCGCAAAGGCGAACGCCTTGGGATTGCGATCTGCATGTCCATCAGACCATTGGGGGCAACGATGGATTCCTTGCAGAGAACTGCATACCGCCTGTGTGCTTCTTCTTTTCTTTTGTCTTACGGTGCGGCCGATTCTGTTGGTCCTCCATTTTGTCCGTCGATATTCAGAGAGAATTCAGAGAGAATGAAGCTTTTGCAAGCCAACTCTGCGTCCTCCAACCTGCTCGTCCCGATCTCCAAAATCCAATATTGTCAATGCAGGTGTGGCGGAGATCAGGTTCTGCCGAAGCCGAAAGCTTGAGCAGCGAATGTGCGTCATTCCTTACACGTGCGTTGTTAGCGCTTGCGTAATTAAGATACGCTCGTATGGCCGCGGTCCAAAATGGAAATCCACCGGCTATAGCCGATTGTATGACTGATAGCTGGATGCCTGTGCAACCTTCTCGTCTGACTGTTCACCATTTCCACAACCTCGAACAAATTCAAATCAAAATCAAAGCCAGACAGTTGATCCCAAAAAGAATTATTCACCTTGGAAAGGACTTTTTCAAGACATTTCGCAGAATGCCTACGATGTACAATGTACGTACAGTATTCGCCGGGCGCCATCATTGCCCGTCATGTTAGGCTGACATATCTATCTAGATCACATTGAAGCAGAATGCAGATGAAGCAGAGCTGAATAAGTTGAGTTTCACCTCGTGACTTCTTGAGACTCCAAGACTGACCCAACTTCCCAGAGCTAAGGAGACAGCCAAATCGAAGGGCGGCGTCATTCGACACGAATACAAGTTGATCAAAGGCTTCACGTAGGTTGAGCTGGGCAAGTCAGACTCCAAGTCTATCAATTGCTGATAATCGAGTAGCGTTGAGTTTCCGAACGATACAGTCCACACCTTGGAGTCAAACGATCATATTCACGTCGAACAGGACGGTGAGGCAAAAGCCAATTAGTAGGCGCTGTGTGCATTCCATACGGGAGTTCTGAATCAGGGGTGTGGCATGAAGCTGAGAAATGTTACTCGAGGCGACAATCAATTGCAAGAGGTCGAGTTCAGTCGTTACTACGAGTCTCGACATGCGGCTATGACACGAAGATAGTCCATTAGATAGTCCAACAGTGGAAGCAGAAGAGGGCCCAATGAAGACCATGAGTGCTTCAAGACTGCTGAGCGATCAGCCGGTCACGCGTTGCCTGTTGACCGATTCATCACGAGTAAAGCGCCAGAACGATTGTGAACATTGATATGACATTCAAAGGAGTCAGAATTATCCGAGTGCTCAGGGCAACCCCACTGCAGTGGGGGACAGTGGGGGGCCAAGGAGGGCTCGGCTTTAGGCGCAAATACCCTGGTACAATTGGACGCGTTCACATCTGGTGACATCTCCCACCTCTGGTGCTTCCAGAAACGACGATGGTCAATCAACAGAGCAATGGCTCGAAGACCAGCTGCTATCAATGCGCATGTCTGGCGCCCTCGAGCTGTAAGATCCAACTCGAGATGTCTAGCCACGGCGGCAGCTGGCTTAAGAGGGAATACTCACCCAGAGCGCGCCTTTCCACCCACAACACCCGTCGAGAATGAACAGATTGCTCGGTTGGCCGCCAAACCGCTCCATACATTGACTTTAGCAGACCTTGTAAGGTGCATGAATTGGTGTGAATCTCCAGAGACTTCTGTTGGAAGCTGATGTTCTCAAGACATGGTCGACCGCCGCTCAACACGGCATCCCTCCTCTCCTCTGCCAATTTCTCACTATCCTTGATACCCATTCGCCTTGCCCACCGCATTCAGGCTTTGCGCAATCTGCCGTTTATCGTGGTCTCGAATCCGCATATTGCCAAGATATATAACAACTACATGCATTCGCTCTCTACCCTTCTGCCCTACTCCAACCGATCCATTCAAACCCTTGAGGAAGAGATTCGATTTACAGAGGTCATGGCCGATCTCGTGCAGACACATAGCAACACGATTCCTACCATGGCCCGTGGTCTGCTTGAAAGCAGGAGGTATATCGCTCCAGACATAGTGACCCGCTTCCTAGACGAACACTTGCGCGCGAGAATAGGGACGAGGTTGATAGCTGAACAGCATATTGCCCTTCACTTGTCTTCGCAATGCCACGATACCTCCAAGATCTTTTCAGCTGCAGATCCAGGGGCGACAAGCCACATCGGCGTCATTGATACCGCACTCAGGCCTGCGGACATCGTCCGTCAATGCGAATCCTTTGTTGGTGAGATCTGTGAGCTGAAGTACGGCGTCCGCCCGACTGTCGTGATCACTGGCGAACCAGAGACTCGCATCGCTCATGTACCGACCCATCTCGAGTACATCCTGACTGAACTGCTAAAGAATGCCTTCCGAGCCACCGTGGAGCAGGGGCAGGAACGAGAGCCAATCGAGGTCACCATTGCGGCAGACCGCCCACCCCCAAACGTCTCCCCTACTGCAGGACAACATTTGACCCAAACTAAGGATGAGGTTACATCTGATTCAGCACGTGGTCAGGTGGATTCGTCAACACCTGGCGTGACCATCCGCATCAGGGATCGCGGCGGCGGTATTTCGCCAGTAGCGTATCCCAACATCTGGGCTTACAGCTTCACCACCTTCAATGATGATGAGGTTCCTTCGCCTTCGTCACCGCCAGCTGCCGCCACTATGAGCTCGAGGAATGGCAACTCGGACGCCTTGAATGCAATTAGTGGCTCTGGTGGCGATACTAGCAGTCTAGCTGGGCTTGGGTACGGATTGCCCCTAGGAAGAGCTTACGCAGAGCATTTTGGCGGAGGCATCTGGGTTCAAAGCTTATGGGGCTGGGGTACCGATGTGTACCTGAAGGTGAAAGGCTTACGCGATGTTGAGGAAAGGCACTAGACCGACGCGTGCCTTGCCTCTCAATCTCGAGCGCCGTGCTGAAGCTTGGAACAATCTTGGAAGAAGTGTGATCGCGAGGGTCTCACACGTCCCGAAGATCGGGCACTCGCATATTATAAATGAGCATCTTCTCCTTCCCATGTGGGGAACGCTGACGCCGCCGAATGGATGGATTTTTCCTCCATCGGCCGCATCCTTTCATCAATCAATTCCAAAGCCTAGACGAGCACAGCAAGGCTGTTGTACTTGGCACCTGCCCGTCGATCGAGTCGAGATCGCTTGAAAGTTGAACGAAGGATTGGGTGACGCCAGCATTTCCAGTGCATTTGACTGCTCACCGCTCCGTCTATGGGCTGTCTCAGACCTTGCGGATCTCTAGTGCCTTTCGGCACTGTATAGCGGGAATAGCCCTTTTCGAAGACCAAACCGTACACGTCAGACCGCGGCGACATCGTCACTCAAGAACCTTCTGATGACATGGAGAGAATTGCTGGATCAGGCGTATCTAGTGGCGGTCCCTGAAAAGGACCTTCCGAATACCCTCATGAGTGGTCTTTGAATGTCCTAAATGCTAAATCCCCACGCTACCTGTCAACGTTAGTTCCGTCAGCATTACGAAAAAGCCAGACCTTGGCGGCCCGAGACCAGAGCTGGCTGAACGGGCCGCAAGACATCTGAATCCGTTCATCGTTCAGAGCTTGCAAGCCATCCGGTCCCACTGACGGACTACTTGCCGTACGAGATTATATCTACTCATGCATGCTTGACAACGCTGTGACAAAGCAGCGTGTGCCGCTTTGAGGGCGGTCGTAACATCTGGGAGAATGTCTCAGCAGGTTAAGGTCTTAGGCTTAATTCCTCACGCCTGCATGAGTCGCGCAATGTATGAGGGTCGTCATCAGCAAGTAATATCGTTGTTCCTTCGCAGGCATGGTTGGGGTTGTTAGATCGCTTCCCAAGACCCTAAGCAGCACGTATCATACCTCGGGCTAAGGTAGGCCTTGGTCAGATCGCGCCTTACAAAAAGATTTCATTGGACCATGTTCAAGTCCCTTAAGGCTCTTGAAAGGCGAAGGCATCAACATGGGTAGCTCTAGCAAAGTGACTATGCCATCATTGGCTACTTCAACGACCTGCTTCCTCATGGGCCCCCATCCAACGTGAAACAAAACTTTACTCCTTTGCTGCATGCACGGGATGTGCATATGCTGTAGTATTAGTCAATCGAAACATTCGTGAATAAAGGAAGGATGGCGTTACTAGCTGACAAGGGGGCCAGACCGTCACCGCTCTTTCAGTGCAGCGGGAGTCTTAGGTGAGCAGAAATCACAACCATGCACGCCAGAACGTGGCTTACGTATCGCTCCCTCGAAAACCCTCCTAGCTTGGTACATACTTTGATTGAATATCAAATGGTGACTCCGGGTACAGCCTTCCGAAGGCGAGCCCTGTGCTTGGTGGCATATGTGCCTCTTGAAGTCCAGCCATCGTGCCCACCTAATCTATTCACGGATCTGAACGGAGTAGACTCTGTACGGCTTAACAATACATGCTGGCCAAATATGTTAGCTGATTACCCGCAAAGTACCGTTCCTGTGGGTCTCGCAAGTTGAGCCATTGGGGCAATGCAGAAGAATAAACCTTGGTACAGTAGGATGAGCGATGTTTAGTCAAGTTACCACCCGCCATGTGGAATGTTCTTCATGTTCATGGTTTACGAATCCTACTGCTATGCTTGTGATATATCTTGGAATGACGTGCTTCAAGTGATGATAAGTTGGTTGTCAATCAAGGCTCTAGTGCTTCCCATACTTCTGCGCATTCTGTGGACATCCAAAACACCGACGCGTGCTGACCTCAGATTCTCAACATTAGTACAATCTTTGCAAGCTTCAAGCATTCACCTCGGTCTCTGGCCCGGCTCATCTCACCCGCCGGGGGTGCGAATCAACCCCAACGCTCCAAAATTTGGTCCTGTCAGCGCCAATAATGACCAGGTTGCCTCAGGGCAGAGCACGGCAGCCCTTACCATTTACTTACCGCAGAAGTGCCACATGTTCAGGGAATTTTCACTGTTCAGCTGAACGCTACTTCGGATCAACGTTCCAGAGGATGGTCTGAGGTCGTTCCAGTTCTCACCGTCGTCTGTCTTGCCTCTTTCCTTGGTCGATGCTTCCTGACAGTGGCTGATATTCAGCTGCTGCTAGTCCGCGGTCCTTGTGACATTACGCCTTGAGTGCTGCCTCCCACGAAAATGCCGGCTAAAGCCCCCAGCTCCGGACCGAAGCTGAGGAATTCATGCGACTCTTGCAATCTTGCCAAGGTCAAATGCTCGAAGGGGCGGCCCTCGTGCGCAAGATGCGAGTATCAAGGTGTGCAGTGCATTTATGGGGTGTCGATGAGAGCAGGGAAGCATCGTGCTCAGACTTCGAGTATGCATTCCCTTAACACCTGTGTCGTTCCAAGCGGGATGCAAGACGTCGAGCAATTTGAGGCTGCTTCCTCCGTTCTGCAATTTCTCCGTCGGTGACACGATTGCAGCACTACCTGCTAATGTATGACCGTTCCAGACATACAAAAACCAAGACTCGAATCTCCATCTTCAGGAAGCTCGGCAAAACAGGCATCGCCTCCCCGGAAGCATGATCCTTTCCCAGAATCTCAGACACCTGACTCTTTACTGGCATCTGTGATGGATGCCGACTCGCTCAACGGTGAATGGCCATCGCTGTTGACAGATGAATACAACCCATACCTAATGGGCGACACGGGCTTCGTAAACGATGGCAATTTAGAGCAGCAGGACCAATCTTCCATTCCATACGAGAGCTTCAGGTACATGTACAATCAAGCAGATGCCATACAAGAAGCAGCTGTAGACACTACGCAATTTCCGATAGGCTCGCCTTTTGCAGACCCGACTCCAATGTCTACAGGCTCACCTCGGCGTGTGTCCAAGGAAGTCTCAACGGAATTGCAACATATTTCACCTAAAGAACCGGCAGGCACGTGCGACTGCAACCAGCAGGTATTGCACCAACTTCACAACCTCACCAGTCTGCTCGAACTCCCGGCAGCCTTCGACACGGCCCTGAACAGAAATAAAGAAGCGGTCAATCTTTGTCATAGGATACTGACCAACCAAAATCACCATCATTCAGACATCTCGTTTGTAATGACCCTTACGGCCTTGATAGCCAAAATCATTGTGGTATACGATCAGGTATACGACCTATTCAATCAGCACATTGGAGCGAGCTCTTTACCGCTCAGGAACGCGAACCATCTGCACGAACAAGAGAATTTCCAGGGGCGATTGATGGCGCCATCCCCGGGTATGATGAGTGCCTGTAGGAGCGATTCGCCTCATTCGTGCTCGACCTCCATGAGCGGCATTACCCCTCCATCACTCTCCAACTTCCCGGTCCGGCTCACTCTGGGCACATATCAGCTCGATCAGGAAGATGAGGAAAAGCTCAAATCCGACATCTTCCGAATCGAATTGTCCAAGGTCGGCTCACTGGTTCGCGCATTTGAGCAGAAATTCTGTGACGCAGCACCTCAGATTCACCAGCAGTCCAAATACGAAGCCAAAGCCTTTGAAGACATGCTGTACTATCTGCAAAAGAGGCTGCGGGTCAGCGTGGAGCGTCCGAGGAGACTTGGGACGATGCATGGTTGATAGCACACTCTCATGGGCATAGAAGGATGCATAAGATAAGGCTTGCTTCTCATGATGCTGAGTGTGACGATTTGTACATATCTAGGTCATTGTTCAATAAGAAAATACCTCTAGTCTTACTCTTCAACGTGGAAAGCAATCGAGATTTGCCACCAAAGGCGTGAGACACGAAGATCTGATGTCAGGGAAAATCAAAAGATTCATGCGCGGAACCAGGTTGATGCTGTCTTCCAGATGCGAGCAAAGCAGTTCTGCACCAAAGAAGTGGGACGAAAGCTTGTAAGATGTTCATTCTGGTTAGGCCTGTATCCTCTGCTCGTATGACATGCGGTGAACCAGTAAGGCTTTTCTATAAAAGCGGGGCACCTCGGAGCATTACTACCATGACGTCACAAGGTCGATCAAAATGTCAACCGGGCCGACCCAGGTGCCCGTTAAAAAGTTACGGCAGGTACGCGCCTGCCAAGCCTGTGCAATCATGTTAACAGCTCATACCGGAACACATCCTAGGATCCTGGACTTTCCATTTGGTCATCTTCACTTCCAAACATCAGTTTTTTGGCATGAATATACACCACTTCATTATTGACACTTAGCTATGGGTAATGTCTCAGCACACTCGGGCCATGCGTGAGTTTAAATACCTTACGGGCAACAAGTGCAAGCCTAGATCTAAGCCTGGCTTCAATCGGATGGTAATCGACGACGGAAGTGTCGAATTCGCTTACCCTCCTCCTAACAACATGCCTCCTCTTCATAAGCCACCTCCACAGCACGCCGGTCCGCCAAAAGCCGGCATGTATCCGCCAGCCTCGGACGCCTTTGACATAGATCCGCCTCACTCCCCTGCACAAGCCTGGTCTTTCCGAGTTCCTTCACCGCCGCGTCTTGTAATCCCACCTCTTTCAGTCGGGCCAAACGGCCTTCCAGATCTCCAGATGATCAGTAAGCCCTCGCACGACTTTGAATCGAGCGGTTTTGCGAACAGCGAGTTCCTCAAAACCGTCACGTACGGAAACTTCATCAAGAGCAATGCAATGCTAGAATGGAAATACGAGGAGCGGAGAAAGGCACAGCAGATCCTCCCTTTCCTGCATCTCGGCCCCAGTTCTTCGGCAAGGGATCAAGCCTATCTGGAAAGGGAGGGGATCACCATGGTCCTCGCTGTGCGAAACACACTAAGTGCACTTGCCCGTCTGCTGGGGAGCAGAGTCGCTGAAGTCATGGGCCTCGACGTCAAAGCTATCGATGTCGCCGGTAACATGGAACTCATCGCCGCCTTTCCAAGAGGTATCGAAACCATCAATACTCATCTGACCGAGGTCTATCAGCAACAGCAGCAAATCAAGGACGCGGGAAATGAGATACAACCACGGATGGGTAAGGTGCTTGTGTTCTGCGAGAGCGGCAACGAGAGATCTGCGAGTCTGGTCGTGGCATATGTTATGGCCATGTACTCCATGGACCTGGTGACCGCCATCCAGATTGTCCAGGCACAGAGGTTCGCAATCGCCTTTGACGATTCATTACGTCATCTGCTTTCTACTTATGAAACAATTCTGAAAGCGAAAAGAGACGTGGTACACGCCAACAGGATGCAGCAGGGCCCAGACGCTGGTACTGCAGGTCTGGCTCCAGTCACCCAGTCGATCCGGAGTAAAAGGACCTTCAATGAAGTTGGCGACGGCGAGGACTGGGAAATGGTGGAGGCTGATGGCTCACCCAATCCAAGAAGCCCCTCTTGGAGGGGAGGTGCAGCACCTTTTCAGAGTTGAGCGACAAACAGGCGCAATGGCGGCTCTTCTTTTTGCGTCATTTCAAGAAAGTGTTCAGCATCAGATACCCCCGGACGGCGTTGAGTGAAGCACGATTTGATGGTGGAACAGAGGTGCAAAGTCGCTTGATCGCAGATTTGCCAAGCTGTATTCACTTGTGATAAAGAACTTTGACGTGTGACGAGGAGAGTGAATTACCCAGTTCTTTCCTTCTGTTCGCCACTCCTGTTACATCTTTCCGCGTCTTCTCTTCCCTCCACTCCTATGCACCTTCCCTCGCCCATGTCCGGCCGCCACTACCATGGAGATGTTCTTGATCTCAAAAGAGTGCTGCCCCTTTGATATATCAGGTTCGTGGCATCGTTTTGTATTCACATTTCACTATTCATTGATGTTTGGTACGCCGTTGTACTACCCAATATCGGCAGCCAACGGCACCGCCCACAGAACTCAAAAGGGCAAAAATAAACATAAACAATGGAGAACGCACGAAGTCTTCGTCAGACTTTGAGGCGACCCAAGACTGACGAGGAAATATTTGATAGAATAACGCCTGCCAAACATTCACGGAGCAAGTCTTTGCTTGATGTGCACAATTCCAGAGGAGTCCATCAGGATCGTGAACCTCCTCGAGGGCACGAAAACCCTGCGCAAGAGCATGAAACCAGACCCTTAGGATCACAGCATTCGGAATCCGAATCGGATTCTGACGAACCCCCCTTGGCTCGCTCGCCACAGAGGCTCTTGATGGCACACAGGACTCTGCAGAATCAAAGTGATTTTTCGCCAATTTCCGCACTCAGCTCTGCCTACATGGGCTGCCCGCTAGATGATTATTCACTAGATCCCTTCTTAGACGAAACTTGGCCAGAGCAACTTACACAGTGGGACAGCTCAGTCAACCGCCACGCCAGATTTGCACTCGATATGGAATCAAGCTCTGGGGATGAGAAAGGAGAGCCAAGAGATGGACAGACCCCGAAGCCTGTACGTCACGTCCTTTGTTTGGATTTGACATACTCACCAGCCTTTTCCCCTTAGATCTCGTGGTCCACGGACCTGTCGCCCAACGAGAAAATGGAACTGCTGGACAAAGTCGGCGAGAAGGACAAGCGCCAACGGGACGAATGCGAAATCCGATATCTCCACCGCGTGATGGGACTTCTTCGACTTACAGCGAAAGAGAAAGAGCATGCTCGGCAGCTGCTCGTAGCACGTCAGGATTTCGACAACCAAGAGAATGAGATGCTCAGCCATTACCGGCTCGAAATGCACGCGACCTTCCTCAAAGATCCTCAGGCCACGAAAAAAATGACGATGGAAGACAAGGAGAATTTGTTGAGGAAACACGCAGGCCCCGTCATCGCATCTGCGCAGGCCAAGGTCGGTGCCATTGATGCGGAAAAGGTTGAGGCGTATTGGAAGCAGTGCGGGCTGGACAAAAAGTCATGGTCCCAGCGCGACGAGACAAAAAATACTGCCTCCCATCCTCCAAGACACAAAAGAAAAGGATCCCTCGGTGAAGACGAATTCGAAACGTACACCAAGGCCTTTGCAGCGCAAAAGAAGAATGCGGCTCGCTTTGAGGGCAAAGCTCTGATCTCGAAGGAGAAGGATCCAAACACGTTTCGTCGCCATCTCAATTCTTCATCACCGGATTGTCTCCAGCACCAGTATGCGTTGGGGATGGGATACACGCATGTCTCGCAGGGTTCGCCGCCAGCATCGTCGAGGAGACTACCACATGTACGACAGCCCTCGCCGCAGCCGGCCGCCTCATCTTTGAATACCGGGGGTATCAGCAACGATCGGTCCCATCAACAGCTTTCCAACCAGTCTCGGCAGAACACTTCCACTTCAACTCGCGGAGTCAGCAGCCATGAGTCCCATCACCAAGCGCCTTCCAACCCGCCACAGCAGAAAAAGTCCACTTCGACAACTCGCGGGGCCAGCCATCATGATCATCAGCATCCCAAACCACCCAAACCCACAAAAACAACAACAACAACGACGGAATCGTCGTCGTCATCGTTGGGACCACCGAGATACGGCAGTGTCTCGGGCGACCATTTTGCGAAGGCGCATCTCAGTCTGCCGCAGATGCCGCCGGGGGTGGACTCGATCTTCAGCTTGAAGAAGAAACGGGACGAGATGGTTGAGCAGGAGCAGAGACCGAAGAAGGTGATGAAGCGGATGGAAGGGGGGGAGGAGGAGCGAGGAGAAAAGAGAAAGAAGTAATGCTAAACTTCACTGATGGTCGCCTGAAAGCACGCACGCAATCCCATCCTGACGTACGTGGGGTCATCTGGTGCGGAGTTTATACCGGCTGGGGAGTTGGTCCCTTCCAACGGGAAAATTCGTGCATCGTCCAGGCTTTCGACTAGACGGACTTCACCATCATTCTGGTATAAGTATACGGTTTACTTGCGGATCATGTTTGGGGGCGGCGTTTGAGGGGATTGGATACGGGGCTTTGGGATCTTTGGATATTGCGTTAGACAGAATCGGGTATGGTAGTTTAATCGTAATTCAATAATATTAATTCGGGCTATTAGCAGGGTTCAGGGACATTGTCGTTGCTGACATGTACCGGTGGCAGACAAGGTCGGGAAAAGTTGTGTCGATAAACGCTTGGCAGATGTATGTTCGCGTTTTCCATTATGGAGGAAAATGTGGTAGGGTGGAATCTTTTCACATCTTTTTGGATGATTTCTTTGGTGGTCTATCTTATGTACAAACTTGTCAGTGGTGCACGTATGTATGTCCCGCCTTCCTCCCGCTGACTATTCGATAATGGTCTTTGCAGACGATTTGTCTTTCTTTGGTCTAGGTCGTGAAAATCCGCCTTTAATTGCGAAGATTGTCATTTGTCGTGATCGCCTGTATGTCGATGTGATTTATGTTCAAGAATGTCAATGCTCGCTGTGGGTGCATGGCCTTTCCTTCCGTAAGAGATTTGTCGTAGACGAATGTCAAGGCGTGTTCTGTGTTCCTGTTATGTTTCTTCGTTGGCCAATACTGTAGCTTTCCATGTCTTTGTCAGGAGTGCTCTGAGATTCCCCAGCCTGATTCTACTGAAGAACTCTTTGATCGAAGCTGTGGTGATCTGGCCACTGGGAGTTGGGCACCGGATAATTCTGACCGATATGGGTCCGGTATGCGTTGGCCACCTGTTCGACGTAGACCCGGTATTGCTCATACTCGTCCACACAAAGCCTCCGGGCAGCCGCCTCGCGCGACGCCGCTCCCGTGGTGCGCCTACTGTACAGTTCCTGTTCGGCAGCTAGCCAACGCTGGTTCAAGCCGATGAGATAGGGTTTCCACTTTCCCTCGAGATTGGTCAGGAGTTCGCCGCAGGCATAGCTGCAGTCCCACTCGGAGCCCTGCCAAGTGCCGTTGGGATTTTGGCGGCAGGCACAGAAGACCTTGACCCTGCCGTGCTCGAGACTGGGAGGCGTTGGGGCTCGTAGTCCACTCATGTCGAACAGACTGTCTGACAAGTGGACGTGAGACCTTGAATATCTCTGAGAGACTTTTTGATTCCCTGAGATAGGAAGATACAAGGGATTGGATACCAACCACCTTGACTGGGGGTTTGTGGTAGGTCTGCTGTTTGAAGAAGCTGTTGGGGTGTGAATAGCTGGTTTTGTCTTGTCTGCGTATTGAGAGGGATGGAACAAGGATGTTGAGAGGAGGCATGAGCAGTCTTTATATGGTGGGACAGTGTGCAGAGCATTTTGACACAGATAGTGAAAGGGTTACACAGGGAGTCCGGGGGGGAGAGGCATGGCTTCATTTCAACACAGTACTCCGAAAGAACACAAGGACATCCGCAGTAGTACAGCTAATGACCAAGTCTCATGCAAAGCTCATCAGCGGTCATCTGGGCAAATATTGCACTGTATACCCAGCGCTTACACCAAACACCATGAAAGACGGGAGCTAAGAAAGCACAGACTTTTGCCACGACCGAAAGAGGCAAGAATGAGACGGGTCCAGAGAGCTGTTACCGCTGTGGCAATCAAAACGCTTGAAATGGGCGGGCTCCAACGAATCGGGAGGGCAGGTTTCAACTGCTCGCAGTCGGAAAGCAGGACACGAGAGAACGCTGAATGGCTTTTGATTCGGAGTTCGTCGCTTTCATGCCCTTGAATCGATTGCGCCTTCTCACGGACAATGTCATTGGATAGTGCTTTGGTCGTGGCTATCGTCCCCCTTTGCGGGCTTCACTTCTCGTTCAGCCATGTCTAAGGGCATCAGTAACTGGTGGTTGTGCACTGATATTGACCCGTCCAAAGGAGGAAAGCTGGGTTGGATCATATTCTGATGAGCAGGGGAGTCGGTCATATGAACCAGACCAGAGCATGTCGAAAGACCATTCCGAGGTAATTCGTCACCTTTGTCAACTCAGACCTGTCCAGATTCTGGCCCGAAGGCAAATGAATATCGTCGACTTTGCCATGCAGTCTTGATGTAGCACAAAGTCAGATGGTGATCGCAGCGTCTCTCGGTCTCATGTATCAAGAGCTATTGTCCTCAATTATACACCTCACCCGTATACATCCATTTCCGTTTTTGGGTCAGACCTTGACAGAAGTACATTCTGATACTGGCGTGTTCAAGACCAATGACACTGCTTTAAGGCTCAGGAACGTCTTGCAACGTAGCCCACCCCTGCAGAACAGAATTTGCTTCTGATACTCTATTGGCTCGGATTTGTCGCCTTAATAAGATCTGGTCCTCGATTCAATGTACGGAAATAGATCTCAGATTGATTTAGAAACGCGGTCGCGTTCGATTTAGCGGCTGGCTACATCATCAGAATGTGCATTGGGCATAGCGAATGCCCATGCTTATGTCAAAGTTGCTTTAGGGGCTTCTTCTGCTATTGATTATTGTGGGCACGCGTCGCTGCGAACGAATACTTTCTTTGCAATACCATTACTTGTTGATCGAGAACTACCGTTTGGACAAAGAATCGGACTCTGAGTGACATCGACCGGTGGCGAGTCAATTTTGAACCACTTTTCTCCACTAACCAACCCATATATTTCCCACCAATCATTGATTGTAGCGCCGCTGTTCATTCACCTCTTTTTTCTCTTTAGCACTACAGTCTTTTACAGAACGACTAGCTCAGCGCACCCTGCTTCAAGACGCGAGGAGAGGTCGCGGCGCTGACTTGAGAGTCACCATGTCCTCTACGCCAATGACGCCCGGCTCTCACGCTTCTGAAGGCGCGTCGCCACTTTCGAGTCCACCCTCATCCCCTCCATCTGCATCAGAAGAAGTTGATGCCGACTTTGACCCCAAGGCAGAAAAGCTGGCCGCGAGCAAAGATCAGAATAGCGCTGCCGACGCAAAAACCAAAGATACCCTCACAGACCTTGACTGGTTCCTGAGCAGAAGTCAGGGGTTCTCATCAACCATTATGGATCAGTTGAAACAGGCATTAGAGGCCAGAAAGACGCAGACAACTGCTCAGCCGAAATTGGTATCGGGCGGTAAAATGCGCGGATACCAATTGGAAGGCCTGACATGGTTGACCTGTCTGTACCAGATTGGCTTGAACGGGATCTTGGCAGATGAGATGGGACTTGGGAAGACCATACAGCTCATCTCCTTCCTTGCCTTCTTGAGGGAACATGGTACTAACGGACCCTTCTTGGTCCTGGGACCTTTGAGTACTGTCACCAATTGGGTGAAAGAGTTCAACTTCTGGACCCCCGAAATCCCTGTGGTGATGTATCACGGCACACCTCAGACGCGAGCTCAATTGAGAAGACAGCAATTGAAGGGAGATTCCAAAGGGGCAAAATTCCCTGTTGTCTGCACCTCGTACGAGATTGCAATGAGAGACAAAAAGTTCTTGGCTAACTACCGCTGGAAGTTCATCGTCGTGGTAAGCTCTGAGTAATTGTAGGAATGGGGTCATAGTCAACTAACACTCGGTAGGATGAGGGTCACCGCCTGAAGAATTTCAATTGCAAGCTTGTAAAGGAACTAAAGCAATATCCTTCAGAAAGCCGGCTGATTCTCACCGGGACGCCGTTGCAGAATAACCTCTCTGAGCTTTGGTCTCTACTCAATTTCTTGCTTCCTGAAGCATTCTCGGACTTGGAGCATTTCGAAAGCATGTTTGATTTCTCCGACGTGCAAGACAAGGAAGGCCACCGACAATTCTTGAGTAAGGAGAGACAACAGCGAACTGTTGCCTCGCTTCATGCAATTCTGAAGCCCTTCCTGCTGCGCCGCGTGAAAAATGATGTAGAAACCAATTTGCCCAAAAAGCGTGAGTATATCCTCTATGCACCTCTCACGCCAGTTCAGAGAGACCTGTATCGCAAGATTAAAGACGACGATATACGCGGCTACCTCGAAGAGAAAGCCATTCAACGCATTGGTGAAAGGCTTCAAGACTCGAGCGTTGGCAAGTCTCAAGGAGCAAAGCGCAAAGCTAGCCCGGGCACCCCAATGTCCAACAAGAGTGCCAAAACTTCTCGTGGCTCCACGCCAGCAAGCACAGCCAGGTCTGGACGCTCGGGCAGGAAGAGGAAGAACTACGAAGAGGTCAGTGACAGTCAGTACTTCAAGGAACTCGAGGAGTCCGAGGACAGCGAGGCATTGGATTCAGAAGAGGAGGCGGAGAAGCAGAAGGCAGACACACTTTCCCAAGCTCGTAAGTCATTCATTTACAGAAGGCGGTCAACGTCTGCTAAATATGGACAAAGGCAAGGAAGTCAACTCCAAGAAGCTTCAAAATCCTGTAATGCAACTTCGCTTGGCTTGCAATTCGCCTCATCATTTTTCTTGGCCGTGGGGTTCCAACGACCCTGATGAATCTTTAGTGACAGAGTCAGGCAAGATGGTCATGCTCGACAGATTAGTCCCCTATCTCTTCAAGCAAAATCACAAAGTCATCCTGTTCTCGCAGTTTAGCAAACAACTGGACATCCTGGAGGAATGGGCTGCCACACTACGTGGCTGGAATGTCTGCCGCATTGATGGTTCAGTCAGCTCAGACGATAGGCAGGAAGCTATTGAAGCTTTCAACACCCGCAAAGATCACCAGCTCTTCCTCCTCAGTACGCGTGCCGGTGGTCTGGGAATCAATCTGACGGCCGCGGATACCGTCATTCTCTATGACAGCGACTGGAATCCGCAGCAGGATTTGCAAGCTCAAGACCGCGCCCACCGTATTGGCCAGACGCGTCCCGTCATCGTGTACAGACTAGCCACGAAAGGTACTGTGGAGCAGACATTACTGGAAAAGGCCGATGGTAAGCGACGGCTTGAGAAACTTGTGATCCAGAAAGACAAGTTCCGCAGCATCCTTGACAAGAAGAGCAAGAAGGAAGAGTACAAGGAGATCGAGGATATTTTGGCAGACGATGATTTTGAGAACTACGATCCGGGGGAAGATGGTGAGATTCTGAGTGAGGCTGATCTCAAGCTCCTCACAGACCGAAGTCCAGCAGCGTATGCCAAGGCAGAGAAGGGTGAAGGCAGTGGTGATAAGTTCAAGAGCATCGAGACCAAGGGAGGCCAGGTTGATATCCTAGGTAGTCTGGCTAAGTAGGTAGAGCTTCTGCATCATCAACACATCTATCCTGTCATTGATTTCATTGTTTGAGAAAAGCTTCTAGCCCGGTCTGGCCTAGTCTTACCTGTTGTTTGGATGCCCTGGTCCCTTTGAGCACTCTGAGAGGTCATCCAAGCTCTCGGCCAATCAGAGGCGGTTGAGCCGAACATTCACCACGGCGTGGTGAATTCACCATAACACTCGCACACAAATTTTCAAATTTGGCTTCTCAAATTTTCTCTCTCCTCCACACTCTCATCTTTCCCAAACTTCCACACTTGCAAGCACACCCAGACATTTGCAAGCACTCACCAAGACCTCTCCATACCAATAAAACACAGCAACCACCATCTCCTCAACACCTCCATCGCACGCACACCACCACTCCACCCACTCAAGACCACCGCCACAATGGTCTTCTCACGCAGAACGCTCCTGAAGGCCTTGAACTTCGGCCTCATCTTCACCAACGACATCGCGGTGAAGATCCAACGCGAGTGCAAAGGCCTCGCCACCATTGAGCCGGTGTGCGAGTATGTCGCCAACATCGCCACCATCACACTGCCTGGTCCCCTACCCGCCGCCCACGTCACAGAGACCATCCCAGTGACGACCGACGCCGCACAGACCCTCTCCGCTGGCGGAGAGACTGTGTTGGCAGACAATGCCTCCGATGGGGAAGACTGGTGGCGAAAGACGGCCAAGATTCGGGGTTACCTGGAGCTCCTCTTGCCTTTCTTGGTGAGTTTCGTCCTGGAATTTCTGCCTGCTCGGCTTTGGCCAGCAAACAACGACAACAACGGGCAGGAAGGGGGCGACCGAATCGCGGAGGCGATTCAGAGGGAGCTTGCCCCGCTGAGGGCATTGGTTGCCGGACAGGAGAGGATGATCGCCGACCTAAGGGCCGAGCTGAACCGCCGCGCTCACGATGGGGCCGAAGTGGACGGTGCACCCGAGGATCCAGCCCAAGTAGGGCTGCCTGGTGAGGCTTCCAGCATAGCTGAGCCGGATGGAGCCAACTCCATTCACACGGCGGGCGAGGGGGAGTCAGAGGCGTTTGGTGTCGCGAACAGCGGACCCGGACCCGATGACGAGCCTGAGCAAGCCGAAGGCAGTTCCGCGGAAGGCGGATCTGAGGATGGGCGCCCGAAGCGGAGGACCCATCGGAGCAAAGCGGGGAGAGCCAACCGGCACCTGCGGAGAGTGAGGGAAAGGGAGGAGGCGGCGGAGAGGGCGGAGGGGGAGAGGGCATCGTCGTTCGCGGCGTTGTTCGAGGATGCGGTTGGGACGCCGCGTGTACGCCTCCCAGGGGCTGCATGAAAGATCCGGAGGTAGGGGGTTTTGGTTAGGACGCCATAAAGTTCCGGAGGCAGGTGGCTCGGGTAGGACCCCGTATAAGATCCGGAGGCAGGTGGCTCGGGTAGGACCCCGTATAAGATCCGGAGGCAGGTGGCTCGGGTGGGACCCCGTATAAGATCCGGAGGCAGGTGGCTCGGGTAGGACCCCGTATAAGATCCGGAGGCAGGAGGCTCGGGTGGGACCCCGTATAAGATCCGGTGGTAGGGGGTTTTGGTTAGGACGCCATAAGTTCCGGAGGCAGGTGGCTCGGCTAGGACGCCGTACAAGATCCAGTCATTGTTCGCAGCATTCCGGCGTTTGGGAGTTTGGAGTTTGGAGTTGGGCGTTGGGGCGTTGGACGATTGCACTCACCATGGCTGGACCGATTGAACAAGAAGAGCATCACCTTGGTACGACAAAAAACTCACCGTCGGCCTACCTTTAAGCTTGTTCAACGCCATCAGTCTGGAATGATCAACGTTTCGAAACCCTCCAGTCCGGTCCAGTCTCAATCGCAACCGAGGTGGAGGTGAGGTCGAGGAGAAGCAGCTAGCCTTTTCTGGATGCTTAGCGTGGGCAAACAACGTCCCCTCAATCCTTCTCGCCGCTGCCAGATCGAAACAACACCATCAGCGCCTCAATCAGATTGATCTGCACTCATCCAAGAGCATTCGACAAGCCCAAGTTCGATCCCAGCAACGATTCTCAGGATACAGCCCTTCAAGCCAAGACAGAGGATCGACTTCCCACAAGCGCCAAGATGTGCAAAAAAGGAACCTGCACTGCTTGCCGTAAGATACCCCTCGATACCCCATCTTCAGGCCTTCAATACCCGTTCCTGAGATTAATTCGCCTTTGACTGCCTGCAGAAAAATCAAGCTGGTGGGGATGTGGAATGCACGTACCTGGAGTGATGGACAGCATCCCAAAAGACGAGTGGTGCACCTGCGAGCCGAAAACCGAGAAGGGAGGAGTCGACTACCCACCAATGGCGGCGAAAGCGGATTGACTTCCTGGCTGGCTGTGCAACATGTTGGTCAAGCCTGACGCGCCGTAGAGGCACGAACACTTGCACAATAGGAATTACACAGGCCAGCTCAGATGTGGATGACCAATTAGAAGCGAACGCGGAGGTAGACGCTGGGAGCAGAATCTAGTACGATTTCCATTGTGGGCCATCACCGGCGAAGAATCCTGGCAGCATCCAACATCGAGGCGTTACGAACTCATTCCCCACACTCATACAACACATTTTCCTCGATCGACAGTCCTTACGACTCAGGTGCACCGGCTACATTTGGTTGTCTTACCATGAAAGGCGAATGAGCAATATGGTCTCCACCATGCGGTCTCAGATCGACGACCAGGTCATCACAGGGCTTCCATCCATGTTTGAGGTACAGTCCGAGACCTGAAGGTGAAGCCTCAATATACGTGACTGCTCTTTCCTTGTCTAGAAAGTTTCTCAAGTCAGTGAACTCTCGCCAAATCCATACCTGTCGTAGAGACTGCCGCGACAAATGCTCTGACTCATCGGACACCATGGATCTGAGCCTTTGCAACCGGTCGCGGAATGGGATGACAACCAAGCTTACCGGCAGCATCAAGACACGGCTTGAGCAGCATTGTCCCGAGTCCCCTACGTTGGTACGCAGACGAGACCGCAAGGATATGCAAGACTTCAACCTCATCAGCTACCATCTCGAGCCTCAAGTTAAAGGCTACTTACAGAAGTCCTTCTTGGGATCAATCCATTTTTCCCTTTTCCCGAAGAGTTGCGCAAAGTACTCCTTCTGCAACGCTTCGTTCGCACCGACGACTGGCAGATTGCGCCTGGTAGACTTCGCATCCCTCGCCGCCTCTTGCTCAGGGGTCAACGTCACCGGCTCTACCCATCTTACGAACGCGATCGGTTTCCTGACATTTCCGGATCAGTCCTCCGCAAATACAATACTTGGAGCAGGCTTCTCCAGTACCCCGTCGAATCATCAATGACCTTGACGACTTTCCCACCAAAGGCAGGATCACGTTCTAACAGGCGATTGAAAAATTCCAAATCGTTCTGAAACAGGATGTCCTTGGGAGTGTTGGGGCTGATGTACTTCAAGATGTGGTCGTCTGCAAATGCATCTTGAAAGATCTCCGTGATGACATGACCATCCTCAAACGTTGCTGGCTGGAATGAGAATGACATCTGGGCGCCGTTTTTTTTTAAATGGATTATGGTGACAACGAATGTTCTGTTTTTTGTCTTGCTTGAAGGGGGAGCGTGATCGATGAGCATTTTGTCAATCGAATCAATCAGCAATTCGCGCAAGGATTATCAATCGCAATGCATGGGCGTGGACTGATGCTATACTAGTAATAATAAAGCTATGTGTGCTCCCATGAGTCATTAATTATCGTTGCATTAGAACTACTTTCTGTGTAAAGTTAGTCTGTCTGGTAGGCGTTGACCACCCCGAGCCAATACCTGTCACGTCTCTACACTAGACGGCCTCCGGAACATCTAGGACATGCTTGAGCAATTTCTCTAGATACAGACTTCAATTGAGTTCTACAACAAGGCTGAAAATGCCTGCGCGGGTCCTCGTGCAGCTTCTGGCGCGCACAAAACGAACCCTCCAGCCTTGTTGTTGATCTAGAACATCATCTAGAGCATGATGCCATGCAAGGCTATACGCAAGCTCGCTCGAAGATAATGAGTCACTTCTCCGATCGCGACCCTGCCCGCCAGCAACGTCTGCCCCTTCACTGCCTTCCCCTATGAACACACGACAGTCCTAACCACCTAACCCCACACCCCGCCGCCAAAAATGGGCAAGAAGAATGCCAATCCAAAGAGCCCCACCCCCAATCCCACATCATCATCATCATCCTCATCCAATTCCTTCCCCTCCCCCCCCACGCGCATCTGCGTCTTCTGCTCCGCCACAACCGGCCGCTCGCCCGCCCACCTCGCCGCAGCCCGGGAGCTGGCGCAAACACTGCATGCCCACCAAATCACCCTGATCTACGGCGGCGGCAGCAACGGCATGATGGGGGAGCTCGCCAAGACCCTGGTGCGCCTGGCGGGGAAAGATGCGGTGCTGGGGATTATTCCGAAAGCGATTGTGGGGGTTGGACGGGCTTCCTCTGGTTCTAGTAGCAGGGATGCGAGGAACGGGGCCGGTGGTGGGGGAAGGTGGATCCACAAGCTTCACGCACGGGGGTCGAAATATAGGAGCAGTGCTTCTCTCAACAACAACAACAATAATGATGATGGGAGCGCGCCGCCGGCGGCGATTGCAAGCGAAGGCACCTGCGGCAAAATCCTCATAGTCCCGGATCTCGCGCACAGGAAGAAAGAGATGGCGCGTTTGATCGCGACGGGAGGGCCAGGGTCTGGTTTTATCGCCCTGAGTGGCGGGTTCGGGACTATGGATGAGATGATGGAGGTGGTGACGCTGCATCAGTTCGGGGTGCATACGCGGAAGGTCTGCTTTTACAATGTCGAGGGGTATTGGGATGGGGTGACGGCGTGGATGGGGAGGGCGATTGAGGCGGGGTTTGTGAGGAAGGGGATGGGTGAGGTGGTTGGGGTGGAGAAGAGTGGGGAGGCGTGTTTAACGTGGTTGGCTGATGGGTCTCAGGGTTGAGAGGGGGCATTTGTTGGGTTGAGCAAAGGATGAAATGGCTACATACAGGGTTTGGCAATCATGGCGGTGATGGTGCGTGAAGCCTTCGAATCCACATTACTACCCTGTGGCTCCAGCAGTCGAACGAACGACGAGCTCAACCATTCCGGGACGAACGCCAATGCAAACAAACCTATCGTTTTGCCAGACTTCGAAACAAAGTCGACATTGACTGAATCCGAGTATCTGGAGCGGCATCTCGAAGTCGAGGACCCTCTTTACATCCCTTCGAAACATCATTCGGCCAGGAATATCCAACGTCAATGCTGGATCCACGTCTCGTCAGAGCATCTACATAGCCTCCAGCATGGCTGCTCAACAGCAAGCCCACAGATTGACCCAGGTCTCAATCTCAGTCACAGCCTCACAGCAAAGCTTGTTCAACGAAAGGACCGTTTCGTGAAAGCCGCGCTGGCCTTGAGACCGGATACAGCGCATTTCCGTGTGAAGAAACACGTTGTCACCAGGTAGTAAAACATCATCGCATTCTGCAATTGGTCCGCTTCCAGTTTATGACCCGTGCCATGTTCAATATTGATCAATGGCTCACGCTTCGATTAAGATAGGATTCATACAGGCAGAAGTCGGTCATCACTATGAGTTATTGATGATCATTGCGTCCGTGACAAGAATTGGCTCAATATAAACTCCAAAGCTCTCGGGATCGTGAAGGCAACTAGCTGAGCTCCCTCAAATATACATGCATACCATGATGCTCCTCGGCACAGAGACCGAGGACGTGTTTCTCGATCCGGCACTAAAACATACGGACGTAGATCTGCGGCCCCCATCCTGCCGCGACGTTTCGGTCGGAGGTTAATCTATTCATAGATTGTTTGAAGGTGGATTTGCGGGACGTACGTCTGTCTATGAGTGAAACTAGCTGTTTCTCTGAGACGGGCGGAGTAGGAGCCTGGTGTCATATTCAATTCATACTGGGGTTTTGGGGAGAATGGATTCGCATGTCAAATCCAAAAATATAAAAGGGGGCCGCTTGCGGCATTTCTTCGGGAAATTTAATTCTTGGCGTTATATTTCCCTTTTTGCAACTTTACCAGAGAACGAGTGAAGCCAGATTCCTGTACAAGGTATGTTTTGTGACCCTGATAGTCAGTGTAGTTTGTATTTGAGAAAAACCCGACCGCACACGCCGCCTCTCATCACCATTTAAACCATCACCACTTCTCAAATGTTGAAGCGTCCTGGCTGAACCAATCGAGCTCATTCGCCGTCTGTGGCACCACGACCGCATGCAGTGTATCATCCGTGCAGCCTGCAATGACATACTTGGGGTTTGGACTCTCCGTCTTCTGCCAGAGATAGTACACCTGGCCAGTGCCATCGTCCCCCTGATACCATGGATCCTTCTTCCACTTCAACAATCTTGCGCTCAACCAGGGCCCACTGTACCCCCCATTTTGCAAGATTTGAAGTGTCGTCTGCATGTCAGGCGTATCGAAGCCCCAGTCCCAAGTCGTGAGTGGTGAGATGGACAGTGTGTTATTGTTCACGAAGGGAGCGGACCAATTCGTGGCACCCGGCTGCAGGCCCTGGGTGTACAACTGGTTGGTCGTCGGGTTCCAGACCTGCAAGCTGACGACCAGGAAGTCCGTGCTTGCGTTACCGCCGGCGTTCGCGAGACTGCCATCGCTGTTCACGGGATAGGCTGTTGCCGTATATTCAACGAAGTCGAAGGAGTCACCCAGTGCGTAAAGCTCATCGGTGACAAGTGAGTCGAAGTCTTTTTCGTCGAGAATGTCGGCTGATGAGCTGGACGAGTTGCCTGAAGAGTAATTGGAAGTGGAGTTATTCTGTCTGGATAACAGGATCGGATTGCTGGAGGCGAGATGAGAGGCAAGAAGTGCTGCGGATGTGAGAAGGGCAATAGTATGCATTGCAGTAGTTTTGACGTTGTACGGAGGTCAAAATGCTTGCCTGTGGAAGATTCTTCGGCCCAGATTTCAGCACAGGCTGTGTGCGCTTTAAGTAATGAGAGCGTGCGGCAAATAGTGGTATGCCTACCAGGAGTTAAGTTGTTGACTTCTTTGGGATCGGTCTTCCGTGTCTCGTTGTCTTGGTACAGCCTCACGGCTAGTGCCCTCCAACTTGGTGTCTTAGTACTGGCCTACAGCAAACCGCCTGATGTGTTCATCTGAGACTTTGAGGTCTCTCCAACTCTACTTCTCGGCATCTATGTCTCAAAGCTTACGCAGAAGATTTTTTTTCAACTCCAACAAAAGAAATGGAGTCTGTTGAGCATTTCGATTACGATGTGTCATAATGTTCGCCTGATTAGCTTCTCGTTACCTTTGACTCCAACATATTCACATGTAATCTGTACCACTGACAGCATTCGAGGGGAAAACCCTTCTACCGTATGAAAAGGCTTGAACAACGCTAGAACGCGAAGATGATCTTTATCTGTGAAGAGCTGTAGCGAGTTATTAAAATTGTTTTACGATGGCGATCAGCAGCACAACATTGTTATCAGAAGACGTACCCGTTCATCGACGGACGCGATGCACTATGAGCCTATAGCCCCGTACATCTGTCCAAGGGCAGAATTCTTCCATCAGCGGCGTGCAACAACTACAGATCCACGGCGTCGACAATTCTCGCATGATTCGCTGGGGATGACCATCTCTAGCTGGCGTCTTTAATCTATGGTGGTCATACGATCTGAAAGATTCTTACATCGAATGAGTCGGCTTGTGAATTTGACCGAACATGTAGATTGTCTATGACTCTCAACGAAACCCTCTGACGCCTCTCGTCACTCACAAGCAGACCATGAAAATGAGAGCAATATTGTGGCAGGCGTTGGAAAGTGTAATACTTCGTACCCAGATGATTTATCTTAAGTCATTGCAATGACAGTCTGCTGATGAGGAGAGCGAGACGCCTCGATATCATGTTCATGGGGATAATATACTAGATCAGTCTCCGAGTGCGTTTGACTATCATCATAATGGTTTTGCGTTGTTCGGTCGAGCTTTGAAGATTCCGTCTTGGTGGAGTGGACGAGCCTTGTAATGGAAGAAAGCGATTTGAATGGCTTGGCCACACTGGAGAACACCATGTGCACCTTGGCCCCTTCAGCTTCAACAAACTTTGGTAACGTGATCATGCAGGGAACGATCATCCCCAGACAAATCTCCGCGTATACCCAAGCGGAGAACGATGCAGCAATGTACGATACGTCGGCATTGCGTCCTCCCATGAGGACAGTGTAATAGATGATCATCATGTTGGCGACGCAAGCCCTAAAAAGCGAGTCCTGTGAGCTTTCGGGGTAGTGATGACTACCGGGATCGTACAACTTACAACAAGCCGATAGCAAACAACAGCACGATACCAACCTTCCTTTTCCGAGGCATCTGCAGCTTCCAGACCGTTCTTGCTGGAAGCAAAAGAATAGTCACGTCATCAATAATGTTGAAAACGCAAGTGAAAAGAACGAGCGCATTTTCGTCCAGACAGTGACCGTCTGTGATTAGTGGATTCCAGATCTTTTCTCGGGGAGAGCAGGAAAACGCCGTGATGAAAATGCTCATAAAGTAATAGACTATTGTGACGACGATGACCACTCTTGCGACAACGAACATGGTGGGATTGATCGTTCTAGTTGGCGCAAATAGCTGCAAGTATTGCAGCAGAATGGCCAGCTTGACAGAGAACATCGTTGGAGCGTAGGCGATCTTACTGACATACAGCCACTATCTTACAGTCAGCGCGGTCGGGGGTTGAGGAGAATTGTTTGGGATGACTACATATTGCAGTTTGATGAAGTGCTTCAGTTGGAGGTTCCACATATGTACAGCTGTACCTTCAGAATGGAGCTGGCGTCCGAAAACCCCCATGACTAGGATCAACAGCTGACCTTGGTTGTCAGATAATTCAGCCCAAGAAGCTCAGTTGAGGCAGCAACCCACATAGGCAAGCACAAGAGCACCTACGTCTTTCCATTAGAGCTGGCGAGACCATCGTTCAAAAATGCTTACCATCTATATAGTCAACCTTGCGGAAGATGCGCATCCGCGTATACAAACGCAAAAGTAGGAGGACTCCCGGTACCACAGTGCACAGCACGATGACGACGAAAAATGACGATTGCGCTCCTGAACGATTTGTCACCTGGGATGCAATACCATTCGGCGGTGGCAATGCGGGTCCGTCGAGCAGACTCGCAATGGCCGTCGCCAGTGAGCTATTTGCCACACTAGACATACTGAATAAGCAGCGGAGATTCCCAAAGGACGACAGCTGGGAGGGTAGGTGTTGATGCCTGGCGACGAAATCATTATGAGGTCTCTTACCAGCGATGGGGAAGGTTTCTGTCGATCTCTCACGGTATATTGGCCGGTCATCCGTGGTGAGCCTTTACTGTCCGAAAGCTGTGCTTAAGGACCGAAACCAGCGTTTATAGGCCGATATCACCTCATTGGCGGACAATCCCGCCTGATCGATACGTTGAGGAAAGTGGATGACAGCAGTCACGGCTACGCATGCATTAGCGTACTGCAATGCTTTTAGATGCATTTGACATGTATGCTGAACCTGGTACGAAACACTTCAAATGGGGAGCCTGTCATACTGGATCCTTTTACCGCTCGATCGATCCAAATTTGCTTGTCAGCCCGGCATCTCGGTACCGGGTCGTATATTTAATCAACTTTGTGTCATTGGGCACACGCGCCGTCATTGAATAACTATGTGATGAGGCTTGTGGCTGCATCAGCAACGCTTGATAGATCTGATGTTTTCGATATAGATCAATCTCAAGCTTCTAGATTAACAGATTCCCATTTGATCTCCATTGACTGTGTCAGTGAAATATCTTTTGGAGTCCCTCGGACTGACGATAGTCTCTTCGGTCTGATATATCACATTAGTATAAAAGGCGTGAGGCGGCATCTTCGAAAACAGATCGCCGACCGAGAGAGAGCCACCTTCGGGTCACACACATGTTGTCTTGCCCAGGGAGAGCCCTACTTTGATTGCGAAGCTGGCTTAGCGCGGCAGAGTGCTTGTAATATGTTTAGGGGCAAATGAGGAATTGATTTATCCTTCATGCCCACGATCGGCTTCCTTCAAAGCAATTCTTCTTAATTGATCACATTTCTTGATTAAAGCATCAATGGCTTGCTGTAGCTGCTCCATTTCTGGCCCCTCATAGTCCCAGTTCGTTCCCCATTGTTGACGTAATTTCATGTGTTCCACTCTTGACCTTGAAATTCTCAAGATCGCATCGTGTCTGTCCAGCGCTTTGACTATTACTGCTGCTTTGACAGCACCGCGTTCCTCTCGGGACAATATGTGCCGTCCTATTTCAAACAGTACATCTGAGTTGGAAGATCCAGAATGACAGCACTCAATTTGTGTCCACTTGAAGATAGTCTGGAGGACCATGACTAGTTGCATCAGCACCTGAGAGTTATACAAGCATTTCGTACAGTGAAAAGCCTTTTCTGTGATGTTGAATACAGAATTTGTACAAAGTAGAACGATATCAAGTTGAAGTGGATGTTGACAGCGCTCGATCATGTGAAGGTGGCACAAAACGTCGGTGTAATTCCGCAAGCACTGGCACCAGGTGGTTTGAGATCGATTGGACGATCCAGAGGAGCCAGTCGTCGACCTCGATGTCTCTTCCAGCTGCGCAATCACCGATTCTAGTGACGCAAAATCTTGAACCTCTAACATCGGCGGGTTTGGAGATGTGGACAGCGGTGAATCTACTTGATCTCAGTGTCTGATCTTCGCAGATTGTACGGTAAAACATACCAGCAGTCATGGCATTGGGGAAACGCTGCTGATGAGTACTGGATGAAGAAGACTACCCCCTCTCGTCAGCAGTACGGATGCCCTGGATTTATTGCGACTTACTGCCCAGGTCTCGTCTGGCGGGTCTGTCCAAGAGAGATTGGAATCTGTGTTTGTTTGCTCTGCGAAGTTAGGGAACGTTGTATCCACAGGATCAATGTTCGAAACTTCTGAAGTGGAGAGGTCTAGATTCAGACCATTGTCTGGCAGATTTTGTGCCGGCGTGGTCGAGAAGTCCTCATACTCTTGAAACTCAAAACTGTCCATCAATGTCGGAGAGTGTTGCATGGCTAATAGACTGTCATCCCGGAGCGGTGATCGTGGACCACTGCATCCCTGAGGCGCACTCTCGGTATTGACTGCTGTGGTGAAGGCATCGACCTTGTCAACCATCCTGGAGGGGATTTTCATGTCACGAGTCCGGCAACTGTCATCCTGGTTGGAGACTGGCTGACTTGCCTGGCGGATTTTCTCTCGAGTCTTCTTATTCTTGCTCCCTGGAGGTTTCCCTACTCGTGCTGCCAAGGTATAACGACACTGAAGAGAGCCATCTGCGCACCGTTTGCATAAAGGAAACTCGCCCGGACATTTGACTTTGCTGTTGTGGCATTGGTCACAAGCAGCTCTGTACTTTTTCGGCTGAGAGGCCATTGATTTCTGGTGTTAATCTTCGACCCTGATGCAGCATGCTGTGAAGCATAATTTCCATGACATCCACGCAAAGCCTCCCCTTTATAATAACAGCAGCCCCCATACGCAAGAGTAAGGCACAGGAAATGAAATGCGCAGATGTGATAATCCTTAGCGCTGCCTGCTGGCGATACATGAACGCACCTGCTGGAATGGAAACCCATCGATCTGCAGACAAAAGCAGGCTGAAGGGTTTCACCACATCATGACGCGTGATTTCCCAGCGTTTACGCTACAGATCGGAGGCTCAACTTATCGGACTAAGCGATCACTTTTAGCGTTTTCATAATTGCTGATAAATCCTTGGCGTTCTGTTTCAACCATCTTACACTTCAGCTCCTTTTGAGATCCAAGTTTCTGATCTATGATTTTTGTACAATATTCTGTATACGGAATCTGAACAGTAACATCCACTAATTAGTCTCATTCTAAGTGTCAAAAATAAACCATTTTCGGCAGATTTGTACAGTATCCTGCAGAAAGAGGGGTCGGAGGTGGAGTCAAAACATATGAACACGCTAAATGTACCCGTCCCGCTCCCCTACATCATGCACGTAGATACGATCGAGGGATGCGTTTCTTTTCACCAATGGCAAGAAGGTCGGACTGATGTAGCCTGCTGACTCAACGTGCTAGCAAGATGCAGAGATTTTCGCTGAGCCTATTGGAGGCTGCTGCATCAATGGAACCTCAAGCGTTGATTCTCGGCTGTACGATAAACGTGCTCGCAAAACGAGGTAAACCTGCATCGGCGGTCAGCATTCACATACTTGCCGAAACATCAAGCTGGCCTCTCGCACCCAAAAGCCATCACCAGTGCAAGAGGTGTCCTAGCTATCGACCAACACAGAACTTTCATAGAATTGACTCTTCTTTTTACTGCTCCTAGTTTTCTCCTCGATGTAGGGTCAGTCTGCATTGATCGCTTGGTATTGCTCTAACGACCCGCAATTGATTCGATACAATGTCGCAATGCGAAATATCCGAAGCGGCCAACCTTGAGATAGCACAAGCGAGGCCTGAATCAATGTACAGACACAAGAGTCACTCCGAGGCGTCAAATCCGCTAGACGACGAGAAGAGGAGAAAGTCTACTTCGTTTTATCTTTCGTTTCTTGCGCTCAACATCAGTGTGTTCATAGTCTCGCTTGATATCACAGCCCTCTTGGTTGCGATCCCGGTAACCTCTTGAGCTTTCAAGACTTCAGAATCCGAATTAGGCTGATCACGGCCGAACGTCAGATTATAACTCACGATCTTCGCGGTACGACGCTTGAAGCATTCTGGACGAACATGTCCTTCATACTTGCCGTGGTTGTTACACAACCCATATTCAGTAACATCTCCGAAGTCCTAGGTCGGAAAGCTCCTTTCTACGCTTCGTTCGTCCTCTTTGCTGTCGGATCCATCGTCTTTGCGGTTGCAAGAAGCATGGCTGTTTTGATTGGAGGCCGTATCTTGCAAGGTCTCGGAGCAGGAGGCTTGGACGTCCTTGGTGAGGTGATCCTTGCTGATATCACAACACTTAAGGAGCGCCCGCTTTATCTTGGTCTGTTCGCTCTACCGATGGCCGGAGGCGGCGTCTGTGGACCATTGATTGGGGCCGCGCTCAGTGAGTTTGCAAGCTGGAGATGGATTGGCTGGATCAATCTTCCGATCGTAGCTGTTGGGCTCTTGCTAAGCTTCTTCTTCCTTCGCCTACGGCCTATCGAGCAGTCACTGCGTTCCAAAATCCGGAGTCTGGATTGGGTGGGCATGCTTCTCTTCACTGTCGGCAGTACTGCATTGGCTCTGCCGCTAAGTTGGGCCGGTGCTATGTATCCATGGTCCTCCTGGAGAACAATCGTTCCTTTGATCGTGGGAATTGTCATTCTATTTGGCTTTGGGGCGTACGAGCGCAAGCCTGTGGAACCAATAATCCCATTGCGTGTTCTAAGAGGTACCACAGCAATCGTCACATTAGTAGGAGTGACGATTCACGGTGCCATATTCTACAGCATCTTACAATATATTCCTTTGTTTTATCAATCAGTATTCTTGGAAACCCCATTCCGATCAGCAGTATCTCTCTTGCCTTTGGGTATTACCACGGTTGGGCTAAGCATTATGTCAGCTATAGCAGTCGGCGTGGTCCGACATTACCGTTGGATCATAATTGTGAACTGGTCTCTGACAGCATGCGGCGTCGGATTATGGGCACTGTGGCAGCAATCTTCGACTTCAGCTCTCAAATATGGACTCCAGGTTCTGACAGGTATCGGAATTGGAACACTTTTTACAGTCCTCAGTATTCCAATGCAAGCCAGCGTAGGTGATCCAGATGATATGGGAATTGCAGCGGGGACCGTGGTCTCGTTTCGCCTCTTTGGAGGCCTGCTCGGACTGGCCATCTCATCGACCATATTTTACAACGTGTTTGAGCTGAACCTCCCAGCTCCTGCCTCGCTACCCCCTCCAATGAAAGCACTTGGGGATATCCGCGAGTCTATCTCTTTCATACCGGCATTGAGAACGCAAGGTCAGCAAAGTGAAGTTATCGGTCAAACTATTGAAGCCTACAGATTATCTATAATGGCCGTCTTTTTGGGGCTAGCCGGTTTAGGTGTCTTTGGTCTCCTTACCTCCTTCTTCACAAAGGAATTAAACCTAGATAGCGAACATCTTGGAAGACAGCGCCTCGAGAAGCCTTCTTGACCCATGAAATTCTGACCCCTAAACTGGCACAGAACGGGGTGGCTTCTCGATGATTCTGGGAACGACGATACAAGACTTGCAAGCTCTTGAAGGCTTTATACGTACTTCACGTTTAGCCAAAGTCGAAGCAGACGTTTTGAGTCCTTTCCACCTCACAAAATCTACCATGTTGGTAACACTCGGCTAGGTCTTATATTCAATAAAGCATCTAGATCTCGCTCGATAAACTTACAGTGGCCTTACAACATGTTGCTTCTCCATCATTGAATCTTTCTTCGAAGTCAGAGATTGGTCAGAGCGCTTTTTGGGCCGATCCTTTGTCGTTCATCCTTTGGGATCGCCGCTAGGATGAATCGACATTGTCATTCATTAGGGAAGCATAGAAGTGTCGTGCCGCCTTAGGCATCTTGGTGCCGGCATTTGTCTGCTCACTCTCTATGTTTAACATCTCCTGGGCCCATTCGGTGATTGTAGATGTTAAACGATCGATCTCAGACGTGGTGTTATTAGCATGAAATGCCAGTCTGACTCTACTCTGGCCTTTTGGAACCGCGGGATATTCCACCGGCCAAGCGCATACTTTGCGCATACTCAAGTGGAAGGCAAGCCAGTAGCTGTACCTTTGCCGTGTCCAAATAGGAACAATGTGGGTGACACATGATCGTTCCTCCCAATCTAGACTAAGGGGAATACGAAGAATCCCTGAATCGACAGCGTTCTGAATGACGACATTCCCAGTGATGGTTCTGAAAAAGTGCTTGACAAGGACTTGGACATTTTCTTGAGCCTGGATTAGAGTCAGCACCTTGTGGGTCATATTCAGCACGCATGTTTGGATTGAAGTCTGCAACGAGTAGTCTTACATTTCCCGTCTGACCCGTTCTCATCAACGTATATGCCGATCGGGCCGCTGCAACCGCTGGGAATGTAGGTGCTGTAGTGAACACAACGGCACGTGCAAGGTTTGCTAGAGCAGCCTTGATGGTCTTGTTTGCGAGTATGATCGCTTTTCACCCATTTAGTGCGAATATACTCAATCGGAGACAGAAGGTCAACACGTACCTCCGGAGGACCCTAAAGCCTTGCCAAACGTATGCAGTCTAATCGAGATCTCGCTCTCGAGGCCAAGTTCACATACTAGTCCACGACCTTGAGGGCCCACCACACCAGTGCTGTGTGCCTCGTCCATGATGAATTGCGCATTGCCATTCGGGAACACTTCTTTCGCAACTTCAACAAGCTCCTCCAGCGGACAAATATCGCCGTCCATGCTGTAAATAGCTTCAACGGCCACGAGAACAGACCTGTTCCCATTTCTGATCTGAGGTTGAGAATCGTCTACAGATGTCAGGGCGTCTCGAAAGGAACTCGCGCTATTGTGTCGGAAGGGTATCCGGCAGGACGCCTGACTGGATCGCATTCCATCATGAGTGCTTGCGTGGACCAACTCATCATACACGATCGCGTCGCCCGCTCGTGGTATTGCAGAAAATAAAGCGATATTGGCTTCAAAGCCAGACGCAAGGATGAGGCCCGTCTCTGCTCCATGAAACTGAGCGATCTCCTTCTCGACCTCTTCTAAATAATCGTAATTTCCATCCATGATCCGAGAACTTCCAGCGCCGATTGGGATGTCTGGAAGCCTTGCCATCTCTCGATCAAACTCCCTACGCAGGTGTCCATCGGCTCCCAAAGACAGAGTGTCGTTGGAACTTAGATCGATGGCATCCCCGTTTCTCCATACATTTGTCTTAATTGTGAGTAAAGCATGACCTCGCCTCCGCTCGTCAAGGGTCTCTTCCAAGTTACGATAAAGATTCACATCGTCCCTCATCGAAGGAGCCACCAGCTTCTGGCTCTTCATCCACTCTGCCGCTACCGTAGCTGTCATGATGAATTACGCAGACTAGCTCGAGCTTGAGAGATAGAAGATTAGCGATTGCTTCCTTTGCGGCTGCACCTGACAGAGGGCGCTCGGACGTAAGCTTACGAATTTTGATGAGAACGCTCTGGGCTTCTGTCAGCGGCGAGCGATGGACGGTAACGAAATTTGGTATATGAGCAAATCCGTTGTGTGCGCTTCAGGCGGAAGAAAAAACTTCTGACATTTAAAGCCAGCGGAGGGTTTGCATATGATAGACGTAAAGCGAGATCCTTCTCGGTGCGATAGATCAGAACACTTCGGGCACAATTATGAGATACCAAAACACTACGCCTCAAAAATGGGAAAGTGCCAATTCTCCGCATTGCTTGTCCGAATCGGCGTCCGAAACGCATATCACGCTGGACCCCTCGGACGTCCAATGACCGCGTTGGAGCTTTGCGAAGCTCTCCTTTCCCTCGAAGTATCTTCTTTCGGGCCATAATGGCCTCTCTCGCAAAATACGTCAAAGGTATATCCTCGAGGTACTCGGCCAGCATGCCGCAGATGGGCTTGCGAGGGCCATCCGAGCAGACTAAGGCGGTATGTCTACGGGCAGCAAGTGAAAAAGAGGAGCATCTTCCTTGGCGTAGCGTGTTCTCCAGATGATGCGACTCAAATCTTCAAGACTTCTTGTACCGCGACGACACGCGGCTTGGGCGATATGCACGCCGAAAACACCTCCCTTTATGCTCGCAAGCGTAGGCTTCGACTCCAAGGCATAATGGGCCAACAACACCTAGAAGTCATGTCCTCTCGGAGCGGGATGTCGACGGGCGAGCTGAGACGGAAGACGAAGTAAGAGTGACATGGTGAAGGGTTTGCAAAAGTACTTGGGTCCCGAAGCGGGTAAAAGAAACCTTCCTCTATAGGCCCCCCTGAGGTTCTCCAAACAAGGCTGAATCAAGGAGTGGAGATGGTTGTCATCTCAACGCAAGCATGAGGGAAGGACGAAAATCGACGGAAGCGTCCAGGAACATAGTCATGGGTATACGGGTTGGATTCGGGGTTTGGATTCCAACGTTGAGTTTGAGCTGGATCGCAGAATCACATATTCGCAGGTTGGCCGGTCCGTTACTGTTGCGTTTTCGGGATTGGCTTGCTGTTCTTGCTGCTGAAGTGCCTCATGTTCTTAACGTGCGACTGAAGCTTGCTGCCTGATTCAAGGATTTATTTGAAACGCTTGCATTGTAGCCGAGTACCGATCTCAGGCTCCTTGACGTCTCTATCTGTGAATTCAAAGGTGAATGGAGTATCTGGATACAGTAGTATGCTCTGACCATAGGGCAAACAGATCTTGTCAAGAGGTAGGCCGTGCAAGGGTCTTCGCCCATTTTCCAGTTGGAAGTAGACCAATCACACGACGTGAAAGTGACATGGTCAGGATCATCGTCGTCGTCGTCGTTATCACCAGTGAAGCCTGCGGCGGCCACCTAGAGTAGATCACTTGTACCAGCATGCGGCTATTTCGATTTTGCTCTTGCTCTTGCCCTTGCCCTTGCTCTTGGTGTTTTTTTGTTGGCTACCCGAGAGCGTCAGATTTGCGATTTAATAGGGCGAGGCGTTGACTGAGAAGTGTCAAGGCTGACAGTGGTGACCCAGCTTTGTCTGAGGGCGGAGTATACCGGCATGGATGGCCCTTGGCTCTTTGAGTGCTCTTGGTATTGCTCTTAAGGATAACGAGACAACCTCGCATGATGTAAAGTTTTGCTCCTGTTGTGACGTAGTAGGTGGGCGCTGTTGAGTACTTCCTGAAGCGGAGGAGAGTTCTATCTGGCGTGGATGATATACCGCGATGCTCCTGAGGCCTGGTGCAAGGCTTAGATGGGGGGTGTCATGGTGTCACCGCAGAATGTTGCCACAGCTTCGCTGGCGCATTGCTGCCAGGAATCAGAACCTCTTAGCGCAATCTCGCGGCTGTAGAGTCGAGACACGCATAAAGCCCTGCTCGTGAGTCGAGAATGACCGTTGCGACCATATAAACGATCAGGCTTTATGCATGGGTAACGAGAATGTGAATGTATGAATGAAGAGCTATCTCAAGAGACAGGAGCGCGCCAAGCCTGTACAGCTCTAAGCCCTCGTGCTATGCCTGATATGGTATGTGCAGAAATCCATTGTCTCAAACATGCTACAGCCGCCCATGTTAATGACCATCTCTCAGCCTAGGAGGTCGTATCTCGCAGCATTTCTGTAACCCGAAATTGGCATCATGATGGAAGGCTGTGGTGTCTGACCGATGCTCTAGAGCGAGACGCGCTACGATGCCATCCTCCACGCGCGGATGACGGGTCCAAGGACAGTCTTCCCAGGCGTGACCAGATTCTTTGGCCCACCGCGCCTTTCCACAAAGTCTAGATCCTTAGGATCTGTATAGCCGAAGTGGTACTTCACAAATTTCAGCACCTTCTTGCTATCCTTTTGCGTTGTCGATGTTCCGAGTTTGAGCCTGTCATACGCCTCATATACGTCCGGCGGTGGATTCGAAGCTCCGAACATGTTTCCTTCCCTAGTGCGAAGATTGCCATCGTGAAGGTAAGGGCCTTCTTCATGCTTCGTTTTGATCGGGCAATCACCTCTCCGGCACGATGTCGTTCCGCGTAGCCAGGGGAAGATTGGTATGAGTGTTTCTGCGCATATGGCACCGCAGATCGATGTCGGACCTCCCGACACACGTACCAGTCTCCTCGACGGGCTTGGATGGTTTCTCCAATTTGGCATGGCCTCATTTGGCTCTATCGGAATGCTGGTAAGACTTTCTGTGTCAGTGTCTTCCTCATGCGTGGGTTCAAAAGGATTGCCACTCAATAGCTTTACCTGCGTGATGGATGGCATAGTGTGCCCATTTTCCTTGGATGCGGACGTCGCAGAAGTGTTGATGTCTGCTGCCCAGGTGGATCTTGTTTGAGTGCTTGAGTTGCTAATTGCATCGTCGGACAAAGCTCGAGGTGATGTTCTTCTGAATGTGGTGCCTCCAGAGTCGAGATTCTCATCATTGATTTTGATACTGCGCTGAGAGGCTGAATCACTTGGACTGATGGCATCGAACGAAGTCTGGTCGAGCTGGGGAGTCGCATGAACCCCGTCGAAGTCGCTGAAATCGATGGCTTCGAACACGTCGAGAGGTTCTCCTTCCCACAGATGCTCGTCGCCAGATCCATCAATGTCAATGAAATGTCCGTTCTGTATTGCGTCGGAATCAACTTCAAGCCGCCAATTGTCCACATGGTCAAGTGACTCCATGACAGCCCCCCAATCAACTCCAAATCCCTAAACCCAGCAGCGAGCGAGATGTTTGCGAGCTGGTGGTGGGTTTTCGATGCGAGAATGCCCACGCAGCAATCAGCCCAATATTCAATAATGTCATTGTTCTCTTGGGTTGTGATAAATCCATTGTCGGCCTGGCTGTCCTTTCAACAATGTCCAAGCAACCTGCCTTGTGCGGCCCTTTGTTGCCGATGTAATATAGTCCGGCCTTGCTCCGAGTCTGAGACATCAATACACGCACACACATATCGAGTTACATTGAACCAAACACAGCAAATCACAACCTCAGATGCCCCGTCAGGTTAGACGATGGCTTAACAATTTTACTCATCCCTCCTCAGACTCACATCGGCGACAAAGGACGTCCCTGGCTGGTGAAGCCGACTTCAGCGTTGGCCGGTATTCTGCTGAGACGACCCATGAATTCTCACATACCGTTGCACCTAAAGGTTTGGTCACAGATATGTCCAACTCAAAGGCCTTGATGTTCCTCGACTCGTTACCAGACGCTTCGAAAGCAGAGCTCAAGGAGCACAATTCATGCTACATTTGCAGTAAGTGAACCTTGGATGATCGAGTTCTTCCACCGGAGGAAGTGACACTAACTCAGCTGTTGTGTCTAGTGGAACCCTTCAGCGCCGTAACTAAGGACAAGGCCGTCAAGACGCCATGCAATCATATATGCGGGTACGCATGCTTGAAGCAATGGTTCGAACCATCGGGCACCAAGAAGCCGCACAACTCCTGCCCTATCTGCCGCCGCAAGCTTTTTTCATCTGACTCCCAGCCAGTCATGCCACTGATTGAAGACTTGCAGGTCAGTGTCGCTCATCTCGCCGAGCTCCGCGAAATTACCAGGCAGCTGTCATCGCCCGGGAACAGTGGAGCCGACTTCACACGGCTGCTCCAAGACGCTTCGACCCGGATGCAGCTGATTCAAGAGAACGGTCTCGGAAGTGGGATGATCTCTGCAGGGCTTTCGCATCAGCCTAACATGGGGGAGCTGCTGATCGCGTACCTTGAGATGGTAAGCCGCGTCCCCGCACCAGACCACCAAGAACTCGAAACGCTATCACGGCATCTTGGGAGGGCTAGCGACCGACTCGGGCCTGCTATACACAGGATGGAAGGCCATCGTCCGATTGCTTGGAGAAGCCAGGGTCCCGGTGTAAATATATTGGTAGGCCCGCAGTTCAGGTCTCACGTTGATGCGGTTTTTGCCTGGTTGTTTCAAGCTGAGAGGGTCATGAACCAGCCAGTCTGAAGGTTTAGAAAAGCTTCATAAGTAGAAATGTACAACATCGTTCTGTGCCCTGACAACTTCTCGACCTTGACCGATTGTCGTTCCTCTTCTGCTGATACCCCGATGTGATACGAAGGCTCATCTGACGCTCGTGCATCCCCCCACAGTCGACAATGCGAAAAGTTGGCGACAGCAGATCATTATCATCAAACCTTGTTTCGTTTCTCTCTTCCTATCTTCTTGATTCGGTTGATACACTGCGAAATTGCTCTGCGACTTTGCTGATGAATTCCAGGCAATCTCAAGCTTACAATGCCACGACTCTTGAATTCCAGCCTCCGAAGCTTGACCAGTCCAGCAACAACCTTTTTGGTCTTCCAGATTTGACTGGGACGTTGAAGTCACTTACATTCTAGGTGCTGGCTTTGAGGAGCAGCTTGCCATCAATTCAATTTATCGCATTGCAATGCAGAAGTGACGAATGGGAAGGGCACAAAAAGCCACAATGCACTTATGGAATGTTGTTGGGTCGATTATATCCTGAACCTTGAGACTGTTTGAGAAATAGTCTGACACCTTGATCGATGGTTTTACTCACTCTCTTGCTTTTCCAAGAGATGTGATACCTGTTTCTACTTACTGTCAGCTCCGCCGAGTCGACTGCAGCGCCAGTTTCACCATAATGATCTGATCGTAGCCATAAATTTCGATAGTTCTGCCCGACAGGTCAGCGGGTCAGCTGCTGTGCGACATCACCACGGCCGATTGGACTGGCAGAGAGATTACTCGAGCAAGCTCTCATAATCTCGAATCAAGCTCGACTGCGTACTGATCCATCCGCAAGAGAGGGCAGCTGGTGCATAGAGCCCATCATCATGAGGCATTGCTCCTTAAGTACGCTCGAGCACAAAGTCTTCTTGCTGAGATGTTCGGGCAGCAAGAGCATCGATACCCTCGGCAATCATTGCGTCGACTCGTTTAATGCATTTTTCAATACAGGCGTCGAGCCATTCTGCCTGCTCAACAAGAAGAAGCTGGGACTCCGGTTCCTTTAGCTTTGAGCTTCCTTGCTTGATGTCATACTTTGGTCTCGAAATTCCGTTCGAAAGCCAAATTCTGTCCATTTCAATGTTGTGATGCAGGGCATCAGTACGATTGCTGATTGTGTGCTGCATGCTCGCTCCTTTGGTACCTTTAGGATCTGTCGATGACTTGGACTTGTATCGTAATGCACTCACTGATAGCGAATAATCCTCTTCATCCTCAAAAGAGTGGTCGTCAAGCTCCAAGTAGTCGCGTTTCAATGACAGTGGGTCCATCTCAACTAAGGCAGCAGCTGTGTCAGTGTCCCGGTCATCTTCATCCTTCTTATCATCGCGTCTCGGCGAGTTGAAGGTATCGATCGCGGCAGGATACTCAAATTCGCTGCGTATAGACTTTACATTCTGATTTGATGAGGTGGACAACGAAACCACTACGGCTGGACCGAGCTTCGTACTTCTGCATTTGCTGGCACCAAGAGTGGATGGCGGAGACGTGATTGTAGTCCTCTGTGTTGGCATTGATGTATGCTTAGATGTTGATAGCGAAAACTGCGTTCTCAGATGCTGCATTAGTATCGAAAACCTTGGTAGCGCAGTTCACTCGACTTCTTGGAACGAGAGATGTGCGCGCACAGACGGAGTCAATTGTCCAAAGTGATGGAGTCTACCATTATTTCAATAGCAGATCTACAAAGCTACAATTCAATAGAACAATTGGATTGAAGCGAGGGCACAAAGAAATCGAACAAAAGCATTCTTCACGACCACACAAACCCTTCAGCCCTCTTCATGGTTCTCACCATTAGCCAGAGGGTCATTGAGAGCAGGCAATAACTCAGTCACAAGATATTCGTGTTCAAAATCCTGAAGTAGCCTGCGACTGAACTGAAGGTTGCAGCACTCTGTGGCTCTTAGTGTTCAGGTAAATCATCCCCACGCTAGGAGACGGCCCTAAACAAGGACAGAGAGCTATTCCCCGATAATATCACCGTTTTTTACACCACGAAAGGTGTTCCTCTTGGAAACGCTTCCGAACAAGATACGTCTTGTCACATTCGCAGGAGCTCGGACAACAGAGAGTGTTCTCCTTCGCAATCATCTCCAGGTCGAGGTCTTTTTCGATCCTATCCACACACGCTTATTCTGGCTCAGAATACTCAGGCTCATCCCGATGACTCATGTAGGTACGTACCATATTTGTACCTGGAGGCTATCCCACACTAGTTAGTAAGCCTGCCTTATATCAAACGCTTCGGAGAATCGGTACCCTTGAGTATCCTTGAATATTCTCTCATACCTGCAAATTGTGCATTATGGAAGGCTATAGGAAACTTCCTAGCAGTGCTGTTGCTGTTGATCCGTGGACTGCAAAGACTCCCCAAGGCGAATTGGATGACCTTCGCAAGCTACTCGAATTGAGCAAGATCGCAAAGCCGGTCTATGAAAACATGCAAGAGGACAATCGCTATGGTGTCACAAGGAAATGGCTTTCAGAGGCAAGGGACTATTGGTTGAAAAAGTTCTCTTGGTACGTGCCTCAAATGCAAAGCTGAAGGTCGTGTTGTCACAAAATTACCACAATATTCTTGCGTCTTTGTCGTTACGTGGCTTATACAAAGTGTGCTTCACCAGGCAAACATGCGAAGACAGTATCAACTCATTTCCAAATTTCAAGACCGCTGTTGAGTATGACGGCATTGTCTACCAGATTCATTTCGTGGCTCTGTTTTCCCAAAAGTCAGATGCTGTCCCCGTGATGAGCATTCATGGATGGCCGGGTGACTAACACCATAGAAGCTTGTCAAATCAATGCAGTTGACAAGGTAATGCAGGTAGTTTCCTCGAGTTCCTTCCGATGATGTCGCACATCAGAGATACTTACACACCCGAGACCCTGCCGTTCCATCTTATCATACCGTCGATGCCGGGTTACGGGTTTTCCTCAACGCCGTCCATCCAGAAGAACTTCACGACTATCGATACGGCCTACATCTTCAACAAATTGATGGTGCAGAACCTTGGGTTTGTTTCCGGCTATGTCACACAAGGAGGGGACGTCGGTAGTTATGTCGCTCGCTACATGTGTGTGCACAATGAAGAATGTAAGGGGGTTCATTTGAATTTCTGCCCAATCTCGAAACCGCCAGAATCGCATCCCGCGGAATCTCTTACTGCGTTCGAGCAGGAATGTCTGCAGCGCGGTACAGAGTTCGAGACGACTGGTTATGCCTATGCCATTGAGCAAGGCACCAGACCTTCCACCTTAGGACTGGCTCTCGCTAGTAACCCCATTGCATTGCTGGCGTGGATTGGAGAGAAGTTCTTGACTTGGTCTGACGTCGACCCGAGCCTGGATACGATTCTGAAGGATGTCACGCTGTACTGGTTGACGGGCACGATACCATCCTCATTCTATTCGTATCGTATGAGGTTTGAAGGCACCAGACTAGGTCATGACCATCCGGACGTCTATCTGAAGAAACCCTTTGGATACTCCTTGTTCCCCAAAGAGATCCTTGCCATGCCACGAAGCTGGGCAGCCACGACAGGAGAGTTGAGCTGGTTCCGACAGCATGACTCGGGTGGCCATTTTGCGGCGTTGGAAAAGCCCGAAGAAATGAGCAAGGATTTGGCCGACTTTGTGGAACATGTCATAAGAGAGCAAAAGCTCCCGTCAGAGCCTGCATGAAAGCGCCAATGTCGGCAGCGCTCAATCACGGCATGTAGTGTTGCGGATAGTTTGTCTCTAGAGTCTGCTTCCTTGAAAGGATGTGGACTTAAGCAATGTAGAATCCCCAAGATAGTGATAAAAATGATAAAGCGTTTCTCATAATCCTCTAACTGTATGGTCTAATACTGGCTTTCTAGTGGACACAATCAGGTTGAAAGTGGAGTCGACAACAGCGCTGCACACATCACGAGACTCCTGAAATGTTGGTACAATTGAATGCCCACTCTTCATCCACACTACTTCACTGGAGGGCACCGGTCAAGTTCGGACACAAACCATCGCCATTGGGCAGGCTTGGCAGGATACTGGGGTTTAAGGCAGTGGCCGCTGTATGCGCCCTGCGTAATCTCGGCATGTGCTTCCGAGGTCCGTAGCCGAGGACGACAATCTCATCCAGGTGCCTGATCGTGCCGTAAACATTTGATATTCATGCCTTGCATAACGGCACAGCAGCAGTGACATGTCTCTTCAAGGCGAAAATGCACGGTCCTACCCATGGCCTTTCTAGGCCAGGAATACTGATCCCTTTATTCTGCTCATGCCCGGTTGAACGCTTTAATGTGAGATATTGTGGTGATTCCTCCAGATTCAAAATCTGTGGGCCAAAGGCGCCTCATTTCAGGATATTGCTGCATACCAATTTCATTGAAAGAAGGCGTCGCCCCCAAGGATATCGTATGCAATGTCACCCTCAAGGATATCGTATGCAATGTCGCCCCCACAGCTTCCTGCGATTTTACGTTTGATTGGCACTTACTATTTCGGCATGGGTGACGAGGCTCATGGATACCCCAAAATTCTTGAAACATGCAGTGTAACATTCTCCATTGACCTGCATTAAGAAAGGGAGATGACGCATACTGGGGTGCGGAGCCTTATCGAACCGATGCAATGTACACACTTTTCGGTCGAAGAGCAAGTAGAGGCAAGTGGAACGTGCGAGCCTCCTCAAAACTTCAATGATGAGATGCCTCTTCATGCTCCAATTGTCCCGCAACTCTTGAGTCGCTGTCTTGATCGTAGCTCCTTGGTCATCAATGATCACTCAGTCTTCTGCTTTCATGTTTGAACACCTCGTATGTCTTTTGGTCTTATTTCATATAAGTTCGACAGGCTTTGCTGCTCCAGAGCTTGGTAAGTGATTCAGATAAGACATGAAATGCTCAAGCTAAGTCTCGAAGTTCCCAAATCCGTTGGAGGCAACATTCCCAATGCTTCTTCGTCAGCCATTCCCTTGAAAGCAGCAAGTCCCGGAGACTGTGGAGAATGCGGCATAGAAGCTCCTGGCGGTGTCCAGCTCGTATTCTTCCAACCGGACTCCGCCGTTGAGACGTCCAACACATCAGCCGCAGCAAGTCTGGTCTACACCACAGTCTCTGATGGCTTTACTTTGTGAGCCTTCTCGACCTTTGTAATGACTGATATCTGATCTTTGATAAGCACCTCACCTTCGGTTTACGTCATCTACAGCTCGCTCAGAGCGACAGTCACCTGTGGACAATCTTCTCTTGCGACTATTGGGCCGTCTTTCGACAAAAAGACAATAGCCTACTCTTCCAGATTCCTTGCCTACGGAACTCTGTCAAGCCCTGATCAAAGTTGTGAAGAGAATGTTGTCGTCGATGGCTTTCACACAATCGACTTCACCTCACTCTATTACCATCCCATCACCACATCTGTAACCTTGAAAGCCGGTTGCGCCCCATATGTCAATCCACGACTCTCATTACCTGCAGAACTCACTAATGTTGATCTGACCTGGAAGAGCTGCGAACCACTGTTCTACGGAGCCTTTGATCCTCCGCGCATACTCCAGAAGGCAGGCGGGCTTGTCCCTCCGTCAGTAGATCCGAACCCAATAACCAGTGAAGCCCCTAAGCCATCGACTGTGCCAGCCTCATCGCCATCGCCATCACCAGCTCCGGCGGTCAGTGTCGGCCCCAGTGTTTCATCTGAAATACCACAAACTACTGCCACTCAGTCTGCGCCGCCAACGGTGCAAACACCTGGCAACGCTGAAAGCAAACCGCCGGATGTCGTCCCGCCGAATACGTCAAGCTTTGCGGCAATAGACTCGTCTTCACCAATCGCCGTAAATGACTCTCCTGCAGGAGGTCGTAGGCTGTCCGATATAGGCGAGCCTGGGAAAGCTCAGCAGCAAAGCAATGACCCCTCTGAACACAATGTTCAAGCATCCGACATCCCTCCATCTCCAACAATTGTTCGCGGCGGAAATGCTCCAAACCAGAGCAAAAGTAGTCCCACTCAGGGAGAATCAAGCGCTCTCAATGATCAAGTGGATACAGTAGCAAGCCAGGGAGTCACACAAGTACCGTCACATGCGAATGAGGAAGGCGCGCAATCCCCTGACCCCGAGAATAAAACAACCCCGGGCCAAAGCCGGTTGGGCTCATCAAGTGCAGTATCACCCTCCAACGGCAAAGGCTCGACCTCCCATGATGCCGCGCAATCCTATCCGGCCGCCGGCCCTCAACCAACGGCGCCAGAAGCCCATAGCAGGCTGCCTAGTATCATTTTCCTGCACGGAAATCAACAGACCTCCTCCAAAGGAGAATATACTGACAATAGGGCCTCTGTGGCCTCGCCTACAAACTTGGCTTCAGACCCAAATGAAAACAACCCCGCTCAGGTGCAAGGTCACGACCCTATCGCCCATGAGTTGTCTGGCGGAGGCCTGGCAATAGGCTCTCAGACCCTGAACCTTGGACAACAGGCCGAGATCCAAGGGGCCACGATCTCTGTTGGCCGTTCGGTCATCGCCCTGGACGGGGCGACGTATACAAGAGCTGATATCGGTGGCTCTACGGTGCGTCCTGGAACCGCTGCGGCAGTGTCGGACGATGAAGCACCCTTCACTCTACTATTGCCTACACAAGGGTTTGCCGGTATCGCTAGTCTCACGGCGACCTTGCCTAAAGCATCAGTCTCTGCGCTTCTAGACGGCCAGTCCGCTGTACTCAGTGAAACTCAAGGCAGCCCAATCTACACGAGTGCAGGGGCACAAGATTCAGATAACACTGACGGCGATGCTGGCATCGGGGCTGCGATTTTGCAAGCTTTCAATCCAACCGGAAATCTTCCAGCGCAAGTGACGGCGGCTCCTTTAGTGCAAACTGGCACAATGTCAAGCGAGGGTGTTTCGGCTGTGACAAAAGCCTTGACAAGTGGAGCTCCAGCCAATGTGACCTTGGCTCCTGCAGCACAGATTGGTACAGCATCACGGGGGAGCATTTCGGCTGCGTCAAACGCTTTGACCGGTGTCGCGAGGCCATCGTCACCAGCTCCAAGTCCCTTTGACTCTGCCGCAACTATGCTTTCTGCCGTGCCATTTCTTACGTGGCTTTCCATTGCCTTGGCTTTGAAACAGTTGGCAATCGAAGGGCTCTCCTGCTGAATAGGCGTTCTGCTGTGCCACAGCGTAATTCAATTGTTCAAGAAAGTCATCATGGGTACACGCAAAGGCGCTAAAGGTTTAGTAGGCTTATACACCATATTTATATTCGTACATGTCTAATCATACAAGAGAGACTTTCAAACCTCCAGGTCGAATCCCCTCCTATTTGGATTCCTCCTCAGCGCGTACCTGTCTTGTGTTGAGTGTTCTCGAGATGGGTATTGGCTTATCTCGAGTTTGGCCACGTTCATCCGGCGAACGGGTTTGGGCGCCACAATCTCGCAGTTGGCGTGCGCTGTGAGCTGTGGCCTTGGCTCCACTTGAGCTAGTCGCTGCTGCCGAGCCAAGGATCCTGAGCGTACACCACGATAATCGGTGTAGTCGTCTGCCCACTTGACCCTGGGTCCTCCTCGGGAAGGTGAAGCACGCCCTTCAAGTCCAAGGGCGGACCGTGGAGTATTGAAGACCTTGTCGAGGTCTTCGTCACTGCATTTCTCCCGTCCCTCCTTCTTCAGGATGTGATTCAGCATGTTCTCCCTTGCCCGCCATTCGTCGCGCTGAGCCTGCTCTTGTCGAGCGGCATGCTGAAACTCCTTGAGTGACACCTCACTTGGCCAGTGAGGCACCATCTGGGCATCTATCGAGCAGAAGGCAATGTACACCTTCTCTCGTTCCACCCAAGTGAGCGAGGCCAACCGCCCCCGCACGTCGACTCCTGCCCGAAGGCCATGTGACACTTGCCGAGCGAAATGCTCAGCTGCCTGCCAATTCTCTTTTGCGGCCCGTTGTGCCCGCTTTTGCTCCTTTCTCGTATCGGCCTTGCTCGATTTGGTAATGGGAGACTTCGACAGCCCCCTTGGGGTTGTCGCCTTCTGCTTGGAGGCTCCGGCACCCATTGTATTTATTTAGTTGATGTTTTCGGTAGGTGTGTGTGTGTTTGTGTGCCTGTAGTCTGTTGATTTTGATAATTGGAGAACGTTGAGCTTGTGCTGTGAGTGATGGGGTGCTCTTCTATATTTTCTGTGATCACAAGAGATGGATGTATGTGTTGGAATGATGGAGCAGAAAGAGAAGAGAAGCAAACAACAGGACCCCAGACGTGATTGCTTATATGGGTACGTGCAGCTCGACACCACGCAACATGACTCAACCTGCATATTGAGCCTACCATGGCACACAGTGTCATTGTGCCGTCGTCGACGCACACAACATGTCTCGGGACAAAAGAAGACAATGGCAAGACGACAGCGAGATGGGTATTGAGACTGATGAGGAGCATGTCGTTGGTATCATCCATCGCGAGAACTGTGAGGCTGCGGCGACACAATCTCATTGTTGTGCGGACGGGACAATAGGCCAAAGACAGTCTAAATTGATCACAGGGCTACAACAAAGAAACGCTCTGGTCTTGAACTATGGAAATCAATGTGGAGAGCAGGAGTGCCTTTGATCACATGACTGCTCCAGTCCCATTGGCCGACAATCCGAGGCTGAGAGACAGGCGAGATTTCCAAGTCTGCAGTCGCGGTTGAGATCGAATCCAGCGGATAGGCATGTTGGAGCACACCAAATTTCACGTCAATGTATTTAGGCGGACACACTCCGCACTTGGTCGGCCATTCGGGAATCCCGATTGTGTACAGACAAGCCTTTCTTCTTGTCCTTGGATCGGATCGACGGTGATTCCGAAGCGCCTTTCATGAAAAAAAAAAGACGAAGCTGTGCCAGAGTGAAAGTTCACCGCAACGTCATCGGCCCTCACAAAGAAACTCATGCAAGCGAGAGTGCCTCAGGGGTAATATTGCTCACGTGATAGCGCGGATTGCCAAAACGCCACCAATCACGTTAGTGCAGCACCATTGGGAAGATGTGCCGGGGGCCAGCATCATGGGGATGCCGAGCAGACACAGGGGAGGGGGAAAAAGTGTGCTCGCTAGAATTTGTGACTCATACCTTGGTTGCATAGATACATGCGGGGGGGGGACCGCGTCCGGTAATGATGAGCGCGTTGGCGATAAGATGAGAAGGCTGCCTGGCCCCCCGCCCACTCTTCCAAACAACACCCTCAATTCTCCCCCCTTTCTCACCAAATTCGCACCAAAAAGATTTCAGATCTCCATCCTGCCCCCTTACCTCTCCGTTGTTTCCTTCCAGTCACCAGACCATGACGGACCCCACCACCCCCACCCCTTCCACGCCAAAAACCTGGTACGACGTATCCTGCCACTGCCGCCAGACCACTTTCAAGATCCTCATCCCCCCGCTCGGATCGCAGCAGATCTATTCCTGCAATTGCTCCATCTGCGCCAAGAACGGCTATCTCAACGTGTTTCCCAGCGAGATCGAGTGGCCTACCGCCAGTGGTGGTGATGATGATGGGGGGGAAATCAAGGGGAATCTGAAGAGCTACGCGTTCGGCAGCAAGAAGTATGCCCATAGGTTTTGCGGGGAGTGTGGGAGCAGTGTGATGATTGAGGAGATCGGGAAGGGGCAGGGGGAGGGGGAGGGGTTTGTGGCTGTTAATGTGAGTGGTGTCGTGATCGCTTGCTTCATTTTTTTTAAATCTCTCGGTTTTGGTTTTTGTGTGATTCGGAAGCTGACGATGTTGTTTTGCGGTTGAGCAGGCCCGGATGATCAAGGGAGTAGATTTGGACAAGTTGGATTTGGTCAAGTTTGATGGGTGGAACAAGCTGCAGCCGTCGTATGAAGAATAGATGCTGGGGTTGAGGGGTTGGATAGGTTCGGATTCGGGGGATTGATGGTTCGGCGAGTGAGCAGAAGACTTGCTGCAAAGCTAAATTAGCCAGCAATGATGAAGAGATTGTAGCATGCTGCGTTTGAGCTTTGCAGGAGTATGGAGATTTGCCCACGCGAGTTCCAGCCGAGCTTGCGAGATCCCAGCGGATTATCGAGGGCAATGGAAAGGCGGAGAAGCGTGATGGATGAGGGGAAGATGACGAGAAAGGTTTCGAACCGAGATCAGAAGACTTTACAAGATTGGGTATCTCATGCTTACAAGTACATCGTCAGAGCTCGCTGCAATGCAATTCGTGAAATGATCATGCCGGCATCTCAGTCCGCTGTTGACTGTGCGGACTCCGCTCATCCAGCTCTGCGCGTCCCTCCTCATCCAGCTCTGCGCGTCCCTCCTCATCCAACTCTGCAGGCCCCACAGAGTGATTGTGCATCTCCGAAACCCAGTGGCCGTCCCTGAATATAGCTCCCTCGGGTTTTTGCAGGTCCGTGCCCGGTTCATGGCCGGGTGGTGGTTGATCGCCTGGGGCATAGTGTCCTTTGTACATCTCTTCTTGGCCCGCAGCTGGAGAGTAATTGTACTTTTGATCCTTCGACTTCTTTCTCCGTCGGAGTAAGAGCCAAGCGACCGCCGCGATGATGCCTAGGCCTACGACACCACCAACAACTCCTCCAGCGATGGCTCCGGTGTTGGTGCCAGACGATGGGGAAGGAGTGAGACTAGGCGTTGTAGTCGTAGTCGTATTGGCCTTCACGCTTGTTGCAGCAGCTGTAGGAAGACTTGTCAGTGTGGTACAACCACCCCGTTTTGAGAGGCATTCTTACCGGTGAAGTTGGTCGTTGCCAATAATTTGGCAACCCCTGGAGTAAGTCCTGAAGCATACGATCTAGCAAGACGATCAGCCAAAGAAAAGAAGCACGAATTGTGAAGACTGACTGTCCGTTCTGGGCGTAATAATCCTTGATAGGGCCAGATTGCTCATATGGTGGAGCAGAAGCAGAGTAGTGATCCTGCCATTTGAGACCATTGAGATCGAAGACAGCCAAACCCTGCTCATTTGGGTCTGGAGTAGCCATAGCAGCCAGATCGATTTCGTTATAGTCTCCTACGACTGTCTTGCCATTGGCATCAGCCCCCCCCACCAACAGGATTTGACTGCCGCCAACTGCGTGGCAGGTATGTCCATAACGAGGGTTTTGCGGGTTGTATGGGACCGTCAGCCATTGGAAAGCAGGCAGAGTGAGGACACTGATGGTATCGAACGGTACAGCCTGGGTTCCGAGGTTTCCATTGTTGCCATTGTATAGGAAGATCTCGTAAGTGTTGTTAGTTGATGCGATTCCAGCAGCACAAGCATTGACTCTGGCCGCGGGCTTGTTCCCAGTGGTTGTCTGATTATACCACGTCTGGGTCGAGGGATCGAAGACTGGAACGGTGTTGTAATCGATCGGATCACCACCTTCATCTCGACCACCGAGAGCAAGGTAGATGCCGCTTGGACCGAAGACAGGAACATAAAGAAAGTTGCCATCGCGAAGTACTCCACCAACAGCTTTGGCAGTTCTGTTAGTGAAGGTCTGATTCACCATGTCGAATTCGATCATGCCAGGGAGAAGATTGTCATCGTAATCTTGACCCCCTAGAGTCCAAGCATTGGAGGATCCACTGGCGGACAATGCCCTGCCGGGCCGTTCGATGTTGCGTAGAGCAGATGAGCCTTTGGCAATGGTAGAAGACCATTCCCCACTGCCGGAACCATCTGGTTTGAACGACCAAAGCGAGAGCGGGGGCGGCTCAGGATTGCTGTCATAGTCTGGATCCGACGATTGCCCCTCGAACTGGCCGTAGATGATATCTTCGGATTGATGGTACCACAGAGCCCCACCGTTCAGATTCGGGGTGTCGGAAGGTTTAGTTGTCGGGTTGAGTACAACGGTTGCATTCACCCAGTCCTTGGAAAGGTCCAGGGAAAGCGTCGCATCAGCTAAAATCGGGTCAGTCAATCACGACATCCGCCCATGCCTGCCCAACTTACAGTATTGGTAGACGGTGCTTCCATTGTTCTTATACGAGAATTGTCCACCGTCAATATAGAGGTACTTATCGACGACAACAGCTGTTAATACGTCTTAGCCATAGGACCAGCAAGGAAAAGCAATCAACTGACCACTGTGGAACGCTCGACGAAGGAATACATTTGTTGCAATCACACCGGGCTGTTGACGTTTTTCGACCACATCAGGCTGTTGGTGGGGCTTCAGCATCGAGGAGAAGACGTCCAGTACGCGAGCATCCAAACATGTAGAGAAGAAAACGAGCGTAACCAGCGACCCAAAGAGTTGCGAGGACCACATGGTGAACCAAATTGGGAACGACTGAAAATGCGGCGAGAGAACAAATCAGTACATCGGCGCAATAGGAAGAACCACAAGAAGAGGAATTCCGAGCGTTATGAAGAGCATCAAGCTGGGCAATCTGATGGGGCCAGCCTTGCCTGAAATAAAATACGAACTTCCTTCTGCACATGGTTGCAATCCCTTCTGAAACAACACCCTGCCTGGCTCAGGATTGCTGTGATTGGGCAAGTGGAGCATAGCTGCATACAGGACCCATATTTGGGTCCGCACAGCCGGTAAAGGATGTGAGGTTGTAGAGGTCGTAGCGAATGATGGGAGGCTGAGCTCAGCGCAAATGATCAGCGCTGCCACGAGCTAAGGCTTCGAGTTCATCTAATAGAAAACCGCTAAAGCTGACAGGTACATTAGTGCTTACGGCTCTCATTATCGTGTATCTCCTCTCATCTGCTTGAGGGGCAAGCAGGAGATGTCTCTTTAAAGTCTGACTGCATTCACAGAGCCTCAGCGTTCCACGTCACAGAGCGCCTACACTGATTGCCGTACAAGATTACGGATCCGGACAGGCATGGTGATACCGTATCATCACGTCATTCGTCGGCTCGCTTGTCAGCGACCACACTTCGTAAAGGAAGGCTGGTAATGCGTGATGATGGGGAAATCATTGGCTGGTGCCCGGCTTGTAGATTGTACAACATACCGCCTGGTGCCGCCAAGACAACGCCCTGAAACAGACACCTTGAAACTCGGCAGTCTGGTGTCTCCGGGTTTCAGAAGACGCAATGCACGCCTCGGCATCAATAGCGCTTGCCAAATTGCCATGCGTTTCGCTGCGCCCTTCTTCATCAGGACCAAACGAACGATCTCTTTCCGTGAAGGTTTCTAACGTGCAGTGGTCCGCATGCGAACCCCTCGCGAGTAAAGCCATAGCAATACCAAACGGCACTGTAATGGGGGTCACTCTCAATTCGCAGACCCCATCCTGCTCAGCGATCCTCACGCGGCTTGAATATGCGGTCTCCCTTTCTTTGAGAGGATTTCCACGGATGAATGTAGCGAATGGATCAAAAGCATATTCGAAAGCATAATCGACCACATTTCATAGACTTGGTGAGATTGATTGTCATAGGACAGTGTGTATGGAAGATGCATCCTTGTGAAGCTACATACTTGTCTCAACGCCATCAGGATTACCTCCCCGTCAACTAGTGGCAATTCAAGTCCGTGCATCTAATCTTCTCTACCCATCTTGTGAAGAATTGGATCGAACGCTTCCCGCCAGGCGGACGCGCCCATGGCAGCGAAGCCCACGGCCACCTCCTTTGGTGCCTTCTGTGCGAACCCGTCCATGGATTGATCAAGATAGGTGTCAAGGCCCATAGGCTTCACAGCTTTGTCAGCTCCACCTTGTTGGGCAACAATGTCGTCGCGATGCGCCGCGTCAAGTTCTGTGTCCACATATGGTGGCGCAAGCTCAATGACGCGGCATGAGGTATCCTTCAATTGAGACCGAAGCGTAACCGCAAAGTAATGGATGGCTGCTTTGGTTGGGCAATAAACCGGATAGACCGCCAGGGGCACGAAGGCGAGACCAGAAGAGACCAGAATGAAGGAGGTCGGACGCTTCTGGGCCAGAAGATGGGGCACCAGAGTCTGCGCGAGGATCATCGGCGCCGTGACGTTGGTGTCGACTTCGTTCTGGATGGTCTGAGGCGATGAGGACTTGCTGTCTTTGAAATCGAATGATTTCTGGATACCGGCCATGGCCATGACAGTGTCGATCTTGGGGAAGGCCCTCAAGAGTTCCGAAACTTGATCGGGCAGAGTGGCCAGGTCGGCAGTATCCATTCGTTGAATACCGAGGCCGGGAAGCTCTTTCTGTAAAGCCTGAAGGCGCTCGATTCGACGTCCCGTGGCAATGACAGTCTTGCCCGCGGCATGGAAGCGTCTGGCAAAACCCTCCCCCAAGCCGGAAGTCGCGCCAATGATGGCGATTGTGTTGAAGTTTTCCATTCGGGCAATCGAATTGTCTATTGTAATGACTAGATGTCTTGCCTGCGGACTGGGGTTGATTGGATGTAGGATTCAATGTATGAGTTGGCTGAGAGTCAAGTGATGAAAGTGAGGATCTGGATGTAGACCCACATGCCTTATATACCTTTCATCGGGGGTATCACGCCACTAACATCTATGCTGTTTGATATCAGTCTTGAATTCATGTGAAACTGACGGTGGCCATGAGATCATGATGATCGTCGGAACATAAGTCAATTATTGCCGCGTCACCAACGGCGTTAGAGGAATCACCCTCTGGCATTTGGCGGACATTGTGGGGTTTTACACGGACAGCATTCAAACCCCGGGACAGCATACTCCGAACAGACTGGAACCAGCACGAAGGATGCGATTCGTAAGCTCTGCAATCCCATGCTCATTGTTCGCTTCACGATCGTGGGCAGAGATCGACCTCTTGGATAGTGCCGCACTTCTGGACTGATGATTCTTTTTTATCGGTCTCGTACCTGTTCCATCTCCCAGACTCTATTTGACGGAAACGCTCAGTCTGTCAGAACGAAAGATTGCACTGTAAGCACGCGAAGACCATGTGTCTGTTGTTCGGGATGACAGAGGCCAATCTCCAGGAGGCAATTTGGGGTAAGCAGCGTCAGCTCAGCCCCTGGGCCCATTAGGCCCGGCCCCCGCCTTACACGAAAGGCATCAACAAATAGTTTCATCCATCCCCCATCTCAAATGTTGAAGTCATGTCCAAATCCACACCAAGCCTTCCAGCTCGGAAACCCGTAGCCCGGGAGCCTCACGACAGCGCCGAAGAGCATCCGCCCGCCTACTCCGCGGGGCCCGCGTCACCCCCGCCCAATGCTTCATCAAGCAACTTGGAACGGCCGCCACTGGCGCAACCCTCTCCTTCATCCCTCAGCCCACTCCTGGACAAACCTACCGTCGACTTTGCAGCCTACGCCATCCGAGGCTCCACCTTCTCCAAGGACACATCCAGCCGAACCCTCCACCACGCCGGCCTCTGCTCCGACCCGGCCGCCCTCGAGAAACTCCTCGAAGCCCAGCTCAGCCTCCCCCCGATCCCCGTGATCCGCATCCGCGGCCACCGCCGCGAAGTCGAAGCTCGCGAAGACTTCGACCTCCGCCTGAACCTCCTCCCGCTCATCCTGCGCGGCCCCCACGGCGGCCGGGACTGGCACCACATCAAATGCCTGGAAAAGGGGGAGCTCGGCCTCCGGGGAACGGGATCAACCGAGGGCGTGACCCCCAGCATCGAGGGCGGGCTCCGGGCGTGGGTGCATCGGTTCTGCGACGACCGGTCCCAGCACAAGAGCTTCACGATCCGACGGACCGTGACGGGTTGGGACACCGAAGCCTTGGAAGGGCAATTGCGGACGCTGCTGGCGTCGCGGATCGGGTACCCGGGCCACGTGCAGATCTCGTTCGTGCTCACGCACGCGCTGCTCACGGTCCACACGCCCAACCCGCCCGGGTTTCTAGACCATGCGACCAGCATGTTGTTCAGTGGGAAGAAGAAGGAGGTTAAGCAATACGAGCCCGTCAAGTCGGTCTGGCCGTACAGTATCGCGGTCCATGCGGACAACGGCGAGAGGAGGCGCATCCCTGCGGTCAAGAGCGAGGCCGAGTGGTTCGCGCAGTGGAGGGCGGCGATTGCGATGGGCGTGTGCGAGCGGAGGAAGGGGTGGATCAGTGCGGAGGACCAGATGGATCTTATGCTGGTCCCGGAGAGGGGCGAGATGAAATGGCCTGGTCAATCATCGTCCCCGAGCCAGCCGCATGGGTGAGGCTATGGAGCTTGACTTGTGCGTGAGGGATAACGAGCTTGCTCGCATGTTGTGATCCGCAATCGTGGTGGTGGAATTGCATAATGGCATGGAAATGTGGATACGTCGAGGACCGGCTTAGTGTACCCACAGCATACACCACAAAGCCCAATGGTATGCGCACCTTGCCCGGACCTCAATGCTGGAACCGTGCTGATGGAATCAGTCTTTCAGGACAATCAGTCCTCACTCATCCCCCGGCATTAACGACATGTCGTCGATTCAGGCGCAAAGACCTCCAAGGTTCACAAAGTTTGATGACGAAATTCTTGCTCTTGTGGGTCTTAACTCATGTACATATTTACAATATATCGCTCAAGAAGCACATTTGTACAGAATGGAATGTCGCTGCATATCAGAAGAGGGAGGCGATCTTCGAATCCAAAAAGCCCCCCAGTATATACATTCAAAATATTTGGTCGTCCAACTCCGAGGTCGCCCTCTCTTTCGCACTCCTGGGTATTTCGTTCTAAAGGCTATTACATCTCTTCATACTCCCTCGCCGGTGCCGAAAACACTTCGAATTCTCTGCCGACGGATATTTTTCTAATGCGCAAGGTAATTAGCACGGAGGTATCGTGGTATCAGGAAACGGGAAGTGGATGTGGGACGTACTGGTCACCCTTCGGCTTTGACTTCTCCTTCGTCATGGAGAATGTCCTCCCGCTCGGCGAGAAATCCCCGCTGTCATCATTCTGCAACCGGAGATGGCCATCACTGTCCGTCGTGTCGGCTCGGTAGACCATCTCCTCCCCCAGAAAGTCGAGCTGGCGGATGCAGATGCGGCAGTGATGCCTGCACCGGCCCGTGAACCATTTCCGCGCCCACAAGAACCAGGAGCCGAAGGCGAAGATGCCGACGATACCGACGGCCACGGGGGTGTAGTTGAGGTTCTCCGAGGTGACCTTGTTGACGGTCGGTAAACAGAAAGCGATGGTGATGAAGACGATCCAGAGTACCGAGATGGTGGCGATGACCTTGGACCCGACGGCGGAGCCCAGGTTGAATGGCCCTCGCTTGAAATTTTGGGGCCAGATGAGAGTAAGGAGGATGGGGATGCCGTAGGAGATGTAGAGGCCGATGGTCGCGATGGCTGTGGTGCCATTGAAGGCCGTGCGCGAACCTAGCGACGGCAGAGCGAGGAGGAAGGAGCATGTCGCGCCGAAGACGACGGTTCGGACTGGAGAGTTGAAGCGGTGGTCGATAATGTGTAAGCGATGGGGGATGCCACCGTCACGAGCGAAGGCGAACATCATACGGGAGTTACTCGTCTGAATCATTTTCCTTAGCCAAATGGAGGAGTAGGGACTGAAAAGGTGATATGGTGCTTACCAGACTAAATAGTCCACAATGCCATACGCAGAGCATGATGAGCACCATCATCACCAAGCCACCAGTCTTCCCACAAGCGTCAGTCATGATCTTGAGCACCGGCAACGGATCAGTTCGAACCGCCTCGAAATCTTGAATAGAGAGCAACAAAGACACAAGCATGAAGAAGCCGATGATGGCCGATCCAACGATGGCGTAGAGAAGTCCAAAGGGTGCGTCCCGGACGGCCTTTCTGGTTTCTTCGCACAGATGGGCTGAAGCGTCATAGCCGAGTACGGTGTATTGGGTCATGAGCACTCCAGTGACGGCAACATATGGAGCAGAAGCCCGAACACTCCAGCCAACGTCGTTTGGTGTAGCAGCAGTGCCGTCAAAAAATTTGGCAAAGACGAAGCTAGCTGGTTGAAGTTTGGGCGCACTTGCCATGGTTGCAATCGAAAGCGATATGATACCGAGAGAATTCAGTAGGAGAGAAGTGTAGATCATGTATTTGAGGCTGCGGACACTGAAGAGATTGACGCCCACGTGGGACAGTAGGATCACAGCCGTGATACCCAATGTCTTGCCAGCGGATGGATCGTAGCCATTCGCTGATTGGGCGGTCAGAGATATGATGTTGGCAAGACCAAAGTCGATAGCCGTTGTGACGGAGACTTGACCGAGCAGATTAAACCATCCAGTAATCCAGGCGGCAAAAGGAGCATACTGCTGAGGTGACAGCATGTAGGCCCAGAAGTAAGGTCCTCCGGAGGTTGGTATCGACGATAATATCTCAGCCATGCTGGTACCGACGATGACAGTGAAGAAGCACACGATGATCCATCCCACAGTCATGACGCCTGGCCCGCCCGTGTTGATGCCATATCCAAACAGTGTGGAGATGCCTGTGGCGACGCTGATGATGGAGAAGGAGGCTCCGAAATTATGCAGCAGACCCCATTCTCGACGCAACTCTTGCGTATATCCCAATTCTGCCAATCTTCCCTCATCCTGGATCTTGAAGTTCACGTCTGCGGTAGGCATGATTTCGCTAGGACTGGATCCAAGCTCAGACACCGAGATGAAAGGAGGTCTTTTCTTCATTGAAAGGGCCATCCAACAGTCACACCGGTATCCAAGTTCCGAACAACATCAAAGACAACACAAGATATACAAAAGGACGAAAGTCAAGTGCAGACATGAGGACAGGCTGAACGATTCCGTACCATGCCTTCTTCCAGGCTAAACTTTCACCCCAATTTTGATGGACCCCTCGGACCTTGGTTCAATTAAGTTCGCGGCAGAGGGGGCTTAGTGCATTGAAAAAGGAAGCCTGAGTCCTTGACAACCCATACAGTCGAAGTGGCTTTCGAGCAGAAGGAGGGGGTCAAGGCGGCAGATTAGCTAGCTGCAGAATAAAACCCGCTCGTACTGATCCTCCAGCCTTTGACTAATGTTGTGTGTCTTCGCCCTCAAGTCTGAAAAGGCCTCTCTTCGACTGCTTCATCTTACTTACTTGGTCGCTTTGTTGCTGAATTTGACGAAAGCGACATCAGGGCCATACTCAGGGGCGATTGCAGGGGTTGAGGCTTTCAGGAACATCCATCGATCGAGGTACTAGCTTAGTGCTCTACTGCGAGACCAGTCGAGGCCCGCCGGACCGTCAGCATTGACATGTCTTCATTGGTGCGACAGCATACTTTGGCCTGGCGTCTTTTGGCAAATAATGCACTAAAGCCCTTTCTCCACTTCCGACTTCTCAGGGTTTTTGCCTTTCAAAGAAGATTCCTTAGCACTGCCGCCAAATTGGGGAATAGGGACACTGGTCTCAGATAACAATGCGAATGGAGCCAATCAAGGAGGTAAAAAACAGGACGTCTCACGTGCTTAGCTCTTAGCTCAGGGCCAAGAAATTGATCAGCTGTTTTCTGAAGAAACACATGGCAACTGCCCCTTTCCTGCTTTGTACTCTGTACCTTTTCTCGCTTCTCTATACCTGATTACTTGTGCGTGCCGGTCTTGGGGGTGGGCAAGAAAAAAGTCATCGTGAAAGCACAGGATTTTGCCCTTAAAACCGCCCAAGTTTGGTGGCCCCTTTTGTGTACTAAGCGAGGGCCGGTATTCAGGTCGTCCTACGAATGAATTCTCAGCTGTCCCACAAATAATCACCTTGAGCATCTCCCATACGGTTGAAGCAATGCTACAAGGCTATCCTGTGATATTCTTCACCGCAGAAAACTGTGTCTCACGTCCTTTAACTGCCCAGGCTCTTTCGTATGTCTGCCTGCTTGCCAGATCTGAACGTCAATTCAGAGAAGCGGAATTCTCAATTTGTCACAAAAAACACCGATGGTTGATTATAGAGCCTTAATGTAGGTCACGCCGAAGAATGCAATGATCTGTGGATTGGCCTTCGGCTTTGGGAAACGCGAAGCGTTCACGTACCGCCCCACGATGATGTCCTCCAGAACGTTGAATTGAACAAGTCGTCGCACTACCGATCTGCTATTGGCGTTGCTTTTCGAAATGAGTCCCACATCGTTCGCGTGTTCTTCTTTTGTAGAGGTGCGAAGAGAATGGAGATTCTGGAATTCTTGTTTCATGCAAGGGGTGGTATCCCCTCGACCAGAAAAGAAAAGGACAACCTGGATTTGATTCAATCTTCCAATTCATCGTAGACCTGTCGCACGTTGGCAAAGCTCCTGGCCACTTTGATCCCTCTACGACCAGTTGACTCGCTAGCAATAGCAGTCTACCAACCATGCCCAACATCATTATTACCACTCTTCGTGGCCTCGAGGTCAGGGCCCTTCCTTCGCCTTCCTACCACCATGCGGAATCATTGACACACCAGCGCAGGCCTTCTTCGGCATCCTCATCGTCGGCCTATCCGGTCATCTCGTCGCCAGCCAATCCTACGGCAGCGCCCCAACCAGCACGAAATACAACATCTTCCTCGGCGTATGGATCGTCCTGGTCTCCTTTCTGGGTCTCCTGAGCAGTGCCCTGCCGCGATTGGAAGGCATGTTGATCACCTGCTTGGACGGGTTGAGCGTGTTGCTGTCGTTCGCTGGTGGCGTGGTGAGTGGGAGATCATCCCTTCATTTGCCGCACTCGGCGTCCTGCTCATGACAGAGCACTCGGGCTGATGAAGTTGGGTTCAGGCATACGCAGTCCAGGTGGGCCCACCAACGTGCGCTTGCAGCAAACCACGGGCATCCTGCCCTCGGCTGGTCCTCAACGACGTGATTAACGGTGGCAAGAATGAGAAAGGGGAGGTGGACCTCCACGCCGATCGCGTGAATCGTTGCCGGGAAGCACAAGCGGATGATGCTTTCATGTGGTTCGCGTGTGCTTGTTTCCTCGGGAGCTTCATGATCAGCTTTGTCACCTGGAGGAAAGGTGGCATGAGGAAGTTGGGTTGAGATGTGTTGAAATTGGGAAAGCATGTCAAACATCGTCGGGTGAGTTCATCGGTCAGGGATGAAAAGGATTGTAAGCGTAGTCGTTGGAGATGTTTAGCAGCGAGTCTTGGGTGGTAGTAGAGTTGGACATGAGGCAGGAGTATGGCGTAATGACCTCTAAGAAGCAATTCCAATATTCATTATCTTCTATCGTCAGAGTCGTAGCTAGTCATACCGAGATCTTCCAATGACGCCTGCTGTCGATATCAAATCACATCAAAAAGCCGTGTCATCATGTACTCATATTCTTTATCCACCAAAATACGAGAAGGCCTAGCCAACCTCCACTATTATACACCCGGTTTGCGGCCCCGTTTGGCGATGCAGTCGATGTGCTTGTAGGCTTGGCGGTACCCCCTGCTCCACCTACGGTGCTTGATAGCACGATCGTCGCCACGCCTAAGTCAGGGGCAGCAGTTGTGCTTGGGAAAGCGGTGACCGCGGATGAAATGGCTGCTTGACTGCTTTCCTGGGTTTCATATTGCCAGCCTGGACATTCGGTCATTCTGCGATACTCATCGTGCCAACTGGCAAGCACTTGACGGGGTTGCTCGAGGAGATCAGAACGTGCAAAATAACGGGTCGCCGCCGGTCCGTAATCATGCCTATTCTTGTAGTACTGGAGAGTGCACAAATCCGTGCAATCGACGGCCAGGTCAGGGTCCGTGATGTTGGAGTATCCTTTTGTGAGATAGCAGTATCCACCATTGCTACAATAGGTCACGGTCAGCAAGAGAGCACGACCAAGAGCAGACGCCAGGGTGATCTCGTACCTGTCTGTAGCGCAGGCTTGTGTCCAGGTGTACTCGAGCATGTTGCCGACTATCCACACATAATCTTCGACAAATTGGCCGGATTGCGAATCGGTGGTCTCTTCCGCAGCATCGCCTGGCAGCTTGCATTCTTGTTCGACATTTGAGATATAGTCCTCCACCGAATTCTTGCACTCGCTCATACAGATGGCCGACAGCTCTTCTGCCAAGGGACGCTTGAAGGGCATAGGACTGCCTGTGAGCTGAACGAGCTGTCTCGGGCAGGAGATCTCTTCTGCGTAAGCGTTCCTGCATTCAGAAGAAGTGGTCTCGGCTAAAGAGGAAGTCGTGTACTGCCAGATGGCGCCTGGATTGTCCAGTGAGAGATTTGCGAGCGCTGTTGTCAGAAAGCACCAGACGATCAGATAATAGACTCGATACATTGCAGAGCCTCAAACACCAGGCAGAACGAAGGCAATCGGGCTTCTGCGCATCACGTGTAGTTCTGGCAGTAGCGTTAGGAGCTGAGGAAACGAAAACGATACTGGGAAGGCACTCTTCGTGGTTAGAAGAATAAGAGAGAAAGAAGTCATGAATGGATCCGATCGCAAGGCAAGCAAAAGGTGATTTCGTACGAATAGGAAAAGGCAGCTGTGGGGCCATTCTCCGCAACTTCGAGGCAGAGCTGGGCCAGCGAGACGGCTCTCGTGCCTCACGCACCGCTTGTGCGGTCTTCTCTCCAACCGGGCATTGTTGTTTCAGAAGCAACCCCCGAAGCTGTAGAAGACGAAACAAATAGGGGCTGGTGGCGGGCGCCGCCTCAGCCCTGCGAGAGCCCGCAGAAAGGCGAATTTTATCCAGGAATTATGCAAATTATGCCTCTTTAATGCAATTGGCATCGAGCCTTGGAAAAGTCAACACGTTCACAAACAGCATACAGGAGAGGCTTTTAATTCCCGATCCTTTCCCTTCTTTCTCTGTTCGTACTTCGTCTTGTACTGACACCTAAGTCAAAAGCAGATCTTAGCCGATCTGGAAACCCTTTGAAAATCCTACGAGAAGGCCTGCTTCTTCCTTTTCTACAGTAGCACCGAAACAATCAAGTGAAACTGTATAATGAATGAGCTATCTATCTGTTTTGCATGCATCCATATCTCTGTGCATGGGAGGCATTACCGCAAGGAGTCCTTGTGTGTCATCCAAGTTCATTGAATTTTGGGGTCCCCATCAGAGATAGCATACAGATAGATCGTGGTCTGATCCTTGCAAACGGAGGCATTACCGTAAGTAGGACTATCGCATCATCGAAATTCACAGGGTTTTGGGGGCCCCATGAGAACAATTTGAGCTGTTATTCTCAGACAAGGTATTGTTGTATTACACTGACTTCATATAGAGGAGTAAGGACCGGCCAGCAACGAGATCCGCCTCCGCGCAGTGCTGGCTGCGAACATATTGTTCAGTTGTATTGTAAATTCCAAAATATGTGGCTCCCGGCGCTAAAAGGCGGACCACACACCGATTTTTGGGTGGGATGGCTGCCCACTACCGCCAGCAGCCATTTTTTGGGATTTGTTATTTGGATTACTCCTTGAAGCCTAGTATATAGCTTATTTAGGCAATTGATAGTATTATAAAGTATAATATATTATTTAGGCTTTACTTTATTATTATCGCCGTCGTTGTAACGCTTAATCTATTTGTTTCTATTGCTTTTACGGTTTTTTTGGGCCTTATTACCTCGAATCCTCGCATCGACGTCGTTATAAGATAACGACCTATTGCTAAGCTACTTTAATAGTAATATAAATAGGATTTTAAATAAGGAAAGAATAACTTATAAATTATAAATAACCGGGGGTTAGAATTATTTATTATAAAACGTTACCGTAAAATTTAAGAAAAAACGGGAGAGGTATATATATTATTAATACTTAAGCCCGGCCGGCTTAAAACTATATTTAATTACGTCGTTTTTTATATTAAAATATACTTAAATATAAATCCCGATATATATTTAATAGAAATCTATTAAGTTTTTTTTAACGAGTTCGGTATCGAAGCCTTTAATTAAATAATTAACCGGTATATATTCTAAGACTTTAATATTACGAGAAAAAAAATAAGGTGAATCGTAATTAAAAGAAACCCGGAGTTTAAAGCTCGTTTTTATATACGAATAGCTTAATATAAGCCTTACGAGCTCGTTTTCCTCAACGAAATAGCTATTATTAAACGGATAGTTAATCGACATTATAAATAAGCCCCAAAAAATATAGCTTATAAGAAAATATAATTATTTAAAAAATTAAAGAAATAAAATATATTACCGGTTTATACGACGAATAAATATATCGTATATTAAATTTATTAGGGTTCCTTTATATAAGCTTTTTATAATAAGTTCGTAATTAAATAGGTCCTTTTAAAATATACTGGCGAGAAAAAAGGACGGTAGTCCGTTTTAATAATAAATAACGCAAAAATTTATCGGGATCCTAAGCTACGTAAAGCCTATTTAAAAGTAAATATTATTATCGAGTTTTTATTATTATATTTATCGGATTTT
>PEKF01000064.1:0-115457 GCA_003073195.1 Ramalina intermedia | reverse complement strand
TTTTAATTATAATAATTATAAGCTTTTTCCCTTTTCGGCGTACCGAACAATAAATAATACTAAAACTACGTTTTATAGGATATAGACTCCGCTTATATTCGGATCCCAAAGTCTTTATTTAAAACGCGGTGTTTTTAGCCCAGAATAATGGGAGTATATAGGGTTTAAATATTACCTCTTACTAATAAAGAGTTTACTAACGGCCCGGGGTTTTTATTTAAAACGCAGTATTTTTAGCTTTAAATAATAGGAGTATATAGGGCTTAGGCATTACTTTATACGGGTAAAGAGCTTACTTAGGGTTTAGGGTCTCCGTCGCAAACGCGGTACTTTTAAGTTTATTCTAGTAAAAATATATAAGGCTTAAACATTACTTTATATAGGTAAGGAGCTTGCTTAGGGTTTAGGGTCTCCGTCGTAAACGCGGTATTTTTAAGCTTATTCTAATAGGAACATACGGGGCTTAAGTATTACCTCTTACCGGTAAAAAACTTACTAACGGCCCGGGGTTTTTATCCAAAACGCGGTATTTTTGGCCTTATTATAATTGGAGTATACGGTAACCGGGTATAGTTTTATACGGGTAAAAAGTTTATTTAGGGCTCAGATTCTCCGTCGTAAACGCGGTATTTTTAGGCCTTTTATAATAGGAGCCTATAAAGGTTAAGTACGGCTTTAAATAGACGGAGCTCTTACTTATTTCTCAGGTTCTTTATCGCAAATATAATATTTTTGGCCCTATTATAATAGGAGTATATAAAGCTTAGGCATTACCTGTTACCGGTAAAAGGCTTGCTCGCTGGTGAGGAGCTTGCTTAGGGCTTAGGTTCCCCGTTACAAACGCGGTGTTTTTGGGCCTATTACGGTAAGGGCATATATATCTTAAGCGGCTCTTTAGGTGGTAAGGTGAGTGGTAAGGTGAGTGGTGAGGTGAGTGGTGAGGTGAGTGGTGAGGTGAGTGGTGAGGTGAGTGGTGAGGTGAGTGGTGAGGTGAGTAATAAGGTGAGTAGTGAGGTAAGTGGTAAGGTGAGTGGTGAGGTGAGTGGTGAGGTGAGTGGTGAGAACGATTTGCGCGGGTCAGCCCTATAAGGCTGTATATGCAGTTATGTTTTGGGGGGGAAAAACTATCAACATAAATACCTTTACAATCCCTTTACAGAAAAAGTCGACTAGATACTCGTTGGAAAGCGCTTAATTCGCTCTATAACTTTTATACCAAAAATTAATAAAATAAGTCTATAGTTCTTGAGATATATTAAGATGAAGTATCCGGACTTCACATAAAGTCTGTATGAGAAGCTTGGCGGATAACTCACCGCATGCAGCCCTTCCTATTGGTCCTCTATCCGTACTTCACATGAAGTCCTTTGATTTTTAGTGTTAGAGATAGAATAAATTTGGGGCGGCCTCAAAGTATAACGAGCCTGGTTCATGGACCCCGATGGGCAGTGATAATAAGCAAGATACGGCGATTCGAAGAGAAATAAAATCTTCAGTCAGAGGAGAGAACCTCTGAGTCACTTGCCCCAAAAAGACAAGCTAGTTGCACTGTCGGTCACATTCTGCAAGCACAGTAGAATACGTAGAATATGTACAGCTGAGTGAGACAAGTTCTTCAATCTTACTACTGATCTTGGCAATGACCGGTCTCATCCCGACCCTCGTTCTCGCGAACGACCTCCTCATCTGGAGACGCTGGATGCAGGCCAGTCTCATCTGCCGAACCGTCTTCCTCCTGGTCACTCCAAGCATATGTATGCGCGCTTTGCATAAACGCGAGCCCAGCGGCAAGCGCCGCAGCTGACTGCTCCACGTCACAAACGCCATGATCAGCCGACGAACCTGGAATGTTTGCAGCGGTTGAAGTACTTGCTCCTTCACCAGCATTAGCACTTCCTGTCCAATATGGGAGATTGGGTGCTGAGAATCCCGACTGCCTCAAGTCATTAACACCCAGAGGATCAGAGGATGGTCTTCCCGGGAGTCTGCCATCTAAGTAACTTCGCTGGAGTTCATCAAGTATCTCGCTCTGTTGTCGCAAAGATCGGCGCAGATTGGCGATGAGGGCGAAACCCGCCAAGGTTTCACGACTGGTGTTGATGGTGCGCCTGGTGACGGTCCTGGTTCCGGAAGCGGTGGCTCGACCTACTGGCCGAATGAGCGTATCGGTTGGGTTCCTGGCTATAGTAGCAGCCACAGCGCCAGCGTTGTTGAACGAGCCAAAAGCAAGATAACGACCTAAAACGGCAGCGGAAAGGAGAAAGCCAACCAAAAGGGCTGCCGCAGTGTTCGTCACAGCTGACCAGTCAACCTCGTTGATATGGCCTTGTTTCCAGGCAATCTGGTTGATGAACGCTGTGGCGGCGCCTAGGACCAAGCTTGTAGGGGATCCAACGGCGACATAGAAATTGTACCCGTGGCGAGTGGGTCCTGGCAGAACTCCTGGGACCACTGCCGTCTCTACCACTGGTGCTGCTGTGGATGTGCTTGTGACTGTCGTTGTCAGACCAGGAGCGTTGCCTTGTTCGGCAAGCTCAATTTCAAGACCCCCGTACATCAACAATTTCCGCCGAAGCTCGTCTTTGACGAATTCCACCTTCTGCGTATCGTTAACAGGAGGATCATCTGACTGGCCGGGTACAAGCGTAGGCTGTCCTTCCGCTGCACAAAAGCGGGCCAATTGAAGCAGAGCTTGGTTGTGCTCGTCGTATGAAGCTTGGGCCTGCACAATGAGGTGATCGGTCTGTTGCTGGGTATCGGTATAATTGGCGATATTGAGTAGGGGTATGAGGTCAAGTGCAGCATCCAGCATCCTTGTCTGGGTGCTCACGGTCCCGTTGATGTAGTTATATACACCAATATCGGTGCCGGTTGCGATGCTCTGCTTACAGAAGCCAAAGTCTGTCGTAATGTTGAAGAGAAACGGCAGCTCATAACCGTCATACCAGGCCGTCCATACTAGATTGCTCAAGCCGGATTGAAAACTATATTGCCCAAGAAGATCGTCAGGGCTACCTCCGCTAGCAAGATTATCCCATGGCAGGCTCGCATGCCAATTTACATATTGCGAAAGCGGTGTCCGTCGTTTGTCCAACGATGCTGGCTCTTGGAAGTCCTCAAGCACGTCTCGCTCGAGATGGTCAAGCCTTGGCTCTTCATCGTGGTCGAACCTCCGGCCTTGGGGTACATTCCGTGAATGCGCCGTCCAAGTTGCAGTGATTGCTATCAAAATGCGAAATATATTGATTTGCTTCATGGCGCTTTAGACTCATGTATAAAAAGGAAAAATTGTCGGTGCGAATTGGTCAAATCTAATAATGTAGTAATCCAGAGACCTATTGTATTGCTTTTCTTGTATGAAAAATTTTACCGAATCCTCAAGAAAAGTGGCAGTCTCACTGAAGCAAGGCAGAGCTCTTGAGAAACCACGTGAATCGCTTTCCCAGTATAAGTACTCAATGCAGTGAGCCGTGCCAGCGTTCCCACTGTCTCAAAATCTCGTATGACATTTATTTGGGGAGGCTTGGGTGAATCAAACCATACGAAAAACCCTACAGGGATCAGCTCGAGCTGGATGAGGGTTACCTGCATTGTCACGCGAGGATCGAGATAACGTAATGGTCGATTTCGGAGATGTGAACATACTGTGGTCAATTAAGCGGTTGGGCACTGGGATCCTGGCAGGCATCATGATGTTCCGCATGAAATATGGGGATATAAGCGCTTAGCCCCAGTCCAAGACTCTTGGTTCATACCCTGAGTCGATCGACTAGTCTCTCGGTATTCTTGAGCGGGTCAGCAAGACATTCTTACGCGTTCCTCCACGCGAAGCTGGTCGAGGTTGCAAGACGAGATCGAAAAGAGGAAATGCGTTGACTGAGAAGTATTCATGCGCCTACTTGTTCACGCGCAGACGAGATTTCACCTCAGTCAAAGAACATGGTGTCTTACCTTCTGCCTCAATGCAGTTACCAATAGAATTCTGGTAGGCTCCGGGATCCATGCAAGATCAAATCTTGCTCCCCGCAAGCTCTGGTTTGTCGCAATTGCACAAATTTCAGAATTGCCAAGAGGTGGCTGACTAATTACCTTCTCGACTGCGCAAAAGAGGCTGCGCCACAGCATCGTTTCATGGCCGAAGTGGTGTCTTATCGGCTTATCAGAGGGGGGCTGAGGGAAGCTTCATACAATTAGTTCATCCATCCACAAACATCAAGCCGTTGCATTTTCATGACAGCCCGAATGACGCTATAACAAGGGTCTTGCTGTATTGAGTATTTGGGTCGAGGCCATGCAGCCTTACAACCCTAGACCTCTTGTATCACGTCAGCGACACCTTGGAGCTTACAACATGTACCCACCAAAGCCGAACGCTAGCGCATGAAACGCCACGGATGATGCCGAGATAAGAGGACGACCCTGATGCAAAATGTGGTTGGGGGAACGATGCAGAGTTTTCACCCACTCTTAATCCACGCCTCATGTAGATGCATGGTGACGCGAACTGCAGCGTGTTGAGTGACGCATTCAACGTAAGCAAGGACAGTGTTGCCTAAGTGCGAAAGCGTACATTTGCTAATGATCACCAACGCTATCAGGCTGAAAAGTTGCATGAAAGAAAGACCCATTCGCTCGACTAATGCGGTCCACCTTTCGGGAGGATAACCCTTTTCGGACCGGAGTTTCATCCTAAAGAGGAGGCGTCGCTCATTTGCTGAGCGTTCAAGGGATCCACATTTCCTGACTCACCATGCTGCAGCTCAGACGCCGATGTGACTTCTCAACAGCTTTAAGATGTCACCCTGTGCTCGCTTCGCCAAGGGCAGAACCAGTCAGCTCTTCCACTGACAGCCACTGCAGTCCAATGCAGTCCAATGCAGTCCAACGCAGGGGGTGATTTGGCAAGACAGATGGGAAGAATATGCTGCCAGCTGGCACAGCTTCCTGCAATGCAAGGTCTCGTCTTGTCCAGCCTTTTTACGGGTCTGTTTTTGCACTTCGTGATTCTGCAAGATCTGCTCACGGTTGTGTTATTGGGTCTCAGCAGAAGTCCGAGGCTGGCTGTTCAGACGGCTTCTTACATATTCAACCGTGCGCTGACCAAGTTGATGACCATGCTGAGGATGGACAATGTTGTATCAGCGATACCGCCTACTCTCTTGTCAGTCGCCATTAGAGGAGGCATCCGTCAGACAGCCTTACAAGGGCCTATATGACTTATTTCATGCTGTCGTGCCCCTCCTGCCTACAAGATTGAGGGCTCGTAGATCAAGCGCTCCTTTCGCGCCCACATACTTATTCTTCTCTTCTCAGTCTGGGATACCGCGAAGATCCTCCATCCCAGATTGACATCCTCGGCCGCCATGCCAGATGCTCTTCCGCAAAAGCCTCGTCAGCCTAAATTACGGTCTAGTTGCGATGAATGCGGTCTCGCAAAGCTGAAGTGTGATCGAGGCTGTCCTCAATGCGGACGTTGTACCACTCTTGGCCTAAATTGCGTCTACGGGGTGTCACGAAAAATGGGCAAGCCTCCAAGAGAGAAGATTCGGGTGGGTGCCGTGCCAACTACGCAGAGCAGAGACGATCAGACCAAGGGCTTCGAAAGGGCCAACAGTGATGAGACTGTTTGGGGGAAGGGGGGGTCGGCCGCCATGGGTGATAATCCTGCGATGGACTCCCAGTCACCTTCAAGTTTCAACAACCCATCCTTATCTTGGGACGCTTTCGACGGCTATGGGGCCAACCTTCTGACGGCTAGTCATTCAGCAGACCCATCGAGCACGGGTAGATCGGGCTTCCCACTGCCCGATCTAATGTCTTTCGATTATAATCCTGATCTCTTTGGCACCATCCGTCCGTCAGAGATAGAGGGTCTCTCACATCCGTCAACGCAGTCTAGAATCTCTCTCGCTCGAATGGGTGAGAATGCGGGTGCTGAGGATGCTTTCAGGAATTCTTCACCCAACTCTGATCATGACTGCAGCCCTGAAGCGTTTGGCATTTTGATCAAATTATCATCCCCCAGGTCGAAGTCTGCGCTTGGAGTTTCCCAGCCAGCACCTACTCAACTCGCTGTCAAGTTCGGGGCCGATCATCAAGTTCCCGTGGATCAGATTCTACGTCTCAACCGTGAAGCAAGCGAGCGGCTTGGGCTTCTTTTGGCATGCTCTTGTTCTCGGCACCCACACCTTGCACTGCTTTACGCCTCCATCATATCGTTAATTCTGGCTCTCTATCAGCAAGCCGCCCGCAGTTCGCAGATGGATTTCACAACGGACACAAAGTCCTGCTCAGTCTCCTCCCCTGCGTCTTTATCAGGATCCCAGTCTCCCTGGTCCAGCATTATTACCAGTAGCGGCAGTGGGAAGGGTTTCGCTAATCCCACAATCAACGGTGCTGTGGGACTTGCTCTAGAACCGGCACAAATGACAATGGGGTCGTTTCGAGTTGATGACCAAGAAGTCCGGGCAGCCCTAACGATCCAATTGCTGTTAGGTGAAATCAAGCGTGCCGGCCATTTGATCGATCTCTTGAGTTCACGAAGCTCGAGCGGGATTGATGAGATGCCTGTCGACGGCGTCGACAGCCTCTACAGGAATCTGACTACCTGGCTCAGACGGGAGCATTCGAGGATTGTAGAAAGTCTCAAGTCTAGGCTTGAGGAGATCAGTCCATGATGAAAGGCTATAACTCTGAATCGAATATCGTTCATACACGAAGCGCCTTTTCAAATTCGTTTACATCTTGACGCTGGTGCAATGGTGAGATACTTTGAGGAAAGCAGCTAACAAGTGCGGACTGGCTTAAAGACGCACGTGCACGTGTAGTCACGCCATGGACGGTGATTATCACCCCCAAGGTCCAGGGATATGCATCAAGGGATACTGCATTGAGGGATGGCAAAATGCCGTCAGAGAAACTCTGCTACAAGATGTAAAGTGAAAAAGGTCCTCAATCATCAATACTTTGGTCCAGAAAAGCACAATCTCATTATTGTGTCAATTTACATCACCAAGCGGAAAAGGTTACCGACAGAGGCTGCTCAGAGTCAAATTGCTACCGCCTCTTTCTCTAGGCTGCAGCTTGCAGCTAATGTATCACAACGCCATTCACGTCAACTTCACTATTCCTCAGAATGTATCCGTCCTTCAACGCCTGCTCCCATTCAGATTGGATGAGTGGCACTCTTCCAGTATCACGCGGCACGAAGCGACACGCAAAAGGTTTCAAGCCCCGAAAATGGGTGCTCTCGAAAGCATCATCGCTCAGATCCATGACTTTTGCTTCGACACCATCTTCGATTGGTGGACGAATCTCAAATGCCCATAGTATATTGGCAATGGCAATGTTCAGCGTATTCTCGGCGAGACGAGTGCCCGGACAGACGCGCCTTCCACCGCCAAAGGAGAAATGGTCCCGCTTGTAAGGATCGCTCTGTGCAGCGTACTCGGAACTGTACTTGGGATGATTGAGGTAGCGCTCAGGCTTGTATGTGTGAGGCTCGTCGTAGCGCTCAGGATCGTAGTGGATGAAGCTCGTGTTGGCCAGGAGAACGGTACCTTTGGGAATGACATAATTTTTGTACGTGACGTCGGCGTCCGCATAGTGCTTAATGCCCCAGATTGGAGTCGGGCACAAGCGCAGCACCTCTTTGACACAGGACCGGATGTAAGGCAGGTCTTTGATATCCTCGTAAGTGGGCGTGCGATCCGGCCCCACAACGCGCATCAGCTCATCGTGGGCAACCTGCTGAGCACGGGGGCATGCCGCCAGATATTTGACAAGATTGAACAGGGTGGTGGAGGACGTGTGAGAGCCAACCTCAACAATACCTCCCGTAATCCATGCGGCGTCCTCATCTGTCAAACCCTCTTTCCGCCAGGAATCACTCTTTTCCATCATATCACGGGCGTAGCACATGGGTGCATGTCCGCCCTCCATCTGCTTCTGCAACCGCCGCCAAAGCCGCATCTTGGCCTCCAGCAATGGCACCCCGACTTCTTGCGCCCGACGGCGCCCCGGTTGTAGCCAAGCGGGCAGATATGCCAAGACAGGGATCTCGTCGACAATGAAGGCGCCAGCTCTGGTGATCTGGCCTATGATGCGGCTACTCTGGTCAGCATGCTTAATGTCGTCATGGTCGTAGCTGTTCACACGATTGCCGTAGGTACTCGTCATGATAATACTGAAAGCAAAGCGGCGCATATGCCGGTAGAAATCACGTTGATTCGCATTATCAGTGGCGAGATCGAACAGCAGCTGCTTGGTCTCGTACTCCTGTGTTGGGATGAAGGTTGCCGTCATGGTGGCCGAGACGAGTTGATGCACGATGCTACGATAGGTGCGCCATTTGGATCCGTACGGCATCGTGAACATTCGCATGCCGCGGGAAACGACGTCGTCCCCCATTGGCTGGGGTATCTTGGAGGACGTGATAGCGGACTATAGGCAAGGAATGCGTTAGCCGGAGGTGGATGAGGTCCCGAACAGTCTGATCACGTACCTGCTTGTCCAAGATTTCCTTGAACGCTTCAGGACTATTGATGACTACCCAATTATACCAACCAACACGTAGCTTAAAGACTTCGCCGTAAGAAGACGCCCATTGTCTGAAACGCTCTGGCGCCTTCGGTGGGAGACTGATGCCAATACCGACCAACGGATATCCTCCCGGTCCTGGCATTCCATCTAAACGGCGCTCCCGTCGTAACCATGCTGATACAGTGAAGGTGACGGCGAGCACGAGAAGCCAAAGCGTAACTCTATGATTTTGATATACGTCAAGAGCGTCGGACATGCTGGGCTTGAGTCGTCTACTCCGATCTGCAATCCCAGATTTCCCAGGTAGTCTGTGAGGTGTCCGTCCTCACCCAGACATACACGAAGCATCTTATATTTAATTGACCTCAGATATTTGACGGGCTTTGTTTGGTTCCAAGAGCCATGTGGTGATTCCAATATGCCACTAGGACCAAAAGATGTCTTTACGAGACAAATGATCATCCAAGCGATGACCCGAGAATTCAACTAAGCTGGTGTGTCGAGACTCCCCGCTCGTACTCATCACCGGGGACTATCAGCGGGAGGTGGGGTTTCGTCGGGGCTTATGCCCGCCATAACGGCGGGTATAGCCATTAAGTATGATGCTTCGCCTTCCGAAAGGTCCAACAACGCATGCGCAGAGGGCGAGGCGGTGAGTATAGAATCCGACCGCTTTTGTGGCAAGCGAGCCTATTTCATTCCCACCCCCCCAAAACACCTTGCAAAGGTGGTCAGCAAGACCATCACCACGGCTCTACCGTGCCTCTTTGATGGTGACGACAGGAAAGTGGGGTCTTGATTCCCAGAAGTAAGCACTACGCAGAGGTCGTTTCGTCAAGCCTTGTAACCGCTAAATTCGCCATCATAGGCCGCGGTCCCCACTAATGCAGGGAGGTGGAGCCTTGCGCCCCTTTTTCGTACGAGCCCCGACGAAGGGTCTAGGGTACATTCGACAGCAGGTTTTAGAAGCTCAGACCCTGTCCCTGCTCTCAATGACTCTTGCAACCAGAGCTTTAACCCTTGTCTCAAACCTCCACACAAACTGCGAGGGCTCAAGTGGTGAAGGCCATGACAGAATTGAGTAACTTGTTTTCGGGTGCCGAGCAAGGTCGCTTAGATTCACCAATCGCATCAGCGTCACAATCCGACCAAAGAGTAATGATTGTGGTCAAAAAGCCTGAGATGGTCGACATCGAGATCCGCCATGGCAAAAGGACACCATCCCTGGAACAAACAGTGTTGAACCTGACGTCCTCGTCGCATCAATGTCCAACGGTCACGCTTCCAGTAGCGCCTCGGAGGCCTCATTCCCTCTTGAAGAGCTCAGCTGGACCATCACAAAGAACGCCAGTGTTGTAAGCCAGTTCTTGGACGCTCATCGTCTTCCACAACCATCCTTCGAGGGCAATGGGCCGAACAACATCCTATCTAGCGGAACACCACAGCACGTCCGACAGTCGTTGCAGCATCTTGTATCTGCTTCTCTCGAATTGACACAGCTGGCCATTGGGCCCACTGGTTTTGTGCCCAATCTGGCCACAAATGTATGACACGCGTGTTCTCTCCAACCGTTGCACGGATAATACTAACGGTGCAAGAGTTTCAATACGTCTCCTGCGTATCTTGGCTCTGCCAGTACAATATCTTCCACCTTGTTCCCTTGAACGGAACCATAAGCTATGGGGATCTTGCCGCCTCCGCGAAAGTGCCTGAGCAGCGCCTCAAGAGCATCATCGGCATGGTCATGACGAATGCGCTGTTTCGCCCACAGCCAGACGGGCAAAGCATCCGTCACTCAGCCGCGTCGGCACTATTGGCACGAGATCAAGACATGCACACTTGGGCCAGCTACATGTGTAACAGATCAGCACCGATGGCCCTACAAATGGGGGCGGCACATGAACGATGGGGACCCGACAGCGTGAGCAAGAACGAGACTGCATATAATGTTGCTTTTGATACAGACCTACCCTTCTTCGACCATCTGGGGTCCGACGAGACCAGGGTGAAAGAGTTTGCAGGATACATGCGCAATGTGCAGAAGAGTGAGGGGGTTGATCTCAAACACCTCGTGGCGGGCTATGCTTGGGCATACCTTCAGAAGGATAGTACCGTCGTCGACGTGAGTACCACATATCCTTGCAGGAGCCGAGAACGCTCAGGGCGAGTGAACGACACTGACATCTCCCACCCTTGGCTAGGTCGGAGGATCAACTGGCAGCGCTGCCACAATGCTGGCCAAGAATTTTCCTCATCTCAACTTCGTTGTCGAAGATCTAGCTCCCAATGCCGAAGCTGGACGGAAAGCAGTTGCCGACTCCCAACCGGCGCAGGTGCTGTCTCGTCTCACCTTTCAGCCCCATGATTTCACCCAGCCGCAGCCTGTTCAGGGTGCCGCCGTCTACCTGCTCCGGATGATCTTGCACGATTGGCCCGATGAGGAGGCCGTGAAGATCATCAGGTCCATCGTGGCAGCAATGAAAGAGGGCGGCTCGAGGCTCCTTATAATGGACTCGGTGCTGCCAAAGCCCGGGTCGGTACCTGTTTCTGTGGAGCGCCTCGTCCGAGTGAGGGATTTGACTATGATGCAGGCTTTCAATAGCAAGGAGAGGGATCTGGATGACTGGAAGAGCCTGCTTGCTGCTATCGATGCGAGACTACAGTTGGTCAATGTTGTGCAGCCATCAGCAAGTGACATGTCAGTCCTGGAGGTGGTCTTAGATCCTGTGGAACACAATTTAAACGGGCAGATCAACGGAGAATAGCATTCTGTTCATGCGTAATTCTTCGATGATGTGGGTGCAGCTCATCTTCAACGTTGTAATAGTACGCCAATATTGGAAAGTACGTCCTTCTATCATTCCATAGACATACGATCGTTGTTCCAGAACCTTCGTGAGTCGTAACCTTAACCAAGCATCATGATTCAATTGCGCACAGTGATGTTAGACCCTTCACATGCTCAATCGTAGCTCTGATTCGGGTCGGCATGTCTATTTGGATTGGGCGTAAATTAAGTATCATCTCCCAATATCTGTGTCACTGTTGCTCTCCGCTGCGACCAAGGATCACATCCATAGTGCAAATAGAGTCACAGCCAATGAGGTATTTACGGAAGTGAGACCGAAGGATTCTGACGTGTGGAAGTGAGAAGAGAGGTAGCCAGACTTGTCAATAGCCCTGAGCTCTTGGTTCCTACAGGCTCCATATATACGAGCAACTCGTGGTTCTTCAGATATGTACAAGCGCCTGTTTGAGGCAGCTCAGAAGCGTCGAAATGGCTATTTGCTTTTCGCGAACAGTCCACCATGCCTCCTCTATTGAATATCTATCCTCTCCAGTGCCTACTCAATCATTGAAGAATCTGCCCGTGAAGAGTTCTTTGAATTGGGCAGCTACTTTATTATCAGGATGCATTTTGAGCTTTCTCACTTGGCCCGTTCTCCGTTGGTCTTGAAGCGGGAGAAGCCTTCTTGCCTTTCACGCTTTTCCACTCTATCATGGCGGCGCCAATGACAGCAATGCATGAGATAATCAACCCAACCTGAAATGTCTTCTGCAAAGCTTTGTTATACACATCAAGCACCGCTGGGAGGGCAGACGCGGGTACGACCGAGCGAAATTCAGTAGCACCAGCTTCCAAAACGGCCTCAGGGTCCACGCCAGGAATAGCTCGGGCTTTCAGGCCTGACAAGAGGTTGCTATCCAGTATGTTATTACCCACCGAGACAAAGAGTGAGCTACCAAAGTTTCGCCCGAATAGGGTGATGGCTATGCCGATGGGTAAGTCTTTGAACGGGAGCACTGCTTGAGGTGCGCTCGGGGGCTGCTGGAAGCCTAATCCAGAGCCAATGCCAAATAAGATCTGGTAGCCAACAGTATTGGAGTCAATGGACACCGTCGTCAGCAGACCCGATCCAATAGCGGCAAATACCACGCTTCCCAAGCAGAAAGGGTTGATATAGCCTACTCTGCTCACAGCGAACCCCGAGACGATGACGACTATCACGTTGGCCAGAATCAAGGGGAGATTGTCGATACCTGACCGCAGCGCCGTTGACCCTTTGAGTGCCTGAAAATAAATTGGGAGGAAGTAGATGAAGAGGAAGAAAGCACCGGAGATGAAGAAGGCAAACCAGCTGGCAGACCAAATCATGCGCTGGCTTATGATGCGAGGGGGAATCGTCGCCGCCTCACCCAGTCGCCGCTGGAGAAGAAGGAAGACAATCATCGCAACGCCGAAGACCACGAACAGGGCGATGATGCGACCGTCACTCCAGGGATACTTCGTACCGCCCCACTATCGAGAACTCGGGTATCAGCAGATCTTTCGGAGACTGGATCACGCGGTGTCCATACCTGAAGAGCAATGAAAAGGCAGATTATGCTTGGCAGGAACAGCACAAATCCCAACGGATCGAACATCAAGAGCTTCTGAAGCAGCGTCCTGTCTTTGAACGGGCTCTTCTGGGGAGTGAGACGTAGAAAGAAGACAATTATAGCTGCTGTTACACCGCTAAAGACAGAAACCAGGTCAGACACCATTCGAATAGAGCCTGGCGATGTTCCGGATGATACTGACCCAAGAGGAAGATTGATGTAGAAGCACCACCGCCATGTCAGATTATCGGTAAAGGCCCCTCCCATCTATCCAGATGTCAGCATCAACGAGGAGACACCAGCTTTCTTTGCCTACCAGTGGTCCGACAACTGAACCTATCCCAAACATTCCACTAATGAGACTTTGCCAGATTGGGCGCTTGTCCAGGGGTGACGTATAAGTGATGATGACCAGGTTCCCTGAAAACAAGCCTGCTGCACCAATGCCAGCGATAGCTCGCTACGAAGATTCTATGCTTAGCCTTCCGCAATATTCGTCTAGGGAGATGCAAACCAACCCCAAATATCAAAGCCAAGGAGCTAGGCGCAACACCACAGACAAGCGATCCCAGTTCGAAGATGAACAGCGACATGAGGAAGACCCATTTTGGATTGAAGAGGCGATAAAGTTTGCCGAACTGTAGAATGAAGGCGCACTGTGTCAGAGTGTAGGCTTTGGGACAAACATCAGCCTTCCTGACCTGTCTACTGGGAATGCAACAGGTGGCGACCGACCTGAACCGTACCATCCCACATCATCCAGTGCGTGAAATTGATCTGTGATCTGAGGGATAGCAGTAGAGATAATGGTATTGTCCAAGGCGACGCAGAAAATGGATATGTAGAGTGCGAACATATTGACGGCAAAAACCATGGGGGGCGGATACTGGGTCGGTGCAGCAGCTGCAGGGGGTGATTCTGGCCCTGGAGCAGGAGCGTCCTGCTTCTTTTCCCTTGCGTTTTCCATAGCCTCTAAAGGTTTCTCGTGGCCCCTGAGGTGTTCGCTAGAGTCTGCCATCGTGTGCAGTTCTCCGGACTCCAGGGCAGGTGGAGAGGTGAAGTATTGTGTTGTAGATATATTCCTGCATGTGGCGGTGTTCGAGGATGAAATGCTGAGACAAGCCAGATACTGCGGTGTCTCTGAAGCCTTGTGCAGTCAGATTTTGAGTATGGACTGGATGATCAACCAAGAAAAGCGATGCCAGCCCGATCAATGGTCATTGTTTCGTCACACCTCGCTTGAGTCGCACATATCCCTTAAGTCCGTGAAGGCGCAAGACCAGGCCCACTGCACAAAGACCCATTGACTTTGCTGACCGCAGCCTCGCGATTAGGGGGGAGAAATCCTGAGGTAACCAGGTCTGACAGGTACCAAGAGAACATCGGATAACAAAGGGCAAACCCGATTGGCCAGTAACAACACCGGCGGATCCACACGCCTGCATCTTGACAGCGGAGACAGCAGCATTACAACATCGGACATGTCGAGCTTTTCGCTGACCCCACTTAGGCACGGTGTAGGCAACATCGGCGGAACTACGGAAGCAAAGCATTATCTCCGCTGATCGTGCCTTCTATTCACATATTCGTATACCGCGTAATCGAATTCAAAGACGTCATTTTATTCATTCACCTCTTGATCGACAACCTTTCTTCCTTCAAAGATTAAAACCCAGCAATCAGTCACCTCGCTATTCTTCTCCGTATACTCAGGTATGCTATGGTGCTAGAATCATTAAAACGCCTCTTCACTTCACGATCCAAAGAGAACGGAAAGACACTTTCAAAATCCAGCAGCCTTACCGCCTTAACCATGTCGAAAACCGTTACTCAGCTCCAAGTGGACAAGCAGGGTGGCCTTTTCTCAAAGGTCTCTGTCCCCGCTCCCTCCCCAGAGCCCGGAGAAGTATGCATTCGTGCCAAAGCCGTGGCCTTGAATCCTCTGGACTGGAAAAGCCGCGCTTTTGGAGTGATGGTGCAGTCGTGGCCCGCCGTGTTCGGTGTCGACGCGGCTGGGGTTGTGGACTCGGTCGGTAGCAACGTCAAGAACCTCCAGCCGGGAGACGAGGTCTTCTGTCTTTGTGGGATGGGCAACCGTGCGGGTGCCTTTCAAGAGATCATCACTGTGCCTTCTCATCTCGTGGCCAAGAAGCCTACCAAGTTGAGCTTCGAGGAAGCCGCGTCACTCCCGTAAGAGCACTCACATCTCCTCTCCTCAATGAGACATGCTCATTCTCCACGTCACAGAATCTGCTATCTCACTGCTGCAGCCGCCGTCAATGATGGCTTGAAAGTCCCACTGCCTCAACTCGATCCGACCGGTACTAGCTCTCTCAAATCAGTCCTAGTTCTGGGAGGCAGCTCTGCGGTCGGCGCAAACGCCATTCAGCAGCTACGAATGGCTCTCCCTTCAGCCACCATCCTAACCACGTCTTCTACCCAGCACCATGCTCATCTTATTGAACTCGGCGCGACTCAGTGTTTCGATCGCTCTGCTCAAAACGACACGGCTGCCATCAGAGCCGCAGCTCCCGGTGGTGCTGGCGTGGATGCCATCCTAGACCCCGTGGGGGCCGCCGTGAGCGCACCGTCGGTATTTTCAGCGCTCGATCCTTCCGGACCGAAGATTTTCTCGCAGGTCGTGACTGGACCGACAGCAGAAGCGCCCGAGGGAGTCAATTCCACCACCGTGTTTGGTCGACAGATCTTCGGAGCCAAGGGCGGCATGAGTGCGATGCCGGGCCTGGCGGACCTGTACCAGAGTGGGAAATACCAACTTCCCGTCAAAGTCGAAGTCACTGGGCAGGGATTGGATGCTATTGAGCCTGCCTTGGGTAAGTTGATGAAGGGCGTCAGCGGCTGCAAGTATGTGGTGAGTCTGTAGGTGGGCGTGAAAGGATATCTGCTATCAGGCATTCCAACTTGAGAGTTGGTTCCTCCATTACGGAGACACACCTATCACGGAGAGCAAACCTTGAGTAGAAGTCTGTCATTGACCTGGACCTTCCTCATTCTGTTCTCCCAAATGCCTTGATGAGACTGTGCCGTACTCATTCAACATTGACTAACGTTGCGTGGTGGAGTTGGGTCACCGACACTTTCTGCATTCCGTGATTTAAGTATTTTCAAAGGCTTCAACATTCGGCCTGGCCCTCCCGTGACTGCTTCGCAAAACATCAATCGGACAATGAATTGCATGTCACGAAAGATCCTGAATGTTTACTCGTGATAGACATGGTGGCTTGTTATATTACCAGTCTTTTTTTACAGATGTTCTCACTCACGGTCGTGCTCGAGGGTCTCCGACATTGCGTTCCTATGATGCGGATGACTGCTGTAAATCGAGTTGAGGACAAAATACAGGCTGCGAGAGCAATGTACGTGTGCAAATCTCACAAAATGAAACCTTTCAAGTAGGGTACGCACTAATGATACACAATGACAGAATGATGACAAATACGGGCTGAGCCAGCTTAGCAGTAGCTCATCTAATCAGACCGCAACATGCTTGCGACAATTGCCTCCGTCGCATTCCAGACATCCGTGCTTGAACTCCCCGTGAAGGTGGCGCCTGAGTACCACGTGCTGCGATGTCCCTGCAGGCCCCAAAGCTGATTGTCAAACCCAGCCGCAAGATCAGCACTTGTCACGTGCAAGGTATATGGCAAGTGGTTCCCAAATGCCAAGATATTGGGAGCAGCCAAATAGCCGGCATTACGCGTAACGGCCGCACGGATCTTCTCGACTGAGCTTACAATGTCCGCTCGGACATCGTCCGTGGACATGTATCCGGCAGAACCATACCGTACGAGATAGATCCCGCTCACTTTCGTGGTTGTGATCTGGTACACTGCTGGCAATTGAGGGAGATTGTAGAGCGTGTCCGTGCCGGCATTCTGGAAGCTTGCGTTGACCGGAAGGCCTGTAATGTTGACGAGGGCGACAAACCAGCCGGAGTAAGCGAACTTGCTAAATAGATTCGATTCTGAGCTGTCAAGATCGAAAGGCTCCATGTTTGATGTTGTGGGCGGTATCGTTACTAAGAGTTTAGGGGTCCTGATTGTCAACGGGCCTGATGGCGTGTTCACCGCTAGCTCGACCCCACTGTCGTTCCTATGCGCGCTCTGGACCACTGAGCCCACCAATGCATCGGTGCCGAACTTCGCCTGGGCTTTGATGTATGGTTCTTGATTGTCGCCAGCAGTAGTGACCAAGAGACCTGGAGAGGAGGGTTGGAGTGCAAGAAGATGGGCTGCGTTCATCTCCCTCAAGACATAGTATGCCGGAAGGGAGAGAGTATCACCAAGACCTTCGGCTTGGTAATAGATATCGAACACACTAGACTGTAAGGAATACTTCTTGACAAAATCTCCAAAAGAGAGGATCAGATCACTTGGGATAGGGCTCGGTGTCTGGACTTGAAAGTTGAGGTACGGATACTTGTCTACTTGCGAAGTATAGCTGCTGAGATCCGTGCTGTAGGTGAAGTTCTTCAACTCCTGGTACGTGCGGAAGTCGAAGTAGCGTGGGGTTCCCCCACTTGTCTCAGTTCGGTGGATGTATGAGATGGGGACGTCGTAAGCTCCAAAGAACCGTTCGATCACGTCGTAGCTTCCATTGACAAGAGGCGAATATCCCTGAACCCCATAGTCGAGAGTCGTGTTCGTTCCAGGGATGGTGTAAGTCTCCGTGTGTCCTCCAAAGTGGGCCTCCTTCTCCACAACGACAAAAGACTTCCCCATCTGCTCAAGTAATGTTGCCGCCCACACACCGGCAGCCCCACCTCCAATGATCGCAACATCTTTGTGAATAACTTGCGCCGCTGAAGTGACGCAAGAGGAGCTTAGAGAGAGGTAGATCAGCCAAAAAGTCGGTGAGAATTGCATGATGAAAGATGGTTCTGCGGCACGACGGGATAAGCGAGTCTAACTCTCAAAGGCACAACATCGAGTGCTTCAATATGACGGGTTGTCAACTTCAGAGCAGGTACTGCGTTCTATATAGTCTACCCAACTCAGATACCGACCCGCCCTTTGCGAGACCATACATCGGGAAGAGAACAAATCACTTTTGGGTGGTATGGCGTATGCAATCGAGTCTTGGTGAAACGTTTCATCAGAAGAGCTTACAGCAAATGTGCCCGTCCGTGGCAGTGAGTGCGCCATTGTTGCGATAGTGACGTACTCCGCCAAAGAACCGAGTTTAGGTTGCTTCAATCTCACGTGGGTGTGTCCATTCGGGCAAAATTGGCCGAGCTAATTATCTTTCGGGTCGATCCGATGGCTCATGTGCCTGCGAATGCTACATGACTAGGTCACAGTATTCATTCTATAGCTAAGCCGGGAGGAATCAGTAATCGTCATCACTGATAAGATTTCCACTGCCCCTGCTGAATAATCCCGAGAATCCTTGTCTTTCAGTCGCATTCGAAACCCGAGGCAACGGATCCCTGCGGACTGACACGAGGCCCCCTACCCTACAGTCTGTACGAGCGGGTACATTTGACTTCCTTAACTGGCATAGCATCTCTTGGGAACCTTATCCGCTCCACTTTGCTAAAGATCCATGCCCTATGTTCATCTTGAAGAAGCCCGAAGTCCCCCCCGAGCATCACGCTTGATCTCCGGATTCAGGGATTACCCGAGCTTATTATGTTTTAGGCAACATCTGGTGATGCACGCTCACCATATTCAGGAACATCCAGATTCTTCCAGCGGTAGTGTGGGACATCATGATTGCAGTCCGGCCATATTTCCCCACGCAGTGATAAATTTTAACTCGTAGTGACGAGCGTGGAGGCGGGTGAGCACGTCACCGCTTTGGTTCCATGGTTCTGGCCACTCTTGACTCGTCCAGACCCCACGGAGATCTGCCTTACCATCAATGTGTGTACGGTGTACGTGTTTGATGTGCGCGGGTTTCAGGCGTCGTAACTCAATGCCGACCACCAAAGCCATGATAAGGGTCCAAGATGTGGAGCTTCGAGGTCTGCCGCCACGTCACAGCGGCCTTGCTGGTGATGATGAAAGCCACCTGCCCCATTCGCCAAATGTCATTGAAAATAGTACTATCAGCGATTGGCGCGCTGTTCCGTGCTACGTTGAAAGCTTGCCTCCATCATCGGTGATCACTCGCACAAGGGGGGAGGCCGTTGTACTATATCTTCAGATAGGAATCCGGGAGTGCAGAACCTCAGCCTAGTCGAAGATCTCAATTGAAGCGGACATCATATCACCATCCAGCTTTTGTCCCCACTGACACTGATTTCACCATGGCGAACCATATGACGTTATACCTTCTTGGGGATCAAACTTACGACATAGAACCGCACATGAAAGATTTATTACGGCATAGAAAAAATCCCTTGTTGGAAGATTTTCTGGTCGAATCATATAATGCAGTTCGTAGGGAAATATACAGCCTACCTCCCGAGATTCGAGATGACCTCCCTCGATTTACCTGCGTTGACGACCTTGTCTTACGCAAGAGAGGTGGGCCACGATGCATACCCTTAGATATGGCTATGACTTGCATATTTCAGCTAGGAACTTTCATCAGGTGAGCAGGACTCGACATGTTGCCTTGCCCACACTCGCAAGATGGAGCTGACACGACATACAGTCAGGCCAAATCTCAAAAATCTTGCGCCAATGACACTCGCGTACTTGGTCTCTGTACCGGTGCATTGGCAGCAGCTGCTATCAGCTGCAGTCGTGATACACTAGAACTCATTCCGTTGGCAGTCGATGCGGTCATCGTGGCTTTCAGGACGGGCAGACGCGTGACCGATGTTGCAAACGGAATTGAGCCCCTGGATGCTTCAGACTTAAGCTGGTCAACCATCATTGCCGGCTCGACTGCCCCTGAATCAATCTCCAGCATGTGCAAGGATGTGGTAAGGCTGCTTTCATCACTTATGCAGAGTTGGTGACTTTGTCTCTCCGTTGCTGATCCAATCGTGAAAATATCAGATGAAGCCCCTTACGAGCAAACCCTATATTAGTGCCTATACCCCAAATAGCATAACACTGAGCGGCCCGCCCCGTTCACTCCAAGAGATTACGGGATCCTCAAAATTCAAAGAAGTCGGTCTGAAAAGTTTTCACATTGATGGGATAAATGGACCCTACCACGCCCCACATCTGTACTCCAATGACGATGTCGAGGATGTTATTGCAGAGGTTCTCGACTGTCGTGCCCGGTCGCATCCAAACCAAGTCCCTGTGCTGTCAAGTGCAGGGCCCTCGGTGGAGGGTGGCAACTTTGAGTCGCACTTGAAGGATGCTGTTGAACAGATATTGCTGAGACCCATTCGCTGGAGCGACATCCTAGAAGAAGTTCAGTCATGTCTCCACAGATGCGCCTCCGAATCCTTCAATATCGTGCCTATCGGAACGAAAGCCGATCAGCTTGTATACACAGCTCTCAAGCAGACTTCGCTACGCTCTCTCTTGTCCACCCCAGGCGCGAAAAGTAAACGCTCCACCTCCGACGATGCGTTGGATTCCAACCCAAACAAGCCGAAGCTTGCCATCATCGGTATGTCTGGAAGGTACCCGGGGGCCAAGGACAATGACGCGTTCTGGGATCTCTTATACCAAGGTTTAGATGTCCACAAGCCTGCTCCAGCGCTCCACTGGGATGTCAAAACACACGTGGATACCACAGGCACCTCCAAGAACACAAGTGCCACGCCCTATGGCTGCTGGCTCGATGACCCGGCCGAGTTTGACGCCCGCTTTTTCAATATTTCACCTCGAGAAGCGCCGCAAATCGATCCCGCACAACGGCTTGCCCTGATGACGGCTTATGAGGCAATTGAGCAAGCTGGCATCGTTCCAGATATGACTCCTTCAACCAGACGCGACCGCGTTGGCGTCTTCTACGGAGTCACCAGCAATGACTGGATGGAGACGAACAGCGCCCAGAATATTGATACGTACTTCATCCCGGGAGGGAATAGGGCCTTCATACCTGGACGCATCAATTATTGTTTCAACTTCAGTGGGCCAAGTTTCGCAGTCGATACGGCCTGTTCATCCAGTCTCGCTGGTATCCACATTGCTTGTAACTCACTCTGGCGCGGTGACATCGATACGGCCATCGCGGGCGGTACCAATGTGCTCACGAATCCGGACTTCACTGCGGGCCTCGACAGAGGGCATTTTCTCTCCCGGACCGGAAATTGCAAGACCTTTGACGATGACGCTGACGGCTACTGCCGTGGAGAAGGCATTGGGACTGTCATTCTCAAGCGGCTTGACGATGCTATTGCCGATGCAGACCCGATCCTAGGCCTTATCCTTGGGGCTTCCACGAATCATTCGGCCGAGTCAGAGTCGATAACACGTCCACATATTGGAGCTCAGCGTGCTGTCTTCAACAAGATCCTAAATCAGGGCGCTGTAGATCCCTACACTGTTGGTTATGTGGAGATGCATGGGACTGGCACTCAAGCTGGCGATGCTGGGGAGATGAGCAGTACTTTGGAAACCTTTGCGCCGCCCCTTGATCAGATCAAGAAGGGCCGGGGTGATGATCAGCCTCTGTATCTGGGATCCGCCAAGGCAAATATTGGACACGGCGAAGCTGCGTCTGGTGTTTCGAGCCTTATCAAAGTTCTGTTGATGATGCAGAAGGACACCATCGTGCCCCATTGCGGTATCAAGACCAGAATCAACCACAAATTCCCCCTCGACCTGCAGGATCGAAATGTCAATATCGCCTTGAAGCCAACTCCATGGAAAAGAAGCTCGAATCCTGCTAAGCCTAGACGAGTCTTCGTGAACAACTTCAGTGCTGCCGGTGGCAATTCCGCCTTATTGCTCGAAGATGCTCCGCCCAGGGTTGAGTCCCCAAACGTCGCTCCTGACTCGCGGAGTCACCATCTTGTGGCCGTCTCAGCCAAAAACGGAGTCTCTTTGCAAGGCAACCTCAAGTCGATACTCAGCTTCTTACAACAGGCTGACAATGTTGCTCTTGGAAAGCTATCCTATACAACCACAGCGCGGCGCATGCATCATCAACACCGCGTTCTGCTGACTGGTTCAAGCGTCTCAGAGATAGCTGCGCATATCGAAACAGCTATTCGCGACAAGACCGGGATGACCAGACCAAAAAGCACTCCAAAAGTATTGTTCACTTTCACCGGTCAGGGGGCACAATATCCTGGCATGGGGAAACAGCTCTTGGAGCATTTTTCGCTCTTCCGTGGTGAAATGCTTCGACTGGACCGTATTGGGCAGGCCCTAGGCTTCCCTTCTATGTTGCCAGTCATTCAGTCTGATGAGCAGGATATAGGCATCTTCCAGCCCGTCGCTGTCCAGCTGGCCAGTGTCTGCATGCAGCTTGCGCTTAGTGCACTGTGGGCATCATGGAATATTTACCCCACTGCTGTGGTCGGGCATAGCCTGGGCGAGTATGCTGCTTTGAACGTCGCTGGTGTCTTGTCAGATTCAGATACCATCTACCTCGTCGGTACAAGGGCAAGACTGCTCCAAGATCTGTGTACACGGAATTCCCACGAAATGCTTGTGGTTAAGGCGTCGGTCAACGAGATTGCAAACGCTCTGAGAAACCAAAAGTATGAGATTGCTTGCATCAATTCGCCCATTGAGACGGTCCTGGCCGGGCCGAGCGAGGAAGTTTCGCTTGTCAAGGAACAGCTGGCGAAAGCGGGCATAAAGACAACATTGCTGAAAGTCCCTTACGCTTTCCACTCTTCTCAGATCGACCCTGTGCTAGCAACTTTCGAGTCATTGGCGAGTGTTGTGACATACCATGAGCCTCGGATTCCTTTGCTATGTCCCTTGGATGGGAGTGTCATCAAGGATGTTGGCAGATTGGGGCCTCATTACCTGGCGCGACATTCCCGTGAGCCTGTCAATATGCTTCAAGCACTCCTCACAGCACGCGACAACCAGGTGATCACTCCACAGACCACGATGCTAGAAATTGGCCCGCACCCAGCTATCTCAGGTATGGTCAAGGCGGTTCTTGGCTCACAGACGACATCACTCGCGTCATTACAGCGGGGCCGATCGACCTATCAGAGCTTGAGTGCCGCTCTAAAGAATCTTTATGAAGGAGGTGCTGATATCAGCTGGTCCAAGTACCATCAGGATTTCAAGGCCTCTCACGAGGTCCTTTCTTTGCCAGCATACAGCTGGGACTTGAAAGACTACTGGATGCAGTACGTGAATGACTGGTCATTGCGCAAAGGTGATGCGCCATTGATGATTAGCAACGCCTCAAAGCTCGAAAGTACGACGATTCACCGGATCGTGGAAGAATCTGGTGATACACAAAGAACTCACATCGTTGTGGAGGCGGATATTGCGCGGAAAGATCTCAGCCCGCTGGTGCAGGGACACGAGGTCGACGGAATCCCACTTTGTACGCCGTCCATTTATGCAGATATCGCCTTGAGCTTGGGTACATACCTACTCGAGCGCTATCACCCGGAGCAGCAAGAGAATCTGGTGGATATTTCGGACATGCTCATCTCAAAAGCCCTCATTTTGAAGGCGGGTGCTACGCAGCAGCTTCTGCAGGCCCATGCGGAAGTAGACTGGTCATCCAATGCAGCGACAATCAAGTTCATGTCATTTGATGTAAGCAACACCTTGCATCTGTTGAGGGATCGTGTTGTTGGTGGATATGCTAATAGGATTGCATTCAGAATCAGCAGAAATTACAGGAGCACTCGCGGTGCACTGTCCGCTTTCGGGATAGAAGTCTTCTGAGGTCGCTCCAGAATGACGCTGCCAACGTGAAACAAAAGATGCAAACCCTGCGAGAAGGCATTGCTACGGGTGTGACAGCTCGTTTCAACCGCCCGATGGCATATCGCGCTATTCGGCCGCTGGCACGTTTTCACGACGACTATCGCGCGATAGATGAGATGGTGCTCAACAGCAAGACCCTCGAAGCTTCGAGCAGCCTAAGTTTTGATAGCGTGAAGAGAGGCGGGGACTTTCACACTCATCCAGCTCTGATTGATTCTCTAACGCAGTCATGCGGGTTCACCATGAATTGCAATGATAGCACCGACCTTGATGTCGAAGTCTTCATGAATCACGGCTGGGGATCTTTCCAGATGTTCGAACCCATAGACTTTGACAAGACTTACACCACCTATACCCGCATGGTCGAGGGGCAGGACAAGCTTTGGCACGGTGATGTCGTCATCTTCAGTGGCGATCAAGTTGTCGCGTTCTTCGGACGGATTGCGGTACGTTTGTTCGATCTATTTGCTGATGGTGAGAGCACTTGCTAACGGACCTTTCCAGATTCAAGGCGTGCCACGACGGGTCTTGAAGGTCATTCTATCAATCGAAAGTGGTAGCAAATCACAGCAGGGATCACAGAAGAAGCAACCTAGTCGGACAGCACCCGCTCCTTCTGCGAGCTCTGCAACGACTACTGCTCCGACCAACGAATCATCTCAAGTGTCGAAGATCGCCACAGCCTTATCAATCATAGCCGAAGAGAGCGGTCTTGCCTTGCAGGATCTGTCTGACGGCACGGACTTCACCGAGGTTGGAATCGATTCGCTGATGGGTCTCACGATATCTGCTCGGTTCAAGGAGGAACTTGAGCTGGACCTTGACTTCAACGCCTTGTTCTACGACTGCCCTACAGTCCGCGATCTCAAAGACTTCCTGGGAGGATCTGAGGCTGATCAGAGTGGTAGCTCTAGCGATTCAGCGCATGAGTCGGTTTCTACTGGAGTCACTACACCCTCTAGCGAAGAAGGCTCTTTCGCCCTCAAGGCTGATTTCCAGCGTGCTTTGGCGATCATCTCGGAGGAGAGCGGAGTTGCGATGGAGGATCTTACTGATGACACCGACTTCGCTGACTCTGGAGTTGACTCTCTTCTCTCGCTCGTTATCGTCAGTCGACTTCGCGACGAGCTTCAACTTGACATTCAGCACGAAACTCTGTTCCTCGACTGCCCAACAGTGGCCGATCTTAGACTTTTGCTATGCGGAGACACGAAATCAAACCATTCAGACCCGTCGCCGGCGGATGTCAAGGACGCCCCCGCTTCAGCCTCTGCAACGGTGGAGACAAGCATCAAGGAAGCAGTCACACCGATACGCTCCGGAGAAGAAACAGCTGCCCTTGCGGCTCGCAAGAAGGCTGTTGACGATTATGTGAACAAGTACAGCGCCGGCTTCTCAGCCCCAAAAAATTCGTCATCATCTCCAAAAGCAAGTGACGGAGCCAAAGTAGTCCTGATAACAGGCGCCACGGGAGGCCTCGGAAGTCATTTGGTCGACCTACTCGCCCGAATGCCTGACGTAAAGACAGTCGTATGTCTTAACCGTACGCACAAGACAGAGCCTTACGTCCGCCAACAGAAAGCCATGAGGGAGAAGGGCATTCGAACATTCGACTCCATAAGGCCCAAGCTGATGGTGTTCCAGACTGATAGCTCCCAGTCAAGGCTGGGCCTTTCAAGCAGCGAATACGAGGGCCTCGTATCGTCCGTCACGCACCTCATCCATAACGCATGGCCGATGAGTGCCAAGCGCGCACTTGCTGGCTTCGAGTCGCAGTTCCAGGTCATGCGAAATCTGGTTGACTTTGCATCCGACGTTGCATCCCGGCGTCCAGCAGAGTTCAGGTTTACCTTCCAGATGATATCGTCTGTTGGGGTAGTGGGGCACTATGGCCTGGGCAACGGCATCGAAAAGACCATGGTCCCAGAAGATAGAGTTGGCATCGACTCAGTGCTACCCAACGGCTACGGAGATGCTAAATGGGGATGTGAACGCATGCTCGACGAAACGCTCCACAAGCACCCGCACCGCTTCCGCACCACGGCCGTTCGCCTGGGCCAAATCGCGGGTTCCAAGACAAGCGGATATTGGAATCCCATGGAGCACTTTGGCTTCCTGATCAAGTCTTCCCAGACGCTGAACGCCTTGCCCGATGTGGGCGGCACGGTCTACTGGACCCCCGTCAATGACATCGCTGCCAGCCTGTCCGACATCATCCTCTCGGACCATCCACTCTACCCGATCTACCACATCGAGAACCCTGTTGGTCAGCCGTGGCGTGAGATGAATGCCATTCTCTCCGACGCTCTGAAGATCCCGAACCTGATCCCCTTTGACGAGTGGGTCGACCGTGTGCGGAGGGCACCACAGAAGAATAATCCGGCGTCCACGCTGCTGGAGTTTCTGGACAGCAATTATCTCCGCATGTCCTGTGGTGGGCTCGTGCTGGATACGAAGAAGGCCGTCGAGCATTCGAAGACGCTTGCTGCGGTGGGACCCGTGAGTGAGGAAGTGGTCAGGAAGTATGTTCATATCTGGAAGGAGATTGGATTCATTCATTAGAGGATTCTATCGGGATTTGGAACGAAGGCAGAAGGAGGCGCTGTTCACTTAGATGTAAGAAGTCGGACGGATAGATCAAATGAGACTGCAAAGCATGTGATTTTCACAATGACCCTTGAAAACCATACATCTTCCTGTGTACTGGCGGCCTGAGCCTCCGGCTTCGACCGATCCTTCGAGATACAAGCACCTATGAGACGCTGATATATCGCACCGTCCAATTCCGTCCTACCGTTTGAAGGACCCGCTACTTAAATGCTTTGGCAACCGGATTATGACGCTCCGAGCATCTGCTGGCATATGACTTCATTGCGCTCCTCTCTCAACTTCTGTTTCAACTTCTTGCGCCTATTATTTCTTCTCGTTTTCGGATTGGGCAGTGGCGCTGCAGCAAGATACGCCCGAGGATGGAACTCGGCAGTCCCGGACCTCAGTACATTGCTATCATCCGGCTTGCCTTTCGTCCACTTATTAGGCCCAAGGACATCCTTGGCTTTCTTTATAAGCACATTTATGTACTGTGTAAATGCCCGTGCAACCTTAGTCTGAAGCTTGGCGCTCAAACAATAGTAAGGTGTTGACCTGCACGCCTCATCCACTGCGGCCTCGGCTCGCAGCTTCAATGTGTCAAAATTTCTGAACACCGCGACGAGATCCTTGAAAGCCTTCTCGCCTTGCTCTGTGACCGGGTGCCGGAATTCATTGTAAGATCCTTGTAGAACAATTGTCGCATTTCCACCGGGACGATCCTCGGCAGTTCTGGCAAGGATGTTGGGCAGAGCAAGCAGAAGGTTTGTGGCTGGGGCGTCATTATTTTGTGCGATAGAAGGCCAGTCGAAATAGGTGGGGAGGATCTCGGTTTTCCAACCATAGCTAGCCCGATCCACGTATCCGCACAGGTATGGAGCATCGAGGGTTACGTGGATATGGCGCAGATGCTTGATCACGTTCCTCAGGATGACGTTCGGTATATCAATCTTTTCATACTCGACAAGTCTTTTCCTTTTGTGAGGGACGTAGCATCCAAGCGTAAACGTCTTGCTCGCGAGGTCATCTAGTGCTTCAGATCGGACGACTTGCGAAGTCATGAGGATGTTGAGGTTGTTGGGTCTGGTGGAACACGCTTCTGGATCCGTAGTCATGAGGTAGCAATGGGGCGAGAAAACCTCTTCGTAGATCTGGCTGCGTAGCTCTAGTGGCACTTTGCCTAGGGTGCCGAGGGATGTCGGAGGCCGCGTATGTAGAACATGTGTAGGGTGCATTTTAGATGCTTCTGCAGTAGGATCGTTGTGAGTGCCAGTATTACCACCAAGTGTAGACTCCATTGCCGACAGAGTTGATGTTGAGTGTCCTTGTGAAGGTTTTGTGGCGTGGGAACACGCCTTATGTACCAAATGACATAGTTCGAGGTATTACAAGAGTATCACAAGACGTGGATGATTGCAGCGATGATCGATACAAGGTGAGTCATAGCATGTGTTAAATGTCAGGGCAACGGTTCGCCACCGTGGTATCTATACTCGATCTTGATTCCGGTTCCCCATCGCACTAGAAGCATTTCCACGCATAGTTGGTGACATCGGAGCGAGTGTACAAGGATTCAAAACGGTCGTGGCCAAGACCAGAAATGGCCTAGAAGTATTGCCATCGTGTAGACGGTAGATCGGAATTATCTCAGGTATGGGTATTTATTCACAGTCATAATGACACATGCTTGCACTGATTGTCAATATTGTAGTAATGGCCCTCTTGTGGGTGAAATTTGAGGAAAGATCAACAAACGACAAACGCTAATCCCAGAAAGGCAGAGTCTTGGCGAGTGTCTCCGATTTTGGCAACTCAGCCGACATCGCGTTGCAGTTTTTTGACTTTACATTTATTTTTATTTAATTGTCCCCTCGCTCCCACAGATTCAGAGGGTCATCTTGTCCTTGTTGCTGCACGAAACCCGCTTGTCTATCTTGCGGCGGGGAATGGTGCCTCGTGTCGTGATCCTGCGACTGAGTTTGGATCCTCTTCCTCCAGGTTCATGTCAAGGAGTGCCAGCAGTGGCATCTGCCCTTTGATGCTGATGGCACCAACACCCGACTCACCAGGACATCAGCACGGCCACAGCGTCGATGGTTCAGTACGGCGAACACGGCAATGTCGACGGACGCTCGCAAGAACGACGTTGCCTGTGTGAATTTCTGGACCCGATGGCCAGGCGCGGAAAACGCGGTTGCGAACGCTGGTTTGCCAATGGGTAGCAGTGTGACCTCCCTGAGTAAGACCCTTCTCATCCTTGACGATGCATCCTGCTGAGTCTCACGTAGCCGCCAGTGTCTCATCAGCTAGATGCTCTGGAAATGCCCTGTTACTGCCTCAACCGAATCGGTATCGCCAGTGATGAAGACCGGTCGCGCGTAGTGGAGCAAATTCCAATGGCAGTGCATCAGACAAGAGTGAGGAACAGAAGAGGTCTGGCAATAGCATCACCAACTTGGGGGGCACAAGACCAGAACAAGCCAGGCGTAGATGCTGCATCTTCCCCACATATTGACGTGGTCGATCGGTCAATGAGGCCTCCGTCGATTTCATGGTCCCATCTGCTTCTGTGGCACCATGAGCCTCCTCTACCTTCAGCCTGGAATCTATCCCAAACCATTTGTTATCTCCTATAAGCCGGGCGACTGTTCATTGAGCCTACGACCCGATCCAGACTACTATGATGCCATGTCGTGACAAGACAACAGCCAGAGCGTTGATACTTCAAGCCTGGTCATGAGTACAAGCGTCAAAACAGACAGTGGAGCCTATTCGAAAGTTGACGTGGATTTACCAGCATTGCCATGAGCTTCCTGGTACCTACTGCTGCTGGCCTCATCATCTGCCAACGGCTTGACACGGGATGATCCTCATGCATGTGTGATGTCCCCATCAACGCTGCTACTTTCCATACTGACATCACGCCAGAAGACCTTTCAATCCACGGTCGTCGTGTCCTCATTGCCGCCTTGATTCTTTTCTCGTCCAGGCTTAGCCATACTCAGATCGAACGGAAGCGTCTTACTTAGGTCAAAATATTGCGCAGAGCAGTGGATATTTCGGCACAAGAGGTGGACAGAGGAGACTGGGTTCCTATCATATATTCAGCCGGAGAAAGAGCATGCTGCCGAAGCTAGAGGGACTGGATTCCACAGGCACGGCGATCTCTCAAATGGGAGACATCGGCATGCCCATCTCCTCTAAAACCTATGATGTTTGGGTGGCAGCTATCTGTCCGCCTATTCGGCCCTGTTGCCACCTGGCTGTTCAGAGCTATCATAGCTGGGATCAGCGATTGAGCCCGTGCTTTGGATGGCACTGGCAATCGGTGACTTCATCGCTTCGCCTTCAACATAACAGCTACTGGATGGCAAGGAGGTGGAAGCATGTGCTTGGATCCCCAAGTTTGACCCGGTCTGGGTGTGACGCAGAAAGCAGGTGTATGGCCCATTGCCAGTGTAGTAACTAGCAGGTAATATGGATACATCACTCGGCAGAGAACCTGGACGATGATGCACACGGACTTCAGAAAGGCTCAAGAAATGGGGTAGAACATCGAACATCGTACGTTGAACATTGAATGGGGCAAGAAACACGCTTGAATAGGCCCATGACGTCAGTCTGACTGGGAAACCCCCGCAATTACCGTTTGGCCTTCCTCATCTTACACTAAGAAGATTAGAGAAGCAATCTGATTGCAGGGTGGAAAGAGACCAGTCATTCGACGCCTTCCGAACTACTCACTATGGCCACCACTGCTGCACCGAGAAAGCTCTACCATCTCGGTCCGTCGGGATCTCTTGTCTCGTGAGCATGGCCGGTCGCTGATGGTGGAGTAGTCCTTCTGAAGCTCAAGCCTGGCATCGCCCAAGAAAGGGTCAATGCCTTTGATGCGGCAGGGAAAGCTATGATCGGACAAATACCAGGTGAAAGCTTCTGCGATAACACGCTGGAGGAACCTCGAAGCTGAAGATTTTGAGCTAGGATTGCTCAGCTTTGAATCTGGCCCCAGCTATGTGCCCGCAGTCGACAGGACCAAAGGCTTCAATGTGGGCACGGTGGTGATCATGGAAGGCAAAGAGTATTTGGCTGGGTACGGGCCTCATCCGTCTCATCAGGTGTAAGCCACCAATGACCAGGGTGTTTCGCGGTATCAGGTTGACGTCTGATAGTACAAATGGAATCAGAGAGGAAATTGCAGAAGACACGCTTGCTTTTGACTTCGAGGTGCCCGCCTAGAACGTTGACAGTGTGTTCATCCCGACTGTCAGGCTCAATCATGTGACGTGACTGGATCACTCAATGGATCTGCATCATCGACCTCGCTAGAGAAGACTATGTGCGACCTATGTCATCACTATTCGCCGCCCCCACGGCTCTTTTCCCCAATATGGTACGGCTGTCGCGGCTACTTCCTCGATGGCCATGGCTTTCGACGCGATTTTGCTGCTTGCGATATTACCCTGTCAGAGTCACCCGTTCATTTTTTTCGATGTAAAGGGTTGCTTGAACTTCTCAGTCTATCGTTGCAATGACGTGTTTGGGCCTGACTTGCATTTTTATGGTGATTTGGGCAAGAACAGCAGAGACGACCTGACCCAGTCGCAGGCTCTCCGCTCAGTCCTCGCTGAAACCATTCCCAACGTTTGAAACGGCGATGACGATGCTACTATGTTTGTTGCAATGATCTTCTGCCAAGCTTCAGTTGGTTGAAATCCAGATGTGCGAGTGATTGATCCCGGAGGTTGAAGTCGGCCGTTGTCCGATGGTAGACCATTTCCTGCGTTGAGATTGGTTTGCCAAGCAGTAGCGCTCCGTTGGTCCATGATTCCTTCCAATGTCTCTGGATGTTTGCGATAGTGATGTTGGTGCCATAGCTCAATATCCGGGGCGGAGCACTGGGGTAACGAGAGGCGAAACACCTTCGGCGACACAATTGTCTCCGTATGCGTTGCGTCCGCCAGTCCACAATGCACTCGTTGAAGGACTGCTACGAATTTAAAAGCTATGCCCCTCCCGTTGTCTACGTTGTGTGCATCACCAAATCGAACTCTCTCACTATTCAGAGCGTCATCCCTCGACGACTCCATCAGTCTGAACTCTTCTAGACTTACCGAGCGCGTTTTCGAGAGCAAGACTCACGACATAAACACTATGAAATCGGACGAGTACTATGGTGGATACATTGATCCCAATCGTCCCAATCCCATGGGACCCAACGACGCCCACATCATCATCTACGGCTACATACCATCCCCAGCTCTCTCAATCCTTGGGATTGCCCTGTTCTCCTTCCTGCTCCTTGTGCATATCCTGCAAATCTACCGCTACCGCGTCTGGTCCTTTATCCCGCTCGCCGTCGCGACCATTATGGAGATCATCGGATACACCTTCCGCTATCGCTCCTATCACGATGATCCGTACAACAAGATCTACTTCATTGTCCAGTACTTCTTCATCGTCGTAGCTCCCGTCCTCCTCTCCGCCAGCATCTACGTCTGCCTCACAAAGCTAATCCATCAGACGCGGCGCGATGACGCCGCCGCGGGAGAAGGGAGTCACCTGAGACCCAAGCCAATACTCTGGTTCTTCGTCTCCGCCGATGCCGTCACGACCATCGTCCAGGTTGCGGGAGCATCACTGATCGGCACCAAGACGTCCAGGCATCAGGATCCCACGACCGCCAACAACATCCTCCTCGCCGGTCTCGCGGTGCAGGCCTTCTGCTTCGTCGTCTTCTTAGCCTTGTTCGCATACTTCATCTTCACCAATGCGGTCTCACGGATCTTTGCGGGGGGCAACGGTCACTACAAGGGGCGGCCCTTCATCGCAGCACTGGGCGTGTCCAGCTTCCTCGTGTTTTTGAGAACGATCTTCCGGCTTGCGGAGACCAGTCAGGGCGTATTCGGATATCTGAGCAGCCACGAGGCTTTCTTTGGAAGTCTGGAGTTCGCGCCGATTGTGGTGGCGGTGGGGATCTTGGCGGTCTGGCATCCGGGCAGATGGCCAATTGGGGCCAAGGAAGTCAAGCGCGAGAGCGGAGGAGAAGGTATGAGCTAGCGGATCGACCACTGAGGAGCCAGAATAAAGTCCAGGGCACATTGTGATGTTCGTATCCGCCATGGAGAAAGACGGTGGTGAGGAGATTATGGCCCGGAATGGATTTGTACTTGAAGCTCCGCTCACGTGATCGTCGATCAATGTTCACTTTTGCAGCTTGTCCGGCCTCTTCTGGCAGTTCTCGTACTCGTATATGTAAGTCAGAGCCTAGAATGTGACAATGGGTCCATGTGAGCTGAATAATGTGGGTCTTTTTTCCAATCATAGTGCATTCTTGAATTTATGCACTCGTCGTCTTGTCGAAATCGTGAATCTTTTCGCCCATTTGAGAAGTTTCGCCAATCGGGTCCAAGATGCATTCGAGGCAGAAGACTGAAAGATTGATCCAAAGATCATTCATTGGTGGAGGGAGGTCGAGCAGCTGATTAAAAAGGGGGGGAAAGTGGCAGCGAGTACCTGTTGCAATGCCAAGCCTGAGTAATCAAGTCAGATCTCAATTGAGTTTAGCTTTGGATGACTTCTTCAACCGAAAAGGAGGCTCGATCCTGGAATTTCACATCAACCTCCTGTCAGACGGAAATTGTAGCTCTCAGGAGCCACGCACTTCAGATGAGGATGCGTGAACAGATGTCGAATTTTCTCTGAGATGGCCATACACTACACCACTTTGGCCGAGCTCACTCTCTTCGCTGTGTAAGCAAAAGAAATAGCTGCATCCAAGATCACGAGACAGGACAAGTCAGTGATTCACCAACTGGCTAGTTCCTGTTGACCGTGAACGGTGTTTCTTTGTTTTATTTGGTGTTACAATACAACAATCGCATGGTGTGCTGGCTTCTTCAATGTCATCAAAGAGCATCTCTAAGGATGCAGTGCCATCCACGAAGGCATGTGTTGCCTGTCGTAAACTCAAGATCCGTTGCATCATCGACGAAAGCTTGGACGAGAGGCAATGTCAGAGATGTACCAAGAACGATCAAGAATGTGTCTTTGCTCAAATTCAGAGGAGAAAGCAGCGCAAGCGGACCGATGTTCGTGTTGCCGAGCTTGAAAAGGAGCTGCTCTCCATGAGAGATATGTTGACACGTGATGGCAACGCCACCACATCGTCTCAAGGCGATGCTCCCAAAGCAACCTCATCAGTATCCTTGAGCCTCCCTCAATCGCCACCTGCTGGAGAGACTCAGATTTTGCCTCCAGTAGGCGTTAGTATCGAGAAGGATCCGCCACAGGCCCCCAATTGTGATTTCGACCTCTTACCCGGTGACCTTGCGCGCTCTTTGTTTGAGACTTATAACAGCGATCTTGTTGCCAACTATCCTGCCGTCCACTTCCCCACAGGATATTGCGTTGAAGATCTCAGAAGGGAGAGGCCGACCCTGTTCTTGGCCGTCATGGCTGTGGCTGCAAGAGAGGCATATACAGAATTATCCCGAGTATTAGATCGACAAGTACTACAGTCTTACGCCAATCGTGTCTTCATGGGGAGTGAGCAGTCCTTAGAGCTCGTCCAGTCAATGATTTTGACAGCAGTCTGGTACTCTCCGCCCGAGAGAAACAGCCAAGGCCAGCACAAATTCTATGAATACATCCATATGGCGGCTACAATGGCTATGGATCTTGGTCTTGGAAGCAGACCATCAGATAGAACAAGATCTGGACCAGCCGGCTCTATCGATCATGGCCGCCCACTCTCGCCTGAAAACGCCCAGGCAGACCAAGATCCCGAAACTTCCAAGGCAGAGAATTCTAGGACCCTATTGGCCTGTTATCTTATGTGTTCCGGGTAAGTTTCATGTAAAGGCCCCCGTGTTCTTTCTGAAATCTTTGCAGCGTGGCCCTGAGCCTGCGCCGCCCAAGCTTTCTCCGATATAGCGATTGGATGCAAGAATGTGGCACGTATCTGCAGATTTCGCCCACCGCAACATTGGCAGATCGACGCCTTGTAGCATGGGTAAGACTCATGAGCATCGCGGAAGGCGTCGCTACATCATTCTCGTATGAGGACACAAGCAAGATTGCAAGTATCAGCGATCCACAGACTCATGTCCTGCTCAAGAAATGCGATTCACTTCTGGGCGAATGGCGATTAAGCCTGAATCCCGATGTCATGAACGGTCAGGCTTTGTGCTATCTATTGAGATTACATCCAACTAATCGACTTTTAGGATCGTTGGAGCTGTTCTATCATTATCTGAGCATACAAGCGCACGAACTGGCGCTGCATCAGTACTTCAAGCCAGACGATTTCAGGCCGCCTTACTCGTTCGAAGTCCTTCGTACTCCGAAAAACAGGAACGATAACGCAATTCCACATCTCGACTCGATCCTCCAATGCGTCATGTCTGCCCGCTCGCTGATAGAGACTTTTCTCCACATGGACGTCAGATCACTTCGAACGTCCCCCATCGTCAATTACATTCGTTTCTCGTATGCATTCTTTGTTCTTGAAATGATCGCCTCCTCTTTTGGGACTCCCTCTCCTCATCACAGTGTCTTTTTGAACCGGGAAAGTCTTCAGCTTGAGCACTACTCTTCATTAGTGATCAAGCATCTGACCGCCGTGGTGGGACCAGCTAGATGCCAAGTTCCAGCTCTGTTTCTCAACCTCGTGCTCAGACTTCGTGCCTGGCACGAGCGCAACGAGAGGCAGCCACCTGAGTGGTTTGCTCCTGCCTCTGGGAATCCAGGTCAAGATGTGTCCTTGGAAGGGCCCCCATCGGACGACCGAGAATTAAGCTCTGTGGCCATATTCACCGATCAACAAAGGCCTGCATGGAATGGAGAAAACACGAGTTTTCACAAAGACAGCATGAGACAACCCATTGCTATGACATCGAGTGAGCAAGGACTACGGGCTTCAACAAGCCAACAATCAAATCTTCTACAGGACATGGAGTCTGACATATCGCATGTCTATGGCGACTGGAATGATCAGTTCTTAGGCCTTGATGGGCGAGGGTCAGATGATGTATTTGCTGACGTCTCAATGCTTGATCAGATGGACTTTGATTTGAACGCATTCCCGCTGTTTTGCGATGATGAGCCGCTCTCGATGCACGGTTAGACTTAATTCACTCACCATATGTTGGAGCAAGTCCCTTGTGTCGGGGCTCAGGTATCTGTAAGTGATGCGTCTTGTCCGAAGCCACGTTCAAAACCCACACTGCTGTCATATTTCATGAACCAGGCGGCTTGAAGTGAGATCAAAGCTTGTGAACGTTCTGGCAAATACCTTACGTTGTCTGATTCCACGAGCGAAGCGAAAGGGTTTCGCTGCGTTTAATCCACGCTATCACGTTGTCTTTGAGCACTTGTTTGACTATACAATATTCAGCAAGTTGGGCTATGCTGCAATCTGGCGACTGGCCCCAAAAGTTTGTCACCGGCACCCAAGTGATCAAGGATGTCTGCATCAGCTTGATATGTTCCTTAAAGACAATTTCATGGGAGAAGAGTGCTCTCCAAGCGTCATTATTTCTCCTCAACCCTGCTACGAAGACGAAGTGATTCCTGTCTTCAACCCTCATGCATCAACCGCGTCGTCAATCCTAGCGCTTCATACATCGCAGTAATCAATCAAAACTGCATTAACATCTCGCCGAAGCTCTTCTGAATGCCCTACCATCCTTTTAACAGTCAATCTACCCTCGAAATCAGGTGTAAAAGTGTCGAATATGACCTGCACTGCAGGTATAGGCTAGAAAATCATGGGTTGGCCAACCTGGGTCTTGTCAACTCGGCCTTTCCGTCAAATTACCCCAGAGGAATCATTGGATTGTTCTTAAAAAGCACCCGCACGGCTTTGACGTAAGGCTTCGGACTGCGTGTATACTACGCTCACATCCGTGGACAACGCGGCTGATCTATGCCAATGATAGGGCTGATGGGGTGACGACCCGCAAATTGTCCTACAAAGGTTTAGTATTCATGTACTGTGATGCGAATATCTTGTTTTACCCAAACGAGCATCAATTACCAGTCGTTAAGGGCCCCAGACAATGAGGAAAAGCATTTGCCGGAATGTCCAGATAGATGGATCACAGAAGCAACTAGAAGCGAGATTTGCAATATACAAAATCACCGCTAATGGGACGTAGTCTACCGAACTCGCTCTTACAACTTCTTTGAATTATGACAGCATCATCTATTCACATCTCCCACGTTTCCGATCTGGCCAGCGAGTCCAACCCTCAGAGAACATAAACACCATGAAACAATGTTCAGACTCCTCACAGGCTTCGCATCATGAGACTTCTCAGAATGATTCTTCTCATCATCTCCACATGTATGCATCGCATATCTTCCGCCGCAATATGTGCGCCATCCCGTCTTCTTATCCGGAGAAGTGTAACGCGCGTCAAACATCTGCATCTCTACGGATCGTACCAATGATCAAATAGGACGTCTGCCGAGTCAGCGATTAACTGTAATGTGGAAACAACAAATATGGCACGAGATTACTGGGTCTCAGTCGGCATTCTGATGGATGCTGTTGTCAGGCCGTGGGGATGTTGAGATTGCGGCTGAAAGGTTGTGTCAACTTTGAATCCTCGTTCATCCCTTGGAAGTCGGTAGGCCGTTGATAGTCTGGCTGATACTCTGGGAGCCCGCTGTTATGATTTCCATCAAAGGCCAGATGATATCAAATTATCGCCCTCGTCGTGTTCAAATCAACATCCCTCATCAATTATTCAGATTGGCGCCTGGGGAGGAGTACATTCATCGCTGAGTCTACTGCAACTGCTATTGGGAATTGAAAGCAGTGCGGCCAATGTGGTTGAACTATCCACGAAGAGGACGAAACAGTGATGTTCTGTATAGCATTGTGGACTAATGCTCGCTATTCCGAAGCACTGTGCATGATATCGAATCGACACAGGTATGATAGAATCTTTGAATATGGTGCCAAAGCCCATCTTCTTTCTCCTACCACGAAAAAGTGTTGTGGGGCTGGGTGCATCTCTGTCTCGCGTCCTCATGGTCTTCAACCTTTCTCGGTAATCCGCAAAGATTCCTTGGTCGCCTCGTTGTCGCCTCACTTCCACCACATTGATCTTCAAACTTAGGAGAGGGTGCGTGAGTGTGAACGGGTGCTGTCGCCATTGATTTCTAGACCCATATCATCACGAGAACACATCGGCATTTCGGTGGTCGTAGCATCTGAAATATGAAAAGTGGTGGAGCTCGAAGTCCGTTCTGAGCCATCTTGCAGCGAGCGCACCAACGGCTTTCCCACGCGGCTCTACCATGAAGCAAGAGCCATTTTGGGGACCGAGAAGATTCGAAGAAAACGTAACGGTCCGAGGTATCCACGCTTCCAATCAGCCTGTTGGAAGTCACGATCTATTCTCCGACATCATCATACCGCGCAACCTCGCTTCCCAAGCCCCATCTCCAGGCCCCCTCTCCACCTTCGCATCTCCACAATGACTCCGCAATCTCTTCTTTTCGCAGATCCCCCACAGGGCGATGACGCGCATTCATGCGCGTATGCACGCAGGTTGGCGCGCCTTTTACTTTCTTTCTACTTTACCGAAACCCGAGACCCGAAACCCACCGAAGCGCGTCGGCGCCTTTTGGGGGTGCATTGCCGGGATTGTTGTGCAGTAGTGGCGCGACCGGGCTGGCGACGAGGCGATCGCTGGGATTTTTAGTAAAGTCCGTTGGAGCCGTGAGATTGGATGTGTTGTGGGGGGGGGGGCAGTTTGCTGAATGGAAAATGAGATGGCTTTGGGAATGTTTCGTGGGATGTAAGAGGCGGTGTGTGTCACGTTTTACTACTTGCTGGTCCGCGTGCTCAAAATAGATTCTCGTTCGTTAGTGATTGAGGCGGTCCTGGGGAAGGGGGGCTAGGTAAGGATCTGGCCCTTTAGCCAAAAGTCTCCAGGATCAAGTACCCAAGTCTATCACAGGTGCTTATTATTGATGACTCGTCCCTTGTAGCGTATCCGTGGATTCAGGTATCGTTCCTCAGCTTTGCGCATGGAGAACGCGCTATTCATGCTCGCAACTGCGGTCTCGCCCTCGCAACAATGCGCGTCACGGCATAGGCTTTTGGGTAATCCTTCCCTTTCGCTATTTGGGGGGGTCAGACAGGGAGAAAATTCCGACAATGATTGAGCTTCTCAATGAGGAGGTATTGATCGCACTCCCCTGTTGCGGCAGGCTTCATGGATAGGACATCGATGCACCTTGGGAGAAGGTACACGTGTTTCAAAGAAGGGGGTCGAGCAGGGTGATGGAGCACCCGTTGGCGAGCGTTTATGGGTGTTATATAGCTGTTGCGTAGAGAGCATGTAGATCTCGAGCGAGAAGATTTGGCTCATTGGGAAAAGAAGGCGCCTTTTCTAGAGCACATTTGAGTATTTGGAATATCTAATACAATATCCCAGCCCTTGAGAGTCCGAAAGCCATGTCTCAGCCTCGCCGAATATTAGGATGGCTCCATCGACCTAATCTACATGAGACTCTGGTCAACAGAGATCTGGATTATGCTAAACATGCTGAGTTCGCTATGCCACCAATGCCGCTGATGCAATAACACAATGATCATGATGTGGCTGTTGATCCCGATCCTGATCCTGATCCCGGTCCTGTCCCAGGTTGACACGTAGCCGCCCCGCCATGTGATGGCCCTGCCAAACAAGATTTGTCCCCAGTTGAGGCTGGGGATGTTCCTGGTTGATCTGGTTCTGTAATGGTCGAATTGCCCGTCTGTGGACCGGTAGTTGAAGTGACGCCACAGCCCATTCCTCCGTGTACCGAGCCCCCACAGGATTTGGCATCACAATCGTCGTCGATGGGACATGATTGGCCCTCGGGGACTTCCAGAGCGCACCCTTCGCCACACTTGCTCTTCATTGGGAGATGCGAGATGCAAGTGGTGTCGATGGCATTGGTGGCCGGGTCGATCTTAAGAACCTGGCCAGTGGCGTAGTTGCCATTCAAGACACAATCATACGCCCCATCGAAGAGAATCTCTAAGGTCGTCCAGTTGTTGTTCACAATGGTGCTCATCATGTCCTCGGGCGAGAGCGGTGACACTACGTCCTGAGTCACGACCTGAAAGTGGTAGCGTCGAGTGGTCGTTGGCGACCAGAACCATTCCTGTCTGGTCGGTTTTGGCTGGATGCACCTGCCGAACGGCCCCGGATTGCACGGCGGTACCAAGGGGAGGTCTTGATCGAACTCATCTTTAGTACTGGTCTTGCCTGGGGTGATGTACCACTTGTTTTGGCCCAACGATTCAGATACGAGGTAAGTCTGAAGCGCGAGTGCTGTAGCATTCAGACTGTCAACGGCGTCGAGCGGATTGTTTACCGCAAAGACCCCATGATCGGCGAACTTGACAAATTCGTTCGGATCTAGCATGATATCCTTCAATCCATTATCCAACATGTTCGTATATCCATCCGTGATCGTTTTCACTTGTGCTTGTAGCTGATTGATTTGCCAGGTAATCGATTCTTCAGTGCCTTGTGGCCAGATGGATTTCGCAACACCTGGTGCCTGAGACAGACTGGTGGCCCAGACTGACGCTGCCTTCTGCAGACCTGCGTGTTCGACGCTGGAGATTGCAGCAGCACCCAGAGCTGGAGCCTTGAACGCACCGATTGCCGTCAGCATTCTTGCTCTTACACCAGAACCTCGACACCCTCAGGCAACTCACAGTGAGGAAAGATAATCCCACGGTCAGCGCGGTCAGAATGGTTGACAAACTTAGGGCGGTGTTTTCCTTCGGATCAATCGTACGTGTTATTTCACCTATGATTAGATTCACGTTGGTGACAGCGTTACCCAATGCTAAGACGGGTATCAGCAGTTGCATGCAGAACGAGTGGGAGATCAGATGGTATTACCGGTGAAATAGGAGTTAAAGAAGGATTCGACCATGTAAATACTTCTGGTGACATAGCGCACTTGAGCCCGGATACTCGGATCCAAGTTCTGGTCAAGCTTGCTATTCTTATCGCAGCCCTGGCCGTCCAGGCTTGTGCAACTCTGGCCGGATTGGTTCTCCGCTAGGCGCAAGAAACAGGTCGACCACGGTTCATCGGCCAAGCACGTGTGGCTAGTTGTACAGTCGAGAGGATCGTCTACGGTTCCACATGTGGTTTTTGAATAGGTTGAATTCCACTGCAGAACGTAGTTTGTCAAATCATACTTGTCCCAGCATGACGATCTGTAGACTTCTCCTCCGGCAGAACACTCATCGTCTGTTTGCCTCACCTGCAGCTCTGTGACTGGTATGGCGTTCGTCAAAGACAGCGTGTAAATGCAAAGGATGGTAGCCGCCAGACCCAAAGTCGAATACATGGTGAGCAGGAGGAATACAATGTGGCAGTTGCTGCGCAGATTCTTGGTGTCATCTGGGCAGAGATCTGTGATGATCAAAAGAAGAAGTTGGACGACATTTGGAGGTGAGAAGCACTGCCGGACTCCCGTATCAGCAAGGGTGTGGAGGATTCAAAGACGGGTGCGCCATGTCTGATGAAGGGATTATGCCTAGACCCTAATTGAACCCTCCCTGCGTCATTCCAGTCATTCCAGGTTTGACGATGGTGTCCAGTCCCACGCCGAGTGGAGCAGCGTCCATCGCGGCATTAGGCTAATGAATAAGGAGGCTGTTCCCTCAGCTGCAGCCAGACGCAGGTCTCAGGCTAGAACACCAGGGCGGTCGAATAAGCAGCCCGAGTCAGATGTTACGTGATACGTCCCGAACCTGCCGTGGGGAAGAATCCGCCAATGTTCATGGGCGCGCGTATACTGGTAGGCTGCCATGCGCTTGACGAGGAGCGGGTCGGCTAACAGAATGCAAGACATTCTCATCACTGTTTCACGATCGCTGACAATTAATCTGACGATCAGCTGCACCTCCACACAACCCTTCAATACCAGCTTGCGGCTTGGTCGGTAGGGGACTCGATTTGTAAATATTCTCCGAAACCTCGCGAGCCTTCCTAGGCGCTCCACAAGCCCCTGGATGTTGAGCCTGCCCGAGGAGATGTTTCATGGGGGGGCGGTGTGTGTCACCAATCCTCCAAAAAGAGGATGAGAACAGATTATTGACCAAGTCCAAATGCTGCCCAGCACCTTCACGAGGTGTGCGTGGAATCCGGTGAGCGACATAATCATCCTCAAATGGTAGAAGACATCAGCAGGATGAAACAGCTGTCGCAGGTGAGATTGGTCCGACTGGGGAAGGAGTTTTAGGGGAGGGTTCTAGCCCGAGAATTCTGACGAAGGCGCCTTAAGCGAGGAACGGCGCTGGAAGGCTTGAAAGGGAAATTCTGTCCTCTACAGATCCAAATTCCCATCGGAGATCATCGGATCAACTGAATTCAATCTCGGGCAGATCACAATCACATTTTCAATCAAATAATGAAGGATTGCCCTTGTTCGCCCTAGTCGCTTGCTCATCTGACCGTTCTTCTCCAACGTCCCTGCTGTATGGCGCGAAAATTTACAGCGGGAGGGAGGCTAAGGGGACCGAGGAGGACGCTATATCGACCATGCTAGACCCGTACGCGTTGCTGATGTTCCAGGATCTTCGCACCAAATATTCCTTTGTACGCACAGCATCCTCCACTACGTGTCTACTGAATCGACTCACATACTTCCTATAGCTCATCCCTAGCACAGGATCATTGCCATGAATTTAGCAGCATTGCCATCGCCGTTCCAATGGTTAGAAGCAGTCTCAAGACACTTTATATTGCACGCTGGTAAATACATCATCAATCGAAACGCTGGACCCCTAGGTCTTCACACGATACCAGCTTCCCCCAGATACCAGCTTTGCCATTCCCACAACTGTCTCTACTCCTCATGCTCATCTTCAAACTCCTCATGCTCATGTTCAAACTCCTCATCCTCGTCTTCGAAGTGTACCTGACGCTCATCCCATCGATGCATCTTGCAGCAGTGTCTTTTAGTACAGCTGCCGTTCTCCTCGAATTCCGTACAGAGGTTGTTCTCCCTCTCTTGCTCCCACTCTTCATAGGCACCAATGATCTCATTCCGGAGGCTGTTCCGCTCAGCTACAACCGCACCGTACATATGGTGCATTGCCTGCAGCTCTCCTCCAACTCGCCACAAGGCGTACCAGGCTTGGGTCATGGAAGAGGGAATTACGTGAGTGGCGGGCTGCTGCTGGGCAGCGGGCTGTTCCTCGGCGGCGGGCTGTTCCTCGGCGGCGGGCTGTTCCTCGGCGGCGGGCTGTTCCTCGGCGGCGGGCTGCTGCTGGGCAGCGGGCTGTTGGTCGGCGGCTGGCTGATGATCGGCGGGATCGGGAACTCCGACTGGATCGGGGGCGGCGACGGGCTCGGTGGCGGCGGCGGGCTCGGGAGATGTGGAGGCCTGTGCGGGAGGGAGCAAGGTCTCCGCATCGATTCTACCCTCTTGTAGCAATTTCTTCCGGAGGTGCTTTTTCGGTCAGCAGAATCCACTCTGCTGAGATGTTTGACTTACGTAGAATTGTGGCTGGACTGAGCTGATTTTCATGTCTGGGGTGAACTAGGACGTTTGTCAGAGAGAGGAACTCCTGAGATGACGCTATACTCACAGACTTCACCATGGACCTGATAGTGTCCCACGGTACCTCGTCACGGCGGAGTTCGTCCATAAAGAGATATTCCGCCAGACCCTGGTTTGGGTCAGTTGCGGGTCTCGTCACGATTACCCAGGGAGCATGCATACCCAGCTGGATGCTTTCAGCTTCTGCACCGCACCTTGGTCGGTTGACATCTTCCTTTTGGTTTAATTTCTGGAAGAGAAGATGATCGGGGCGAATGTTGCTTTGAAAAAGGCGGAGAAGAGCAAAGCGTTTTGTCCGGTCCTGGCTGCTTTTGTGACTCTGGCTGAGAAAAATTCGGCTGAGAGAGGCACTTTGCTTGTTTTTAATAGCAATGAGACGGAGGAAGGCGACGATGAGTAAAATGGGTGGTGGACTACTGCTGTGGTATTCGAGATGGGAGGAAGCACGAATGAGTCGAGCATACAACCCTCTGGTTGGTCAATTGATTGCTTCAGTACAAGTTCACCCTTGAGGAGCGAAGAGGACAGGCTAGTGACTCTTCACCTACTATCACTCGGAAAGCGGGGCTGAGCAAGAACAATACTCGTCTGTTGTGTTGTGCATGACGTTGAACACGACATTTCTGCTCGACACATTTTCCCACTTTACCCTATCGAGGTTTCAATCGGCCACACTAGTGACTCTTCACCTACCTTATTACAAATGACGGGGTTCATCGATGGTGACACTTGTCAAGGTTGTGTTATGCATGACGTTGTTCTGGTCATCAACACATGACACGCTAGTCGCTTAGCGTCCTGGAAATTTCTAGATATGAACACCTTTCTTCCTCTTTCTTTCGTCTCTCCTACATCCCACTCTTCCTGAACCAAAATCCAGATTCTCATTTCGTTCAACCACACAAGAGATTGGGTGCTGTATGCATACGTCTTCTTTCATTCGAAGATCTTGCTGCGCACTAATACTTCCCAATGATCAACGTCGACAAAGCTGCTTGGTTCCTCATTTGGTCATGACACTCTGCCTCTCCGCCTCTCCGATCTACTCCTTCAGTCACCCACTGACCCACTCGCTCACTAACCCGCTCACTTACCCGCTCACTCACTCACTCACTCACTCTGTGCTCGCTTGATCAAATTGCATACTGAGAACCAAGATGTCGGACCGAAAGCTGATTTGACTTTAGCTGGATATCCGGAACTTCGACGAAACAGCTCTCTGCGGCGACTGAACATCCGACAAAAGACCTCTCTGCGGCGAGGCACAGTCTCACCGAGACCAGCCCGTATGGAGGGCTCAAGTCCTCAGGATCGACGAGGCCAAGTCCCACCAGGGCGAAAGTCGACCCATGTCGCTACAAGTCCTCAGATTCGACGAGGGAAAGACCGCGCTTAGCGTGGCGGAAGTCGACAGCTGTTGACGTGTTCCAGCTGGCGCACAAAGTCCTCAGAGTCGCCGAGGCCTAAAGTCGGCAGGTAACACCAGCGCAACAAGTCCGCGTGCTAAGCGGCGAAGTCCTCGCTGAGGCAATCAAGACCTCAGAATCGACGAGGCAAAGACCACGCCTGGCGTGGCGAAAAGTCGACAGCTGTCGCACAAAGTCCTCAGAGTCACCGAGGCAAGGCAGGCAGCAGCCGCCGAGAAGTCCGCGCCCGCGGCATCGTCCTCGCTGAGGCAATCAAGTCCTCAGGATCAACGAGGCCAAGTCCCACCAGGGCGAAAGTCGACAAGTGTCGCTACAAGTCCCCAGAGTCATCGGGGCGACAAGTCGACAAGTGTCGCACAAGTCCGCGAGAGCGGCAAAAGACGGCAGCTGTCGCACCCAAGTCCTCAGCTCACCGAGGCCCAAAGTCGGAAGGTACCAGCCAGCGCAAAAAGCCCGCGTGCTAAGCGGCGAAGTCCTCGCTGAGGCAATCAAGTCCTCCGGATCAACGAGGCGTCCTGGAGACAGAATAAAAGATACATACAATAAGTAAGTAGGCTCAATTTCCTTCGCTCCACTTGTCTTCCTGTTCGTGAGTGAGTGAGTGAGTGAGTGAGTGAGTGAGGGATCAGTGGAACAAGCTTGGAGCATCACACCGTGAGTCGTCCTCCTCTCCCCCAACACTTGACTCCGCTCACGCCTCCCAGTGCTCCCGAACCATGACTCTCGGCATTTGATCCGTGAGAAACACAAGGGAGCGGACCATTGAGATGTTGCAATCGATAGTTTGCCTGGAGGGGAATATCAGGAGGCTTCCAGCGTTACAAAAATGGAAACTGGTTATTGGGATATGCAGCTGTCGACGGAGATGTCGACCAGCCTTGTCTTGTAGTAAATTATGATCAAAGTCTACCTCCACCCCACTGTGCATTATTGTCCGTTAGCAAAGACTTCCGACAGCGGTTTGCTCAGAATGCCGTGTGCTGCGATTGATGCGGACAGTGACGCTTCACTTCAAAGATCTTTGCCGGGGCGTGGTAGTCATTTCACATGGGGTGGGGAGAGATCGCTTGAGATGATGCTGGGGAGGATGGGGGAGTGTCGTTCAAAAGAGATTTCGCTTCTACTACGGGGAGGACCGCCCAGGCCGTCCTTCACGAACAAAAGTCCTCTTCTCCAGATCATGCTCATTTCGAGCACCTTTGATGCATACTGACAAGATTCTACGATCCTAACTCCTGCAACAGATTCCTGAACCCAAACAGAGACCAGTCAAAGCCAAGCATGTCAGCCCAAACCCTCTGATAGCTGCGTGGCGCCATAGCATGCCAAGAAGACGAAGCACCCAAGCTCAATGACTGCTGTCTCCAAAGCAGTACTTGCATTGCGTTAGAGGCCCGTCACTCGAAGGCCCAAGTCCGCAGACACCGCTTGAAGGCATTCACGATCTTGACGAGGCAGCTGCAGGACGTGCAGAGATCATGAGTACAACAGCATTGCCAAAATCAATTCAACTGCATTGATCAGAGAGTACAAGGCTGGAAGAGCCAGCTGTGGTTCCTACTCCGGACCAAGTAAGGCAAAAGTTGGTAAATTGAGCCAAGAAAGAGTTTTAAGGAAAGATGGCACAAAGGATATCACTAATGCAATACGCTGTTCTGTTGGAATTGAAGGTGAAGTAATTCGGCGGAATAGCTGGAGCTGCCGGATCGAGACCCTTACAGATCTGCAGGGCTCGGCTCAGGGTTCTGGGATTGCATTGTCGCATATGCGGAGCGACAAAGTGGACTGAAAGCGGGGAATTTAGATAGTTATTGACCCATACCAGCTCTCTGTCTCTGGTCCTTGGAAGCTTGGGACTGACGATCTGATTTTATTACCGATTAGATACTTGGGGTACTCCTTGTCAAAGACATCCATCACCCATTCAAAGCTTTTCCCAAGAGCTGATCTCCAAAACAATCTCTCCAATATGCCTTCCCGTTCAGAACTCAGTGCCCCCGGACGCTCCACCAGGTCCGCTTCACGCAATAAGGCCCCTTCCCGACCATCCACGGCAGTGAAAAGGCCCACCCAGGACATTTCCAAGGCGAAGGGAAATGCTAACCGTACTTCACGCAGCCGCGTCATCAAAATTACTAATCACAAGCCCGCCTCTAACCCCGGTCCCCGGTCTGGCCAAGCGTGCGTCAAGAAGCGCAAGTCTCCCTTCATTGAATTAAAAAACGAAGAAGGAGATGACGATGATGTCAAGAATACAAGCCCACCCCAGCAACAACAAGCTCAGAGTGTAGCCGGACCCTCCTAGCCCGGGCTATCGCAGGCGTGAAGCTGGCAGTTGGTACCTGCTGAGCACGCTCTGCCTGCCTACTTCCAACAAGGTCCACCTCCCCTCCCTCAGCACAACCAGCCCAATGCTAGAAACGTCGGGAAAATGACAGTGGCACCAGCCTTGCAAGAATTGTATTGGCAAAGGCACAAGTCCTCGTTCCAAGGAGTCAATCTAGAGACGTTCCTTTGCGAGTATGACAACATCCAGACCAAGTCCTTTGCGGTCGGAGAGCAGTGGATCGCGGCCATCTGGCAAGGCAAGATACACCCTATCGACATGGAGAGGATGGCTCTGGACTACCACAGCTTCGCGTCGCCACCGCAGTTTGTGGAGCATCCGTATGAGACGGATTACCGGTTGCTGTTCTCCAGTATCGAAATGTACTCAATCGTTGTTTGCCACTTGGGCCCGGAAAGACGTCTCCCGCTGGACGAGGCTTTTGCCGATTATCGCTTGCATTTATTCGAGATGCTGAGGATGTACACTCGTGAATCCGTGATTCATTATCGTCATTTTTTTCGTTGGTCAAGCTATAACCTACGGTCAGGACCACCCTGAGCGCTGGGACATTAATCGTGGTGCTAGCAAGAGTTTCATCCTACAGAGACGTCCAGATTTAACGGCAATATAGCAACACTCCTAGTAATAGAGGCACAGAGGTGTGGAAAGGGAAGGGAAGGGAGAAGTCAAAGGAGGCTTCATGGCTTTTGCCACTGTTCCATGCGACGTGGTTGTATGCTGTCAATTTTAAGGTGCGTCCTGTCCCGGCTTGGAGTTTCAACGATGCAAAGGTGATGAGGTCAAGACGAACTTGTTCAAGCCTTATTGTATCCTTTATGCTTCTGTCGTGAATCGTCATGAATCATCATAGCAGAAACGTTGCCGATCCTCCTCCAGCTATCGTAAACCCAAAACAATGCGTGATAGTCTCTTTCAGGGCGTATTATGACTGCCTCCTCCAACTCCCACCAAGATCCCGCGGAGTGTATGGCGGCGGCGGGCTCCTGTCCGCCCAACTTTGCCGTCTTTGCTGTTGCTCGTCGGTCGAAAGGGGGCTCGCTTGCGGTGACGCGCCTGGGCTGCCTCCACGCGAGCCTTGACGACTGTGGTATCCTCGATTTCCTGCCCTTCCTCCGCGCCGAGGCGCTGGTCGTCCTCTTGGTGATCCCCTCTGCGACCATCCTGATTCCGCGAAGGGAACATGGAGGTGAGAATTCTTCTGCGGCTCGTATTGACGGAGGGCAGATTGCGCCCGGGCAGTCAAAGAACTCTCGGGGCCCTTCGTGCGCAACCGAACATCCACCACATGGCGAAGCAGCTCCTCCGCTTCCGAACTACGCTTTTGGTAGCTGTAGTTGCGAGCTAGATTCTCCATCGCTTGTAAAGTCTTGGGATGGTCGGGGCCAAGAGCATCCTGACGCAGTTGAAGCACCCGCTCTTCCATTTCGACCGCTTCGTCCCAGCGTCGTTGTTTGTTATACGTGATGCTCAAGCCAGCCATGATTGTGACGGTGTCGGGGTGTTCTGGACCAAGGATCTTTGTGCGCAATGCTAGTGCACGATTGCCGATCCGATTGGCCTCATCCCAGCGTTGAAGTTTATTGAGAGTGTACATCAGGTTGCTCATTTCCGTCAGAGTGTCAAGATCTTCAGGACCAAGTTCACTTTCCATCTGTCTCAAGACCTCGAGTTGTATGTCCAGGCAGCCAAGATTTTCACCTCCTCTATTGTGTGTAGTAGCAAGTCTTGACATGCTTTTCAAGGTCAGGCGATGGCCGCCACCAAGCGCCCGGTGACATCTATCCAGAACGTCGCGCTGCAAAGGACGGGCTTCAAGCCATTTACCCTGCTTATTTAGACTGACACCTAGGACTGATAGCGTTGTCAGTGTATCTTCGTGTTCGGGTCCAAGATGCTCATGTCGTATTGCATGAGCTTTGTTGAACAACTTCTGCGCGAATTCTTCTTCGCCTTGTTCCATGGAATAATGACCGATCCCATGCAAGATGACGGCACAATGAAGTAAGATTTCTTGATGAGCGACATTGTACTCAAGCACTATATTGATGTGAGGTCTCAGCTCGGCAAATACGGGCCAGATGTCGAAACTCATGACTCGGGGAATGGAGCCAGAGACGGCAGTGATGGCGAGTCCTTGATAGTGAGGTACGCTATTGAGATGTTCCAGCCACTGCTGCGTGGAGAGCTGTACCAGCCGGTGCATGCTGTACTTGGACGCCTTCTTCTCTTCGGTGATGAAGGAGAACGCTTTCAACCTTGAGATTGCAGCGCGGAATTGCAGCGTGGATTCCCCTGCTTTGCGCAGAAGATCTTGCGATATTCCCTGCCGATCGAGCATTGCCATGAGTGATAGGATTTCGGCAGCCCTTGGGCTTTGCTTGGATATTTGCTCAAAGGAGAGCCTCCATGTCTGGAAGACTGAATTTGAAGTGTCCCGATCGCGATTAGGATCATCAATGCTATTGGCTAGCAACTCAGGAATGTCAGCCAGACCTTGTCGAAAATCAGTGAGATATTCCGCTGCACTGATCCCAATCTCATTCAAGTATGCTGCTGCTTGTGTGATGGTAAGTGGCAGATGGCCCAAAGCGTCCGTGAGCTCATCAGCATCGGCATCGCACAGGCCCTTGCCTTCCAGCAATCTGGCTCGAAGTAGGCTTGCTGCATCCTTAGCATCAAGTTTGTTGACTTGGACAGGCTCAGATTTGCCCTCGGTCAATCTTGGCCCTAGCTGGCCATCACGAGTTGTGATGAGGATGCTACCATGAGCAGCTCCAGAAGACCGGGGTAAGTATTCGATCAAGGGTCTTTTGGATCTGTCTGAGCCTCCGCCAGGTTGGAGCCAGAGGTGGTAGTCATCTGCATTGTCAAGCACCATCAGCCATGGGCGATCTGTGGTTTCGCTCAGATAGTCCTTTATATGCTGCAGAAGGTCGAGGTCCTTGTCTTCCAGACCCGGCATCTTCATGAGTCTTGCGAGCTTGCGATAGGTGGCCTCGAACTTTGCTCTGCTGGTTCCATGGATCCAAAAGGTATCCAAATTGGGGTGCTGCTGTCTCTGTTTCTGGCAATACTCGATGGCTATGCGAGTCTTTCTAGATTCAAGGGCTCGTCAATTAGGGGATGACCGGAGGCACGCAGGCACATACCCAACACCTCCGACTCCAACAACGGCTACGCGAGAAGCGTTGGCCTCGAACTTCCTTGAAACCTCGGCAATAGTCTCTTCCCTGCCAACGAAGTCTTCGTCGCCGTCAAACTCGAGCATCCACATGGGCTTTCTCGGAGGGGTAACATGTGAGGGTTCCCGCTGAGAATCTGACTCGGTCAATTTGATTTGTTTCACGAAATCGATGATGATTCGCATTTGATTGGCATGATCAGCGACTTGAAAATTACTCAGGGTCTGGACGTATGTTTGTATGACTGTGGAGTAGGCGTCGACGCTCTTCTGAGCCTTGATGCTTTTGACCGCCCTAACCCCCTTCTCCCATGTCGAAGCGCGGGCGGAGGGGAGGATCTTGCCAAGTAGGGCATCTAGATCGAGCAGCTCCTTCTTGAGGGCTTTGATAACTTGCTCGAGGTCTTTCTGGGCATCGGGAGCGAAATCACCATTGTTCGCTCTCTCCTCCAAGCTATTGGCGATGCGCATCAGGATAGGCAGCTGGTTGCCAATGTGCTGAAAAGCCTCCGGCAAGTCTTGAACATTGTGTTTGAATTCATTGAGCCTCTTCACTACCTTTCTGCCGAAATCGGTTAACTCTATGATAGTTTGCACCAGGCTTATAGCAGCTATTGCTTCCGCCATGTTTGGAAGGCCTGAGAGTCTTGGCCATGGAAGACGGAGGGTTTCAAGCGCGTCTCCTTGGAGCAAGTGGGGACATGGCAAGCGACCCACTAGCAACTGGAGTGCTCAATCAACAGGCAATCGTCTATGTGATCACGGCTATTTCCGCTTCCGCGATACGAATGGAGGTGAATACATTTCTGGAAGTTAGGGATGAACCTCTCGGCTATGACGCACAATTTCGCCAACGTTCGGCAAGATCAATAGGAGGCTCAAGGTCGCTCAATTGAGACTTGATTGAGCTGATAGAGGCCAGACAGAACTAGTCGAGACGTTACCGCTGTGACCATGCTGCTCCCTATTGGTTGGAGAACAGAAGAAAAATCGCGGCGGTGAGGCTCGGCGAAGACTCGCCAGGATTGGCTAGCGCGGCTCTGGCTGCATCTGCAAATGACGTCACCTGCAATCTCTTCCTGTGACGATTGAACGCCCCGATCTTTTTGTCGTAGCAATGTTTGAGAGTAGCGAGCATGTGACTATTCGTTTCAGTTCAATGGCTCTTGATTTCGTGTGGGTTCCGGAGGCCGCGCCTCACCTTGGATGCTCGTTACCTGGAATACTTTCAATGCTCTGGTGGGATCAGAGCGAGCCATCAAAGCCTTCCAATCAATCCTTCCAGTCGTGCGTCTGCTACCTGAGCCGAATCCCACGTTTGACCCTTCCGGTTGCCACCCAGCAGTACCATCATGCGTTTTTCATTGACTGAAGAGAATGGAATGATTGATTTTCTTGGAAATCCACAAACGTCAAGACCATCTATTCCAGGACATGTCAGCTAGCATTCGGGTTCTCCCATGGGACATTGCGCTGGCCTATAACATAGAACATGCCGGTGATTGGATGTCAGCCATCCTCGCTGCCATGCAACACCCAAAGCTAGTCACCAGCAGAAGCATGTGTTCAACTCAAGTCAGGAGGTGAGGATAAGCCTACTAAGCTACGAGTCCCACATCATCTCAGTATAAATGCGGAGACTAGAGACCGCGGAGACGATGGCTATGTGTGCAACGAGGTTTGCTCCTATGCTGCAACTGTTTGCTGTAACCGGTGAGAGCATTTCTGATGAGCACAGAATGCGTTCTCATTTAATTCAGCAGCACAATCTTGCACATGATATTTAAGATATACCACTTGAAAATTCCACAATCCGAGGACTATTGGGAGAGAATTCTCCTAAGCACCAACCGACTCAATCTCAGTCAACGCCCGCTGCCAAAATAACGCGCGATCGAGCCTACCGTCCTCCCCCACCAACTGCGCAGCCTTCTTCCTCTGCTGCTCGACCATCTTCGCGAACCCCTCCTTCGACTCCTTGATCATGCCCTCAATGTCAAAGAACCAAATCTTATGGCTCCTCCACTTGATCTCCGCGAACTGCTTCTCCACATCGGTCCCCGTCTCCGCATCCACGAACTCGTACACATCGCAGATCCGCCGACTGCTCTGCACCAGCCACTGGCTGCGCTCATGTCTGACCTCCTCAAACGTCTGAAACGCCATCTTGATCGCCTGGTCCAGCCCCAGCTCTCCCTTCTGGCAGACCGCCATCGCATCCTCAAGCACGGTCGACAAACACAACGCATCCTCCACGCCGATGCCCGCACCGGCCCCATGATGCGGCGCGGCAGCGTGCGCGGCATCGCCGGCCAGACAGATCTTACCCTTGGCATAGAACGGCGCGGGATGATCGTACGAGTCGAAAATGGCCCACTTATCCAACTCATCGGGCAACAGACGCGTGATCGCCTGACACGTCGGGCCCCACGATTTGAACGCCTCGACCACTTCCTCCCTCTTCGCGGGCGCGACCATCTTGGTATCATCGGGCCAGTCATTGGGATCGGGTAGGAAAGCGACGAAATTCATCAGCGTCTGGCCGGCGACGGGGAAGTGGAGCATGTGTTGGTTGGGCCCGATGTGCATGTGCTGGCGCTTGGCCTTGTACTCGCCGATGGCGGCCACGGCGGCGGGCATGGGGATGAGGCCGCGGAAAGCGATGCGGTTGGTGTAGTGCGGGTAGGACGCTGGGTTGGAGGCTCCGAAGAGGAGTTCGCGCACGCGGGATTTGATGCCGTCGCAGCCGATCACTGTTTTACCAATTCTCTTGTCAGTCAACCGTCTTCACCCAGACCAGAAAACGCCCGTCGATAAACGGAGAGAAGAAGGGGGGGGAAAGGATCAAACTCACGCGCATCCGCCTCCGCACTGCTCCCATCCACGAACCGCATCCTCACCTTCCCTCCCACCACTTCCTCCACCGCATCGACCCTCTTCCCGAACTCGACCGTGCCCTCGGGGATGCTCTTGACCAGGGCATCGAGCAGATGCGCGCGATGACAGCCTTCGAACCCCTTGGCGCCCACGTGTAGGGAATACAGCAATTTCTCATCCCCCTGCTCCTCCTCTTCGCCTCCTTCCCCTTTGCCCTCCGCGCCATCTGTTTGCTGCTCGTTCACGTTGAAGCCATCGACCCATCGCCTACATCACACACACACATCAGCATCAATTCCGCTCTCCCCCTCCATTGCTCCCCCTAACCCATCTTCCCACCCAACCCCCACTCCCCTTGGGCGCGTCTCCAAAAAATCGAGAAAAAAATAATCGGAAAAAGACATACAAATAATCCCCCCTCACCCTCTCATCCCCATTATCCGTCGCGACCGCCCTCAACGCATCCACGATGCCCGGGTGCACCAATCCCATGCAGCGGACCGCATTCTTGGTGAAGGCGACGCCCGCGCCGATCTCGCGGAACCCGCGCGATTGCTCGTAGATTTTGACGGGGATGTTCCGGCGGAGGAGGCCGAGGGCGAGGACGAGGCCGATGATGCCGCCGCCGGCGATGGCGATGTGGGGGGTTGGTTCGGGGAGGGGGTTGGTGGTGGTGGTGGTGGTGGTGGTTCTAGCATCTTCTGCCGAGGCCATTTGTTCTTTGTTGGGTTTGTTGTGGTGAGATGTGCGTGTTGAATTCACGAGGCAAAGATAGGGAAGAGGTGATGTGTATGTATGCGTGGTAGCCTGTGTGAGTTTGAATGATATCCAAAATTCCGATGGTGGTGGTGGGCGTTCTTTGTCCAAAATGGGTGGGTGGCGTCGGAATTGGCGATAACTGGATTTTTGGGGTGGTGATGACAAGGGAGAAAAGGAGGGCAGTGATGTGTCCCTTTTTATGTTGTCGTTACGTCGCATTTTGCCTTGCTTACCGTCCTCAGCATGTACAACCCACCCGAACACGCCGAGGGGAATAACTCCGAGCCGATGTGAGGAAATCGGGTGTTTGACCAGTGAGAACATGGTGTTGGATAGGTGCAGGAAAATTGATATGATCATGTGGATTCGGAATGGGTGTGTATACAATGATGCATACGAATGTGAGCGAGAGGGGCCTCCCTTAAGAATGGCATCATGCATGTGTTGTGGATGGGTGGGTCGATCACACGGGGTCGGTTTGCGAGAACAGCTGATCTGTGCCAAACAAGCAGCAACCGCTGTCATCAAACTGGACAACGAAGAGGAAGAGGCCTAACAGGAGACATTTGAATATTGATGCAATACAAAAGACAGATCTCATCAGAGAAAGGCGCCTCTACCCGTGACTCCATCAAGAAGAGCCGACTCAGACTGTTGCCTCCAACATGCACAAATCACCCTCCCCCTTCGCCTCCCTTCGCTAGCAAAATCTGGGGGGCGATCACACACACCCATGCACACCCTTTTAATTCCCGCTTTCCTCCACCAACAGGCCTGGCTCCAAGAACGAACTCTTCCCCACCACTGTGTCCGCCAGTCCGGCAATGCTCGCACTCTGCATGATATCAAAGATGCTCACCTCCGCGCCCGCCTTCAACGCCAACATATTCCGCAACTCCACCGCCACCAGGCTGTCGACACCGTACTCGTTCAGCGAGTTGGACGGTGCGATCTCGGCCTCGCTGATCATGAAGATGTTCATCAGCTTCTTCGTGATAGCCTTGACCACCGCGTCGCTGGCTTCGTCTATCGTTTTGGCGGCGGCGATGAGCCCGCCCAGGTCGCCTGATGCGGCTGCTTTGGCGCTGGAATTGGCAGTGTCGCCATGGACGGATTCGCGGTATCGGAGCGACAGAAAGCGGGAATCGCGCGACATGCCCGCGTCATCCCAGTTTGCGCCGGGGCCCGAGTTGAGGCCCAGCATCACCTGCGTTTGCGGTGGTGATACGATTGCTGATTCGATCGTGCCCAGGACGTCCGATTCCGAGAGGATAGTGTGGCCTGATTTGCGGAGGCGTTCGGCGGTCTCTTCGTTTTCGGAGACGTAGCCGACCGATTTGACAATGCCGATATCGATGGCGGCGCCGTGGAGCCCGCGTGCTGTTCTGTGGCGGGCGAGCGCATCTTGGAAGGTGCCGCCCGCTGAGTAGTTGGATTGGGATGCGAAGCCGACGACGCCCGCAAGAGAGGAGAGGAGGATGAAGAAGTCAAGAGGGGGTTGCGATTGAGATGGGCCAGAGGGGGAGAAGTGCGTGTGCAAGTTCCAGGAGCCATGCACTTTGGGCCGGATCGCCGCATTGTACATGTCGATGGTCATTTGTTCGAGGATGGAGTCCTGAATCAGCTTTCAGTATCTGTCTTTCAATCGAGGAGAGATTGTTGCAAGATCTGCTCACCTGAAGAACCATAGCCCCTTGAATGACACCCCGAATGGGGGGCATTTCCTGGTTACACTCCAGTAGAGCAGTAGACAACGAAGCTTTGTCTGAGATGTCGGCACCAATGGCTTTGACCTTGCAGCCAAGCTTGTCCATCTCCTCAAGGAAGGGCCGAGCTTTCTCTTGCGCATTTGCACTGCGAGAGAGGACGATCAGGTTCCTGGCACCTCGCTCCACCATCCAGTGGCACACAGATTTGCCAATGCCTCCAAGACCTCCAACGATCAAGTAGGACGAATCAGATCGGAGTCTAGCTTTGGGGACTTGTGGTAGGACCTAAGAAGACGTCAGCAACGTCCTTTTGTAGATACCATCGAAAGCAACTTACCGGTACCAAATCATCCGGCTTCACGGAGATGACAATCTTGCCCATATGCTTGCCCGCCTGCATCAACCGGAACGTGCGCTCAATCTCCGAAAGAGGATAGACAGTGACCGGTTCGACTGGAGCAATAACCTTCTGCTCGAACAGGTGAATGATCTCCTTCATCACGCGGCTGACATCGGCACCTTTGAACTCCTGCAGCTGCAAGAGATCGATGGAAGCGAAAGAGACCGCACGAGTGAAAGCGCCCATCTCAAGATAATTATTGGCCTCGAGATCGCGTTTTCCAATTTCGATGAAGCGGCCGAATTGGGCGACGCAGTTGAAGCTCTCTTGTAAGAGAGCACCTGCAAGCGTGTTGAGAACGACGTCAACACCCTTGCCTTGCGTCATGGCCAGAACACCGGAGGCGAATGATGTATCTCTGCTGGAGAAGATATGGTCAGGCTCGATGCCGTATTTCTTGATGACAAAGTCTCTCTTCTTCTCTGTGCCGACGGTCACAAAGATTTCGGCGCCGATATGTTTGGCCAGGACGATCGCAGCTTGGCCGAACCCTCCAGTGGCAGCATGGATGAGGATGCTTTCACCCTTTCGCATTCTAGCCATCTCGAAAAGACAGAAGTAGGCGGTGGCGAAAGACATGGGCAGAGTGGTGGCGGTCTCGAAAGACATGTCGTCCGGAATGTGGACAGCACTGGTCCAATCCACACGGACAAGGTTCGAGTAATGACCCATCATCAAGGCGGCCACACGATCACCAGCCTTGAAGCCTTGAGATGCCGCATCGGAACCAACACGGGTCACAACGCCAGCGCATTCGAAACCCATGTATTGACCGTCCAGCTGGCCCATGGCCACTAGGATGTCGCGGAAATTGAGACCAAAAGCTGATGGCTCGATCTCGACCTTCTGTGGCTGAAGGTCGGTCGTAGCATCAGGATCATCATTGAAGGCAAGACTGTCCATGAGACCTGGCGTTCTGATACAAAGACGCAACGGCCGATCGCGTTGATGGAACGGTTCCAGTTCTGTAGTTGGCGGGTTGGCTGGGTCTGGGAAGACGGCATGGTTCCTTTCAATGTCTTTGACATATCTCTGGACCTGGACCGTCCCATCACGTTCAGCGAATTCGAAGTCTTTGGTTGGGGCGTTGGTGGAGTAGTCGAACGCCTTCTCAAAAACGTTCGAAATGGTTGCAGCAGACACCTTCTGCTTGGGATCGAGGTCCAAATTGATCAAGCGTTTACCAGCGTACTCAACCCTCAGTGAGCGGAGGAAGCCGGTACTCAGGCTCGCCTTGGGGTTCTCGTAGTCGACCGCGCCTCCTTGGGTGACCCACAGTACACCCTTCGACTTGGTGCAAAGAGCTTTGATGGCTTCGAACCGGATGTTGTGTGGGTCTGAGAGGGCGGAGTGGCCAACTTCTCCAAGGTAGATGCACAGCTTATCATCCACCTTGGCGCATTCAGTAGTCTCGACCGCCGGTACTGCACCTGTGACGGCAGCTATCGTATCCTTGAGCTCACCGAGCCAAGACTCCTGTGGTGATGGGTGACCTGTGATCAGTACCACGTCAGAGTTGAACGAGGGAGTAGTTAATGTGGCTGTTGTCATCATGACGCTGAAGGTGTACAGATCCTGATTCTCGCAGTCGTGCACGTCCACTTCGACTCCATTGAATCCGTTTCTGGACAGCACACGGTTCCACATGTCTACAGACAGTGATGGGCTGTACTTTCGCTCTTCTTCCTCACCTGTCAAGTGTTAGCACGTAGCTTTCTGGCAGTCGGGAGGGATTCATACTCAGCCACCAGCCTGGCAATAGACCAAAGGTAAGTTCCATGTCCATCTGATCTTGAGTGGTCTCAAACAAGAAGAGTTTGCCTCCTGGCTTCAACAACTTCCTCACCCTTGCCATTGTCCTGTCCATGGATTTGGTCGCGTGCAGGACCTGGCAGGCGACAATTAGGTCGTAGGAGCCGTCCTCGAATCCTTGTTTCGCCGTGTCTTGCTCAATGTCCAGCTTCTTGTATCTCACTAGATCTTTCCAGTCACTGAACTTCTCCTGGGCCGCTTCAAAGAAGCCTGATGAGACGTCTGTGAAGTCGTACGAGGCAGCAAGGGGCTCCTCCGATCCGAGTGCATTGAGAACATATGTTGTGGTGCCACCAGTTCCGCCGCCTATCTCCAGGATCTTGGCTCGGGGATTCTTGTGGGCAAAATGCTTGACCAGCTCGCCGACCTGGCGGCTGGAACGATCCCACTTCAGTCCCTCGTTGTAATATTTGTGCAAGAGCTTGTCTTCCAACATGAGCTCCAAGGGAGTTACCTCGCGTCGCAGCATTGCAAGGAGTTGAGGTCCGAGTCGACACAACATTTCACCGTTCACACTTGCAATCTTGACCTTCTCGACCAATTTCACCGTCTCTTCCGGACCATGCAGCACCCAATCCGAGCTTTGAGGTGCAAGCTCATTGCGTTGCACCAGCTCGGCTTGAAGTTTCATCCAGACGTAGAACTTCTTATGATGCTTCTCCAGCTGGCGGACATCGTTTGCCGTCAGCTGACACAGGACATCACGGCTGAAGTAGTAGCAGAGCCGCCTTAGGTCCAGCAGGGTCTCAGCTTCGTTTGGATCGATGGCAGAACAAAGCTGATGCTGCAGGTATGATGGCTTGATAAAGGAAAGATCCGGCGCCCATTTCACAGCGCTGATCTTCTCATTTGCGTAAGTGTCCGTGTCTTGCGTGACCGTGTTTCCAATCGACTGGAAAGTGAAACCATCCACAGTCATGACTGGGCTGGCTGTGGTGCTGTCGTCATCACTCTCTATGACCACAATATTGGTGTCGAATTTCTGACTGTTTGCCATGTTGACATCAGAATAGGCCCTCATCATGTGACCTGGCTCCCGGTCGATGTTATGAGAGACCCAGAGCTTTTTGATCGACTTGGGGATCATAGGGGTCGTCATTTTTGATCCAGCGCCAGGCAGTGCGGTAAATGCAGCTTGGAAGATGGAATCCAACGTCGTTGGGTCCAGTACGTGTTCGTGCTGGAAACCCTCCGGCATGGTTACAGCAGTGTCGGCAATCGCAAACGAGGAGATAGACTCGTTATGGCGAGCTCGAATAGCTTTCATGTTCTGGAAGATCGGGCCGTGATGGATTCCCACTGATCGCATGCATTGATACACATCCCGTGGGTCAACGCGTAAGCGATACTCTGCGGCCTTCCTGACCTCTACAGCCGGAGTCATCTGCCTCTGCTCATCTGTGTACTCTGCCGAGATGAGGCCCTTGCAATGTTCAAGCCATTTGTTCTCGGGTGTGACTGAGTAGACTTGGAACTCCTTCCAGCCAGCTGAATGAAGGGACTTTTCTGGAGCTGGACGAAGTGTAATTTGGACCTCTGCGCCATCGGTGGAGTCTGGGATCAGGAGCGCCTGTTGGATATCGATGTCTCGAAGCTGATAGCCAGACAAATGCTTATCAGCCACATCAAGTGACTGCTGACACAAAGCCTCAATCGCCATGCATATAAATCCTGCACCGGGATAGATCACATTGCCTTGCACTTGATGGTCTCGCACCCATGGAACGTCTGAAGGCCTAATATTCAGTCGCCAAGTCGGTGCGAGCATGTTTGTCCCAATGACAAGAGAGCCTAGGAGATCGTGCGGAGCATGGGGTCGTTGTCTGTGCGTCTGATTGATCCGGGGCTCAACCCAATGGCGAGTCTGGTGGTTCCAAGGATAAGTTGGGAGGTCTTGCAGGACCTGAACATGGTCCTTGCCATGCGGGAAATTGACTGCCTCTAGTTTCACAGGATAGCCACTACGCCTCAGCTCACATGCCAAGGTATGCATCGTGTCCACCGCGCTACTCTTACGCACAAGACAAGTTGCATACGGTATTGTGAGCTGCTTGAGGTCGGGCAGGGCCATGATGTCGGCAATGGGCCCAGAGAGAGCGGCGTGGGGCCCAATCTCGATGACCATGTTGACATCCGATGTCTTCGCTGAGTCATCGGCAAAGCACATCTCACGAAATGCCTGGATGAACTGAACCGGGTTGGTCAAGCTCTTCACCCAATGCTCGGGGCTGCTGATCTCCTTTCCGGAAGTCATGCGGGTGCCAGTGGTGGGCGAGGAGTATATGGCAGTCAGCGAGCACTCTTCTGGTTGAACGAGCTTCCGAAGCCATTCCAGATAGGGTGCCGCAATATCTTGCATGTGATGTGAGTGATATGCAGCTGGGACCTTGAGTCGTCGGGCAAAGACATTGTCTTCCTTCAGATAAGTCTCCAATTCTTCGACGGCTGATAAATCGCCGGATGCTGTGATGCTGGTTGGACTGTTGTAGCATGCCACGACAACCTTGCCTGATTTGACTCGGTCAATGTATTTCTGCTGCACCTCTTCGGCGCCCATTCCGACAGCCATCATGCCGCCTTTTCGGGATGCGCCGGGTACGGAGTTGCCAGCCGAGCTCGCACGGGCGTAGACGATTGCCGTAGCTGCTTTCAGAGTCAAAGCACCTGCGGCGTATGCAGCCGCTATCTCTCCGCTCGAATGGCTCGTTACTGCCGTCGGAGTGATGCCCCAAGATCGAAGAAGCTGAACCAAAGCCATCTGAAGCGCGGCTGTGAGAGGCATGCTCAGCGCTATATCATTGACTCTTGATGTCTTTTCGTCTTTTTTGAGTTCCTCTGCTTGTCATCAGCACTTTTGTCAATAGCATCGAGAACTTCTCCTTACCCATCATGGACCAGGTTGCACCAAACTCTTTCAGGTACTCGTCACACTCCTGCAGGCACTGAGTAAAGACTGGATATGTGTCCATCAATTCTCGTCCCATGGCCCACCACTGCGCGCCTTGCCCAGTGAATACAAAGCCAATCTTGGGTCGCTCGGTGCTTCTTGCGGGTGTGAATCGTTCTGTATCTATAGCCTTGATGAGGCCGGATAGACTCTGGACAGGCTGGGCTGCTACCCAGGGAAACACTGATCTTCGCTGACCCAAAGTGTAAGCAAGATCGTCAAGGAACAGCTCTTCATCCTCGATCTTGGTAGTCTGTAGGTAGTTTTTGAGATGGTTCGCCATGGTTTGCGTGGATGTTTCATCTCTGGCACTAAGCGCAATCACTCTCGACTGTGGTCTTGAAGGATTACCGCTGGTCATGCGGGGTTCTGTGGGACCAGTTGTCGCATCCAAGGTGGGCTTTATCTCACGACTTCTCGACTTGTGAAGTTTGGATCTAGTGAATGCTTCAATTTCACCGTGGCTGAGTCCATTCAGAGCTCCCTTGACGGGCTCAGTCGATTCGGGAGAGCTGGTGCCGTCCGTAGAGCCGCTGCTGAGCTCGTCGGTGTCTGATGTACTCGAGTCGTTGGCGGAATCATTGCTGAGTCCATCGACTTCACCTTGACGATACCCGTTGACGTGACCATTGGTCAATCCATTCAGGTTAGTCGCAGAGTGCCCGTTGGTCTCGCGATTTGTAATGGCGTTGGTGTTGCCATTGGAGATGCCGCTGCTGAGCCTAGGAAGGGTTGAGTGGAAATAGGATTCCAAATCCTCTAAAATGACATGGGCATTCGTGCCTCCGTACCCAAAGTTGTTGACTGACGCACGTCGTACGCCAGCAATCTTTGGCCAGGGCTGAAGCTCGGTAGCGACCTGTTTTGAATCAGCGCCGATGATCTCATCTCAGAAAATTGCAGGTTTGCAGACCTTCATGTTCCACTCATCTAGATGGAGTCTTTCATTGGGCTTTTCGTAGTTGATGCTGGGTGGGATTTGGCCATTCTCGAGGGCCTTGGTAACTTTGATAATGCTTGCAAGACCACTGGAAGTCTCAGTGTGGCCGACGTTCGTTTTGACCGAACCGATGATGAGTGGCTGCTCCTTAGTTTTTCTTTCTTGAAAGACGGAGGCAATAGCTCGAGCTTCTATTGGGTCACCAGTGGGAGTGCCAGTGCCGTGAGCCTCAAAGTATGCCGTGTGTGCAGGGTCAAGCCCTGATTTCTCGTAGACAGCTCGAATTAGTTGCTGTTGAGCGTCCTGGCTTGGGGTGGTAATGGTATCAGTCTTGCCGTCCTGATTCGATCCGCTCGCTCGGATGACTGATCGGATTGGATCACCATCTCGGAGAGCATCTTCTAATCTCTTCAGCACGACTGTGGCCGATCCCTCACCTCGACCGTAGCCGCTAGCGCGGCTGTCAAAGGTATACGACTTTCCAGCAGCCGAAAGCATTCTACGAGGATCGTCAGTCAAGATCCTAGATTAGGCTCGGATTACTCACGTCAAGGTTGACATTGAAACAAAATTATCAGGGTTCAGCATTACATTTGCCCCGCCAACGATGGACATCTTTGATTCACCGCAACGTAGATTCTGACATGCCTGATGCAAGGCTGTAAGGGTAGTTGAGCAGCCAGTGTCAATCGACATGCTAGGTCCTCGTAAGTCGAACCAATGAGATATTCGATTCGATGCCATGGCAGAACCGACTCCCATGAGAAGGAATCTGGGTAGTGTTTCTGGATCTCTGAAATGAGCGTCATAGTAGTCTCGAAAAAAAGCACCGGCAAAGACCGATGTGTCTGATCCTGCGACTTGCTGGAGGGAGATGCCAGCTGCACGGAAGGTGAGTTCATCAGAACATCATTATCATGGTGTATTGGGCTAGGAACGAACCATTCTCCAATGCCTCGTAAGTAGTCTCAAGCTGTAGTCTGAATTGCGGATCTAAGCTCTGCGATAACGTCAGGTCCGGCACCTTTCGCACGTGGAAGCCACTCACCGCCGCGGTCTCTGAGGAGAAGTTGAAAAAGTTGGCATCGAACAGGCCCACATCCTCTGTCAAGAAGTGTCCGCCTTTGACGTTCGACTGCACGATGAATCAGTGTACGTGCCCAAGCTTAAAGAGGTCGGTGAGTGATTGGTACAGTGTTAGGTTTTGCATGGTTGGGATGATATATGCCTTCCATGTTGAATCTCGAAGAGGGTATCTCGCTCCAGGCACTTCGACCCTCGGCACACAAATCCCACAGCTTGCTAGGATTTGTGACATCCCCAGCGAATCTACAGCTCATGCCAATAATGGCAATGGGCGTATTGTTGTCCATGATGGACAGTGACACGTTGAGGTCTTCGGGTAGTCTCACTGTGTCGTGTTGACAGTGTCACGGAATGTGGGCGTTGAAGTTCGAAATTGAACACACATGCGTATATAAGCCAAAGCAGGGTCACGTCTGAGAGGGAAAGCGAAACAGCTGCTGATGACTACGCCAAGTTGCCATACCAGACCTTGCTCTATCAACATTGCCGTGCATAACTAGCTTCTGCTACTGCGGCATGGTAGCGAATGACATGTAACCCTGACAATCAGGTCGAATCATCAATATCGACGCTGTCTCTGCTATCAGCTGAGGTGCCGTTCCGATCCGAAGACTCTCGAAGAAGAGCCATGCGGCAGACACCCGTCATCCACGATGTTGGCGGCCTGAAAGGCAGACACGCATGTCTGACCATCCTCATGGATCCTGGATAACGAACCGGAGAAATTTGCTGGACGTGCAGCTGTCCGGACCGGCTGACGGCAGGTTTCTACCACGTGTAGATGTCTTGAAGACGGAGATATTCCTGAATGCAGGCCTGCCTTACGCAGGTCCAGTGTCATTGGTGCTTCCCAACCCACGTTTCGGATACGAATCTCACCTCATCGGCGAAGTCCTTGTGTTGGGCTGCGTCAGCATACTGCATCGTAGAGTTGTTCCGAAGTAGACGAAGATCTTCTCGGAGAAAATAGATGAAGTCGAAAATGCACGCTTTGGGAAGGCTGTATATTACGGTATCATTGTAATTTTCGATACGTTCCATACGCTGCAGGTTTTAGTGCTGATTATCCGGTAGCCGGTGTTTCAGCTGCATGAAGATATTCCATCCGAATTGATCCTCAGCTTGAAGATGATAGTTGTTTGCGAACCGAGCAAGGAAGACGGACTTTCTCGGCGCATGTACCACACTATCTCTGTAATCCGCAGACATCCTTCATCCCGTAGCCATCCGTAATGGCGTGGCCACATGAGCCTCGAAAGCAAGTTGAGGTGGCACTGAGAATTTTCCTCTGAACAAAGCCGCACGCTCGTGTTCCGGAACTCATGTTGCAAGATCTTACAGACGAGCCGATGGTCGAGTCGTAGCAGCATTCTCAGCCGTAGCGATTGATGCACACGATCGACCGCTTATGCTCAGGCAGAAGGCACGCGCAGTCTGTTCATACAGTAAATGTGCTTCATGCAAATTTCATTCCAGCTATCGTCCAAACCTCGGAATCCAAGCCTTGGAACCCGGTCCTACCTTATCTAAAGCTGGCCCTATCCGATGAAGTCTACACATGGACCCCACTCAGCGTCCGTCTTCATAGCATCCAAATCCTGCTGACCTAAGCAAACAAGTAGATTGAGATCGCCCGAGGCCTCTGGAGGATAAAAATACAGCGTTCCAGGGATGGGTGCCAAATTTGGCCGTCTGATCAATTCTGGCTCCCCAAGGATGCCGAATTTGAGGACCAAGGACGCTTGGGCCATGGATGATGAGGCAATGTCCGTGAAGCGATTGAACGGACCCCCATAGAGCAGCTTGGTCTTGTCTGGAATGCCTGCAATGAAGGTGGCGTAGCTACGAACTGACCACTCGTTGTTCACCTCGTTGAGGTTCTTGCGCATTTTAGATGCGATAGTGGAAAGTGGGAGATCCACGAGGTCTTGAAAGGAGAACCAAGTGGCGGAGAAGTAGACCATCTGGCCCATGTACTCAGTAGAGATGCCCATAGCTGTTCGGGAATCAATCGCGCGTGAGAACTTTGACATTGCGGTCGGGTCTTGCCCATTGAGCACACGATTTGTAGCCAGTCGTTTCCAGTAAAAGGCGGAAACAGCATCGTTGCTCGAGATGAAGGGTACGGAGCTGTCGTAACCTTGGGGATCAGTAGCCATGGCCTTGATTTTTGGGATGCTAGTTTTCAGAAAGCGAAAGTAGTTCCACGTCGCTGGTGCTTTTGGCGGCGTAGGTGGAGGCGAGGGCGTTTGCGATGGCACTGGGGCGAGAAGGTGGCTGTGGTCCCGCATTTTCTCACTGGGGTCAAACAATGGGATGACCGTCTTCCGATCTCGGTTGCCCTGTTCAATAGCAGATGGCGAGATGTCGGCGCCGCTCATGATGCTGGCCAGCAGGCCAATGACCTGAAACATCCCGGTACCGTCCATGACATTGTGCTGATTGGAAAAGGTCAAGAGGTAGCCACCTTTGATGTGATTGAGTTGGATAATGACAGCTGGCGCCGGTCCAATCTTGGCTTCATCGTAAGTCATTGGGAAGCCTGGCACCGGGCAGATTTCTGCCCCGTTGAACATGAATGCCGGCCCTTTGGCCTTGAGAATCTCGTCATGACTAGGGCAGATGTCGGAGCAATCCTTGACGCGTACGAGGGTGTTTGGTGGCGCATCTGAAGGCCAAGGAGCCAAGCCATACTGGCCCGTATAGCCTTCAGTCTTGCCCGTGTGGACGACCTGTTCGGCAAGCCAGGGGATTTTGGCGGCGATCTTGGCCGCTGCAGCCTCGATGGCCTCGGTGACGGCTTCACGCGATGTGTCATCACGAAGGGGAAACAAGGCGGTCCCGTGGTTGTATGTCTTCAGTTGAGGGTATTGACCCATGACATCTTGAAGGCGCGATTGATCCTGCATTGTCGGTGATGGGGCGACGGGGGATAGACTGAAGTTCGTGAGATAGATTTTGCGCGACGAGTCTTGCTTCGAATGAAGGCAGCAGGAGAAATAGGATAGTCAAGTAGCAAGTACAGAGCAGAGAGAGAGGACGTGATGTGTATACATAGAGGTGGACTTATAGGAGACATCAGTACATCGAGTGCATCACAACCTACCGCCTTGGATGACTTCTGGGTTTCTGGTAAGTAAGCACTTCCGAGACTCTTCTAGTAATAAAAACTCCGAGACGCGGGGAATCAACCAACAAAGCGACGGCACCGAATCTCCGCTGCGCAGCAAATGGACGCTGCAGTGACTGCAGACTGGAGACATTTACCTTGTTCACATGTACATGGCCGTTGGAAGGTCTACCTGAGATCCCTATGGATAGTCACGATGCGCGAATGGACGGGAGAAAGTGATGAGGATGAAAGAGAAAGTAAACAGACTAGCCGAAAAAAGAGATTGATTTCGGAGATAATACTGCTGAGTCAGCTCAATAGGAGCTCTTATGTCCGGCCCTCCAGCCTTGGCTCTTTCCTTGCATCTCCCGAGGTCCACCACTTGTCCTCTGTCTCATCATGAAGAGATCACCTCGTCTCAGAATATGTACTGTCATCTTGAATGGCAATGCTGCCAGCTCGAGGTATCTGTCTCTTCGTGCAGAGATGTATTCATGTATCCGCCTTGTCCGAGGCAAAGAAGGAACCATCTGCCAATGCGAAAATGCGAATGCACCCGCGGCTCAACTTCAATCCGTCTCGGGTCTGATTACACCGTTGAGTGATTCCTCATAGCTGACAGTCCAAAGTCCAGACCAGAGGACCCAATGCGCTTGCCTTGTCTTGCCTTGAATCGTCATACCTCCTACCTGATCCCTGACTGACTTCTCTCATTGATTTATCTCTCCGCTTTGATGTTATGATGCCTCTTTAATTTCAACTATCCCTAAAAACCACCTTCTTCCCATCTGATATCATGGATCCGCCAGTGGTAGACAGTTTGGTAGCCAAGGATATCCATCTCCACCCAAATGGACATCAGGCTTCCGATTCCTCAGACTCCAATTCGGACGAAGTGCAGCTGGCCGAGAGAGGAATCGCCATCAAACCAGAGAATGTGGGAAAGCCTCAGGCGGACGAGGAATATGTCTCCGGCTTCAAGCTCGCTCTTGTGCTGGGATGCATCACCCTCGTTTACTTCCTCATGATGCTCGACGTCACCATCCTTGCCACCGTTCGTCCTCACCATCCGCCTCTGACCGTTCTTCAGACATCATTCCCGTTGACCCTCTGAACAGGCAATCCCATACATCACCAATGACTTCCACTCCCTCTTGGATGTCGGATGGTACGCTAGTGCCTATTCGCTCGCCAATGCCTCTCTACAGCCATTGACGGGTCGCATCTACATGCGTCTCAACTCCAAGGTCAGCTCCTCTGCTGCTTATGGCATGGCTGCCTGTGAACTCACTGGCCCCTCAGAAAGCATTCTTGGTATTCTTGTTCGTCTTCGAGCTGGGCTCGCTTCTATGTGGTGTCGCCACCTCGTCCAAGATGTTGATCGTTGGTCGTGCTGTTGCTGGACTTGGAGGCTCAGGTTTGATGAATGGGGCTCTGACCATCTTCAACTCCTGCATTCCTCCGCATAGACAGCCAGGTAGGCTGATACCCTATCGTCCGCCTTCATGTTCGCCGTACTGACTCTCAAACAAGCCTTGTTGGGGATATTGATGGCACGTAAGTCTTCAGTCCCCCTCGATTTATCATGTAGACGGCCTGATGTATTCCATAGTCGGCATGCTTGGTATCGCATTCGGTCCATTACTCGGAGGAGCAATCACAGAGTATGCCACATGGCGTTGGTGTAAGTTGCCATGACGTCTCTCACCCTACTGGCCTGTCCTGATCAAGGAACCATCACAGGCTTCTACATCAATCTCCCGGTCGGCGGACCCGTAGCTCTCGTCTTTCTCTTACTGCGCATCCCAGACAAGATTGCGAAGCCAGACTGGAGGATCGTGGCGCGCAATGTGCTGTCCGAATTCGATCTCATTGGTTTCGCCATCTTCGCCCCAGCATCCATCATGTTCTTCCTCGCGTTGCAGTATGGCGGAAACCAATACGCCTGGAACAGCCCAACGATAATTTGCCTGTTCTGGGGTGCCGGTGTCACTTTCATCATCTGGCTCGGATGGAATTATTGGAAAGGAGACGACGCCATGATCCCGGTCTCCATCCTGAGCAACCGCGGCGTCTGGTCCAGCTGTTCGCAGAATCTCTTCTTCGCCGGAACAATCTTCGTGACTGCCTACTACCTACCGATTTACTTTCAGGTCGTCCTGGGCAAGAAACCGCTGATCAGCGGTGTTGACGTGCTGGCGAATATCCTTCCACAGATGTTCACCACAATCATCGCAGGCAGGATGGGTTCGTCAACGCAGCCTTCATCTTGTTGGGATGGACTATCAGCCAGCTGACACTCATTCTAGTCCAAATTTTCGGCTACTACCTGCCCTTCACGCTATCCGGCGGGGTTCTCAACGCCATAGCATGTGGAATCCTGTCACTCCTCTCGCCAACGACCTCAGTCGGCAAATGGGTAGGCTATCAGATATTATTGGGAGTATCTCGTGGTCTGGCAATCTCCATGGTAAGTTCTGTTTCTCCCCAACCCGTTCTCCATTATCCACCCTTCTCCGCAGCCTCAAATCACAACCACATCTAACCCCGACCCTCCCCCCAATCCCAGCCCATCCTAGTAATCCAAGCCACCCTCCCCGCCCCCCAAGTCCCCATCGGGATGTGCCTCTTCGTGTTCTCGCAAATGTTCGGCGGCGCCATCATGGTCGTCTTCTCGCAAACCATCCTCACCAACTCGCTCAAGACCGAGCTGCCCAAGTACGCCCCCGCCGTGAACGCCCAAGCCGTCATCGCGGCCGGGGCGACGAATTTCCGCAAGGTCGTGCGCCCGGACTTGCTGGAGGGGGTGCTGGTCGCGTACGCGAAGAGTCTGGGGCGGATCTACTATCTGGCGGCGCCGATGGCGGTGGTGGCGCTGGTGCTGAGTTATTTCATGGGGTGGCGGGATCTGCGGAAGAAGGAGGTGGGGAATGAGGAGGAGATGAGGGAAGGGATGAAGGAGGAGGATGGCGATGGCGGTGGCGGTGCGAGGGACACCACCACGAGCAAAGGAGGGCAGGAGTCCATGGAGATGTCGAGGCGGAGTTTGGACCGGGAGGTGGTTTCGCGTGATCAGGTATGAACAAGCGCCTGCAAAGTCTCAGATTCTTGGGGATCGGTGAGTTAACGCTCTTCTGTTTCTAGAGCGGGTTGCAGGGCGTTCGAATCCACCACGCGCTCGACCTTGACGGCTTCTGATTACTCTCCGTGATCTATCAAAATTGCATGTCTCAGAAAGGAATATACACTTCGACCCGTTCACCCAGGAATTTTGCCACGTACTGCCCCGTCAATCACCCGATCGCCACGCCCACAATTTTGAGCTCACCCACGCGTACATACAAACTCAAGGTCAGACTCATCACTCCACCATTCTCTCTCTCTCTATCCCCCTCTCATGTCCACGCATCCCAAAAGTCCCGTCCTCGTGCGTCCCAAGTGGTTTCTGAATTTCACCCCCTCCCTCCTTATCGCTCCTCCAACCCCAAAAAGCCCAATCCATATCCCCTCCTCACGCCCTCTCCCATCCGCTCCCTTTGCCATCACCATCCCCATCCCCCTCCTCCAACTGAATCCGCCATCGCCCATTGCCGTTCCAAGCCACCATCGCGTCCATGGTGCAACAAACACCAACCCCCAATTTCTACAATGCAGTGCAGTGCAGGGCAGCACGATATACAAGGCTCGCGCATGGGATCCGAACATTCAATACAGCGCAGGTGGTAAGTGCTCCGCACATTCACGTCGATCATGGAGGTCGAGATGAGATGGTTTTGTGCAGAAGCTGGCTCGGGGCGGGGAACGGGGAAGCGGGGAGGAGCGTGGGTGCTGGGAGGGAGGTTCGGGGCAAAGGGATAAGGGGATGGGGTTGTATAGGTGGGACGGCTGGGGGGGTTTTCTGGTGAAGAGATAGGTAGGGTGAGCGATAAGGGCTGATGATGATAATCGATAGGCACAACTACAACGGACGCTGGATCTCGGGGGTAAGAAGATGAGGCAGGATGGGCGAGAGGGAGTCGATGGAGTGTAACAGGGGCGACGAGCATCTAAAGGCCTTGGAGAATTGGTGAATTCTTCCGGGGGGGGGGGGAGGGTAAGCCCCCTCAGCGCAACGGGATCGAAGTTCCAGGGGGAAAACCCCGTCGGTCTCGATGGGGGAGCTCAACCGGAGGACTATGCTCACCTCTCCGTAATTGTCGAGATGGCGCCCCATTGGTTCCAGGCAGCGAGGCAGAATACGGCCTAAGACACTGTTCTCCTGAGGAAGGTCATCAACAAGAACGGCAGCAAGCCAGCCAGCCCGTGGAATCCATCAGCAACCAAAAAAAACTTTTGGGGAGATCATGCTCGCGTCCGCTTCCCACATAACCCCCACCACGTCGCACTCGCCCGACTCGGAGTTTCTCCCCGGACTTTCTATTGATCCTTGCTTCCCCCCCCCCCCCCCCCCCCCCTTCTTACAAATCTCACCCCCCTCTATTGCTTTTTCCCGAGGACGAGACGAGGACGGTCCGCTACCCTACCTTTTAGAGTTCGGACGACGTGCGACTTTGTCAGCTGTGTCAGCAATCAGCCGTGTCAGCCCGAGGGGTTCTGATGGATGGATGGATGGATGATCTGCAGGCTCACCGCTCACGGCCTCCTGCTTACGTGCTGCGGCGCGGGCACTGCCGCCGTCAAGGTGTGTGTTTCTCGGGTTGTCTGTTTGGGATTTTGGGGAAGGTCTTCCCGGGCCGGGTGTGTGTGGACTGAACAACCCGCCAAAATGTTCCGGGCCAACCGAGATCTCACTCTCCAGTGAGTTGTTTTTCCGAGAAGTATGGCAAATCGAGGATGATCTTCTCTGTGACATTGAACAGCGGTGAAATCTGGCTGATCCCACATCAAGGAAAGATCAATCAACCGGAGAAAAGGAGAACAGGGGCAACGTGGTACTGCATGCATGCATGCATGTGCTGATCCCGAGCAACCCACCACGCACGGCGCACGTGGTAACTCCATCCCACTGCAGCACCGGCCCATATTCATCAAATCAATTCTTACTCCATTCTTTCCATTTCGCCGAACCCAATCCTCTTGTCATCATCCCAGCAACAAAGGGATATTCTCCCGGACCTGCAGTAGGGTGGCAGTCGCTCTCTTCAGCCCACGTGCCAGCGATGATCTGGGTTGCCCTCGAACTCTAATTCCCTCGCTTCCCCTTGATGCCTTGGCTACCATTTCGTGAGAGATGTTCATTTCCGGCTCCCGTTCTCCCCCGGTTTCGTCTACCACTGTCTGCCCGGTCCTTGGCTGGGCTCTCACGGCCAAGCCGCGACTTTTACACCTGAGATGACCTTCTCTCTTTCTCACCCATTCTAATCTTGGCCTTTTGCAGAGTAGTCAGTCAGCCGTGTGGGAACGAGGCGTGGCGTAAGGACGGACTATAGGGAGGAGTTGTAGTAGTATTCCAGGCAAGTAGTCCTGAGTCAGTTGTTTCCTGGGCCTCAGAGATTCCATCTGCTTTTGTGTTCTCGCATTCGCCATGTATAAGGACATCTCATGATCCTGCATATCCTGCTCTCTCTCGCCATCTGATCTCTCTGCATTTCCCGATCGATCTTTCCTGCAAGTGAGATCTCTGCACGCACGTCCACGTGTGCTTTTTCGATCGGCCTGTCAGCTCCGCGCATATTCTCTCCCCGAGGACCCTCTTTCCTGCACGGTTCCCGCTTCTCCACGTGGTGAGGATTCGAGTCTTTTGGTCAACATGTACCGTACCCACAACACTGGCATCACCGCCAGATCGATCTCCACGTTTTTACTATGCTTGACGGCGATGTTTTCCCTGGCACAGGCGGCCGCGACACCGGACATCCACTCGCTCTTCGCCTCGAGCGTGTCCCCGCAGACGGCCATCTACAAACCGAATGACCCGGCCGTCGCGCAGCGCTGGACCACGCGCGACGCGCCCAACTACCTGGGCGCCATCAAACCGGGCAGCGAGGCCGACGTGAAGATCATCGTCAAGATCGCCGCGAAAGTGGGCATCGCCTTCCTCGCCACGGGGGGCGGGTTCGGCACGTCCATCACGCTGGCCAACGTGAAATACGGCCTCGACATCGACCTCGGGAATTTCAAATCCGTCAACCTAGATAGCGGGAACAACCTCCTCACCGTGGGCGGGGCGGCCAGCTTCGACGATGCCATCCCCACGCTGTATGCGGCAGGCAAGGAGTTCCAGGTGGGCACCGCGTCGTGCGTCAACATTGTGGGCTCGACGCTCGGGGGCGGGGTTTCTGTGTTCCAGGGCCATCGGGGCTTGCTCATCGACACGCTCCAATCGGTGAGGCTCGTCACCGCGGCCGGGGACGCCATCACCGTCTCTAAGAGCGAGAACGCGGATCTCTTCTGGGCCCTGCGGGGCGCGGGCCAGAACTTCGGCGTCGTGCTCTCGGCGACGTATCAGGTCTTCGACGCGACCAACGGCGGGCAGGTGCTGCAGACGAACTTCCAGTTCGCGGGCAATGTGGCCGAGTCCATCTTCAACATTCTCAAGTCGTTCGATGCGGGCGTGCCCGAGCTCTTGGCCGTCAATTTCGCGGTGGGGTATTCGGCCGCGGTCAATCAGTCGGGCTTCATCATCAATGCCAACTACTTCGGCCCCCAGGACGAAGGGTTGAAATACCTCCAGCCGTTCATCGACCTCAAGCCGGTGCAGCAGCAGATCCAAATGGTGGCATGGAAGGACATTGACAGCACCGCCTACTTCGGCATGGACGCTGGCGTGTGTAACAAGGGGCAATACGTCAACGCCTACAGCGTCGGCCTGAAGCAGACGGATGTGCCCACATTGCTGTCCTTCTTCGGCGAGCTCTCCCAGCGCAATCAGCAATACCCCAACCTCCGCACCAGCTTCGTCATCCACCGCTGGCCGCAACAGAAGGTCTTGGCTGTGAATGATGATGATACCGCCTATCCGTATCGGGAGATCAAGGCGCATGTGTAAGTTCTGCCTTTCCCATGCACTCCCATGTCCTCATTTTTGCCCTCGTTAACATTTCCCGCTGCACAGACAATTGGAAAGCTACTATACCGCCGGCAACGCCGATCTCGACGCGAACGTCGATGCCTTCTCACAAGCCGCGCGCACCAAATTCCAGGCGACGAGTGGCTTCAGCCCCGCTGCAGTCTATCTGGGCTTTGCGCATGGGGACGAGGGACCTAATATTTGGTACACGCCCAAGAAATTGGCCAGACTGTCGCCATTGAAGAAGCAGTGGGATCCAAAGCAGGCGTTTAGCAATTACAACCCGGTACCGCTGGCGTGAGGATTCGTGAGAGCGGATCCTTCGCTGTATCTAGAAAATCGGTTTTTTGGAAAGCCGGTTTTTGAGAATGCCCAATTTTGGGATGCTGGATGTTGAGTCCTGTTACTGTAGCGATGACGTGCTATTCACAAAAATGTAATTGAGATGAATGCCAGACCGTCATGACCTTTCCCCTTACTTGTCGAGCTCGCCGCCATCGGAAGATCAATTTGGCCAGTGACCGCGAGAGCGTCTTGACTCGATCTTGGCCCTGTACAGGCCATCATCCTGGAACGATTCATACCACCATTGTGGCGTTGCCATCTGATTCCAGACCGCCTCGGCCAAGCAAGCCGAGTGACTTGCGCAGAATTTGCTTTTGCTAGGGCGAAGTCCCAAGCATTATAGAATAGGGCATCGAGGTAATCCGGAGTAATTCTGGAGATGTACCGATGTACTGCGAAAAGGTTCTGGTAGATGAACACACCCACGTGTCATCCTATACTCTTGGACAGAAAGTAACGCTATGATGTAAGCTGACCATGCAAGAGCCTCGCATGTCGGCATCGTTCATCTAAGATCCTAGCTCCTCGAATGGAGACCTAGATTAAGTTTTGATTGACTTGAACAAGATCTCGCCGTCCTCGTGCCAAGCGGGTACATCAGGCCTGCGATCGGTCAGCAGAGTGAAATAGGGACATGTCCGTCTCGCAGTGACCTGATGGCCAAGAAGTGAAGTCCACCAATCACCAGACCATGCTGTGCATGCATGGAGGAACCCAAACTCCGACTCATGTCCTTCTGGAGGGCAGGAGCGATGCTTGGCCACTTCTGCCAAGGGACAAGGGAATGAGGCTTTGTCGTATAGCGATGTATGTGTAAGTGCAATATAAAGCAGGACACGTGCCAGGGATCAGTAGGCTGTAGAGAGTCGTGTGTAAACGAAACGACTCAGATCGACAAGTCTTTCGGTCTTGCAGCAAAGGAACCAAGGAACCCCAAATCATGGTGACACGAATCTCCCCACGCATCTTGTGCATCGCTGCCACTGCCTTGCTCTTGACTCCTCTGGCGACGGCGGCCAATTTGACCAACTCTTCATGCACGAACATCCGCGCGCCCACTGTTCCCGGAGCGACGGTGCTTTCGATCAGCGGAGCTGAAGTGCACGACTACTCTTCTCCTCCTCTTCCACCGTTCTTCCTGGACACCGTATCCGGGCTCAACGTGTGCAACGTCAGCGTCTTCCTCACCCATCCGGGCGTGAATGACAACGTGCTGGTGCAGCTCTTCCTCCCCTTGACCGGATGGAATGGCCGCTTCCAAGCCACCGGCGGCGGGGGCTGGGCGACCTCCTTCGGCGAGGTCCAGCTGTCCCGGGCAGCAGCAGGCAACTATGCAGCCTCTCGGACCGATGGCGGACACCCCGACAACTTCTATGATCCCTCCTCTTGGGCGCTGGGACCGGACGGCAAGCCCAACATCGGCCTTTTGACCAACTATGCCTCCCGCAGTCTGCACGACATGGCCATTGTAGGCAAAGCGGTGATCCAAAGCTTCTACGGCAAGGAAGCCGCCTATTCCTACTGGAGCGGGTGCTCCACCGGAGGCAGGGAGGGTCTTGCGGAGGCGCAGCTCTATCCCGATGACTTTGATGGCATTCTGGCGGCGGCTCCGACCATCGATTGGCCCAGCACCATTACGGCGGATGAGTGGCCGCAGGTGGTGATGAACAACGAGGGCTATTTCCCCAGTCAGTGCGAATATAATGCATTCATCGGGGCGGCGGTCAAGACGTGCGACGCGCTGGATGGAGTGACGGACGGCGTGATTGGCAACCTCGGTGCCTGCAAGTTCGATCCGAGTATTTTGGTTGGGACCAGCCTGCCCTGTCCCGGTGGCGACGTGAGTCACAGCCCGATCCAAACGAATCCTGAGGCATTCCCCCGAAGCTGATGAGAAGAATAAATCTCAGATCAAGATCACGTCCCAAACCGCCAAAATCGTCCGGATGATCCTCGACGGCCCCAAATCCGCGCGCGGCCAACGACTCTGGTACGGTCTCAACCCCGGCACCGACTTCCTCATCACCGCGAACACGACCATCTCCCCCACCACGGGCAAAGCGATCGGGCTCCCCTTCCAAGTGCCGGACGCGTGGATCAAGCTCTTCCTCAAGTCGGACCCGACCTACGACACCGCCACCATCACGTACGAGCAATTCCGCCAGCTCTTCCGTCAGGCCAACGCCCAATACGACGGCATCATCGGGATCAACAACCCGAACCTCTCGGCCTTCAAGGCCGCGGGGGGCAAGATGATCACCTGGCAAGGGCTCGCCGACGACATCGTCTTTTCGGAGGCGACCGTGAGCTACTACGAGCAGGTGCAGAAGGCCACGGCCGGCAAGCGCCGCGACACCCAGGACTTCTACCGGCTCTTTCTGGCGCCCGGGGCGGGGCATTGTTACCCTCTCGCGGGGCCCGTGCCCACGGACGCGTTTGGCCCGCTGGTGAAGTGGGTGGAGGAAGGGGTGGCGCCGGATACGTTGGCGGCGGCAGGACCGCCGAGTGCGGGCGGACCGCCATTGGGGCCGAGCGTGAGCCGGATCTTGTGTCCGTGGCCGCAGGTGGCGAGGTATGATGGCAAGGGCGATGCGGCGGACGCGAAGAGTTACAAGTGTGCGAAGTCGTACAAGTGAGAGAAGGCACGAGATGAGTGCATGCTAGAGACTGGAAGGAAGTAGGACCAAGGCTGGCATGAGAGCATTGAACAGATGAAGACGAGGCTTGCGTGTGCTTGATCGAATAACAGATCAACAACACCAAGTATTCATGGAAACGTGTTGTGTATATCTATCTTAGATCCGCGACCAAAGTGTCCTACACTAAAGCCCAACTCTTTTTATATACATTCGCGATTGCAAGTGAGCACATATCAAGCCACAGGGGCATGCTTTTAGACGAAAGGTCAGTACAGAATGCTCCCTGCCTCGTGTACTGTAGCAGCTGCAAGCCCGAGAGACATCATGAATCATCTTCTTGACGGCAGGAATGTTGGAGGAAAAGTTGGAAATCATCGCGATTCATTGTAGAACCTGAGCAGAAAACAATCATTCTATCTGACACTTATTGCGATCTACCTTCAAACGAACGAATGAAAAGATGAGAGGAGGAAAGAAGTGAGCGTCCCCAGATCAAATTCCAGACCCAATGGAAAGAAAGGCTTGCAGTCTAAGTCAAGAACCGAATCTCCTTCCATGCCCTCACGAACTTCCGCGCCACCTCTTCACTGACCGGCGTGACCTCTCTCATGGTCCTGCTATGCTCCCTGGACTTCGTCGTCTCCAGCAATAGACCTCCACAGCTCATCCTCAAGAAATTCTCATCCAGGAAATCAATCAGCCGTGCTGCTGGGTTGTCACTTTCCACCAGCGCAGGGAAATCCCGCACCCGTTGCACCCACTCCCGAAATGGGATGGCATTTGTGCGGGGAATGTCGAGCGCGTCGGCCAGCACGGGGATCATTTCCCGCCAGGGCTGACGCACAGGGTTGTCGATGTGGTAGATGGGGTGAGGTCTGTTCTCCGCAAGTACGAGGTCGCACAATGTGCCTGCGACGTCATCGACCGGTGTCCAGGAGAGTACGCCGTCGAAATCCGGAAGCGCTTTGAGCGTCTGGGAGGATTTCCAGAGGAAGGAAAGATGTTCCATCGGGTTCCAGTAGCCGGACGATTTGGATCCTGCAATTTGCCCGATACGGACGGCCATGGTGCGGATATTGTGGGAAAAGTGCTTGTGTAGGGTCTCGTCGAGCATGAGCTCGCAGACGTATTTGGCGTCGCCATAGCCGTTGTCGAGGACCGAATCGATGGTCACCCGGTCTTCGGGCACGTTGGCCTTCCCGCTCCAGAGCGGGTAGTGGCCTACAGTGGCAATAGAGGAGATAAATTGGAAAGATACCTTGTCCTTGGGAGAACGCTTATATGAGATCTCCGTGGCTAGGTCGATCATGTTCCGCATGATCTGAAATTGGGCTTCGAAACCTTTGAGGGGACGCTTGGCGCTCATGAGCCAGGCGTTATGGATGATGTGTGTGACGGACATGAGAAGCTCTTCGTAAATGGTTTGCGAGAGACCGAGCATGGGTTTTGCCGTGTCTGACTCAAGGACTCGGAGCTTGGCAAAGCCTTCGGAATGCAGCGAGATACCCTTGGAGAGAAGAGCTTGCTGCTGGCGAAGTAATGGATCTTGATTGCTTCGCCGGTTGAGGCAGATGATGCTTCGAACGCTTGACTGTGAGGCAAGATGAGCGATCAGATGAGAGCCTAGACTGCCGGTGCCCCCAGTAACCAGGACACAATTTGCGGACGGCGATGAGGTTCCGGGCGGCTTCGATGATATGCCCGGCAGAGGGAAGTCCCGGACCTTCTTGCACACGTAGGCGTCAACGGCTGCTTGACGTACCGCGCGGTCAGTCGATGCGGATCCTGTAGGCTTGGAAGGGAGGGAGAGGCGCTCATACCTCGATCCAGAGGCCATGGCAATGAAGAATCGCTCCACTTTGTTCTCTGCGCGGCTTCCATCCGTCCAGTCGACATGACCATAGCCAACAGATTGAAGGGCCGTCTCCCATCCCGACTCGCTCGTAACCGCATGAGTTCGGCCATCGTCAAAAAGCCACCAACCTTCAAAGAGCCCAAAGACGAGATCCACCCAGTAGAGGGTTCCCGTCATCTCCAGCATCATGAGAAGTCCATCCGGCCGCAGCATTTTCCGGATGTTGGATGTAGAAGAAGGCAAGCTGTGCGTGGCATGGACTGCATTGCTAGCGATGACAATGTGTTGCGAGTTGATCAAGTCATCAGCTGGTGCCTTTTCGATGTCGTGGGTCCGGAAGTTGAGGAAGGGGTATTTCTTGAATTGCTTGCGTGCTGCTGCTACAAAGGACGGGGCAAGGTCAGTGAAGGTGTATTCGACCGGCACGTTGAGGCTACCCAGCAGCGGAACGAGCCATTTCGTGGTTCCCCCGGTGCCGGCACCCATCTCTAGCAGTTTCAGTGGGCGCCCTTCGTGCATGGGGAGTTTCGATGTCAGTCGCTTCAAGAAGTCCTCCATCTGCTTGTAGTAGAGTTTGTTCAGGGGCCAGTCACCGTACAAACTCGAGACCAGTTCCCGTCCTTCGTTGGACCCAAATATCAATTTGATGCCATCCGTCTGGCCCGTGAGTACCTTGGCCAGATTAGAGCCAGCGTAGTGGGTCAGCTTGTTCGCCCCCGCATGATCCGGACAGCTGCGGAGGAGCAGGTTCAGATCTTCTCCGCTTGAACTCGTGGGAACTGGTGTGGACGTCCTGGTCATCACGTCACCATGTACGCTGATGAGGTGCGCTTCTTTTTCCAGCATGCCGTATAGATAATCTACGAGCTTCCCGTGTTGTGGAAGATGTTTGACGCGCTCCATCCTCTGGCCAGTCGGGATCACGCGTAGATGGCAGCCGAGTTGCTCCAGAGTCTCCACTGTCAATGAGATGCACATTCGAGTCTGCTTAGGCAGTACAGATTCCACATAGTCTGCACAGCCATAGTCGGCAATGAATTGGTCGGTGAGAGCCTTCGTCTCATTGAAAGCCTCGAGAACCGTTGGACCGGGCAGTTCGAGCTCACCGCTTTTGGGAGCCAACTGCTTTTCTTCCATGCGCTGGACCACCTCAGGCGCCGAGACAGGCTTGTTTCTGCTGTGGGTCGTCATGGCTTCCGCTCCAGAAATGCCGTTGCTCGATCCATTAAGCTTCGAATCCAGTGCCTCGACTGTCATCTCCTCAATCACCAAGTCGTCCGAGAATTCAACGTTGAACCTCTCTGACATCGATGCTCGGAGCTCCGTTGAAAGCAGAGAATCCACGCCAAAGTCCCGAAGCACGGCTCCTGGGGTCATCTCAGATCTGTCTAGTCCTAGAAACTCTGCCAGGTACTCGAGAAGATCCGGAACACCCATGGAGCTTATGCTGGTATTTGAGGGTGATGGCGTGAAGACACTTGAGCTATTGGACGGCGGATCTTCCTCGTCCGAGTCCTGCAAATCTTCGCCATCATCCTGCGAAGAGCTTTCGCCTGGAGACCCTACAGCAGATGAGACGCATCTGAGGAGGCCTGGAAGATCGGTCACCTGCACAAGCTCTTCTTCGGGCAGACTGCAGTGAAGGGCAGTTTCAATTTCACGCGCCATTTCCATGCCCATAAGGGAATCGATACCAATATTAGCCAAGTCGCTGTCATCTTTGATCTCTTCTTTCTCAAGGCCGGACAGCTCAGCCAGGATCGCTTTTACTTTGCCAGGAATATCAGGTTTATTCGATTGGTCCTTTGCCTTCTTTGTTTTCGGAGCCTTGGGCGCCTTGACTGGCTTGATGTTGGCTTTCAAAGGGACCTGGACGCTGGGCTCCATTATCGCGGGCTTAGAGATGGTCGCAGCGGCAAGCGAGGACTGTGGGCCTCCTGCAATGAGTCGAGAAAGCATCTTGCTCATGGACAATTTCGACACCTGGACATAGTTGATACCTAGGATCACCTCCATCAATTCTCCAGAGGTAGCATTGAATATGAAGATATCGCTCAGATAGCTTTTCTCAGAAGGCTGGTGATGATAGGCAAACACGTTCCAGGCATCTGGTCTGGTGTCCCCTTGTCGCAACTTGGGAGAGCGGATCCATTGCTCGATTCCATTTGCAATATAGATGTCTGAAGGGCTTCGATCCGTCATGCAGTTGACCCAGATGCCACCAACTTGACAGAAGCAATCTGACAGATGAGCGTCCAGCCAAGACTCGTTCTGATACTGCTTCATGACATGACCAGCGGACTCGTTACCCTTCCCTACGAGCTTCTGCAGGCCCCGATATTGCTCGCCGTAGTCCACAACTTCTGCAAAGGTTTTGTAGATGTTACGGCCTTGAATGATATCATCTGCGCTCTGGCTGTCCAGAAGATCTTTGCATCGCTGGTGGCCAACCAGTCGCCCATACCTCGCGAATTCTAGTTGAAATTGCAAGTCGTTGACAGAGTGAAACATAATCTTTCCAACCGTATGCGTAGTTGTTGCTCCGTGTTTCTGACTATGGTTGCTGGTCACGCTGAATTGCCATTTCTCACTGTTCCCGTTGATAGGCTCCAGATCTATCCAGACCAGTCGCGCAGAATCAGGGCAAATCGGAGATAGATTCTCAACACCGTGAATCTGCGGTTCGAGTCTCGAGGAGGCGGGGTCCGAGCGAAGAGACCGTACCGCTTCAACGGCAAGATCAATCTGTACTGTTGCCGGACAGATTGGGGCTGTCGAGGCCACGACATGACCTACGATGAGTTCCTCATACTTTTGAATCATCGTGTTCACACGAAACCGAGCACGCTGGCCTTGGCTGTCTTGATATCCCACAAATGTCAGTAGTCCTTCGGGCAGTTTTTCTTCTTCCTGATGTTTCACTGGTGCAACAGGCTCTGCTGCCATAGCCTTACGTGGCTTCTTGAGCTCCATCCAATGCCGAGCTTTGTCGAATTGATAAGGTGGAAGGAGGAGAGAAGCGTAAGTATCCGCCTGGGAATGATGATGACCCCAGAATGAGACCCTGAGTCCAGCTTTGAATAGGTTCAGGGTCGTCTCTGTGAGGCTGTCAAGCGCATGATCGGACGTTATGTTGACGGACTGGAAGAGCGAGTCTTTGGGTGATGCAAGGGCCCGATTTGCCATTGCGGTGACAGTCGAATTAGATCCTACCTCCAGCCATGTCGACGAGGGATATCGCTTGAAAAGACGCTGTACGGCGTGATTGAAGTAGACTGGATTGCGCATGTGCTCTGCGACGAATCTGGGCGTGAAGTCATCTTCAGAGCTGTGTTCGGTCGCTCTTTCGATGGGGATGGTAGGGCTCTTGAACTTCAAATCATGAGACTGTGTCTCTAAGCTGCCCATCAAGTGATCAACGAGCGTAGAATGGAACGCATTCGTAACATTGAGTCTCTTCATCTTGATTGGCGAAACAGATGTAGTTTTCAGGGCTGTTTCGGACGCGGCATCGATCGCCTTGCTTGAACCCGACAGGGTAAACGATCTGGGACCATTGTAGCAGCCAATCACTGCTGGATCACTGTCAGCACAGGTCCGGTTGGACTCGGCCAGCAAGGTCTTCACGTCCTCCAAGTCAGCTTCAACGGCCATCATGGCGCCTTTTTCAGCACCCCACGCCTCCTTGATAATCTGTGCTCGTACAGATATCATCTTGAGCGCGTCTCGTAGCGAAAGCACACCGGAGATGCACAAAGCCGTCAATTCCCCGAAACTATGCCCAACGACGGCGACGGGCCTCACGCCACAGTCCATCCAACTTTTCGCACAAGAGTACTGCAGTGCGAAGAGCATCGTCTGCAGCCTTAGTGGGTCACCAAGAGAACTGCGCTGGAAGATCCCAGGAAAGATATCGCTTAGTCCCAAGGAGATGCAGATCGAGTTGCATTCATTCAAATGCTTTCGGAACACTGCAATTCCTTCGTAGAGCTGTCGGTCCAGGCCTACAAAGGTGGACGTTTGACCACCGAAGCAAAATATGACAGGTCGAGGAGTGGGTACATTCATTGCCTGAACAGCTGACTCCCCTCTATTGAAGGCATCCAGCTTCTGTCCAAGCTCGGTGGTGGAACGGCAGCTCAGAAGCAGACCGCGGTCTAGCGTTCGATTCGATTGGCGTGAGACGTTGAATGCTAGATCGGCCAGTGAAGAGTCAAGGTTGTGTTCGAGGAAATGTCGGAAAGCAATTGCATACGCATGGAGACTCTTATCATCGAGGCCAGTGAGCCAGAATAATTGTTTGCAGTCTTCGGCGGGGATAGCTGCTATCGATGGCGGCGATATTCGTGGGGCCTCAGTCACTACCATTGAGGCGTTCGAGCCTGAAGCGCCGTAATTGTTGATCAGTGCAGCGCGAAAATCCACATCCCATGGCTGAAGGCTTTGTGGAATGATGATGTTGTCCGTGGGAGACGCATGAATAGCAGGATTGATCGTTTGAAAGCTTGCCTGCGGGGGCACAGCTCCTTTTCGAATCATGAGAAGTACCTTGATCAAGGAAATGAGACCCGACGTGCATTCCAAGTGGCCAACGAGGCCCTTGACAGAGCTCAACATTACTGGTGTACGCCGCGACTCCCCTCCGAGGACCCGACGAACGCTCTCGTATTCCACTGGGTCGCCAACTGCAGTGCCTGTGCCGTGTGCCTCGACAACAGTGATTTGAGGCGTTTGGAGTTGCGCCTTTTGTGTCACGTCACGGAAGAGATCCGAAAGGGACGGCGAGTTGGGGACGAAGATAGGGGTGCAATTCTGATTCTGTTGGACAGCCGTGCTGGCGATCGTCCCCAGTATTTGATCGCCATCGGCAATGGCTGCTGACATCTTCTTCAGGAAGACTGCAGCCACGCCTTCTCCTCTGCAGTAACCATCGGCATGTGCGTCGAAGGGTTTGCATTGGCCCGTGAGGCTGAGGAAAGATGCACCTGCAAGATTTTGGAAGCAGAGAGGGCTGGTCATGACGTGAGTGCCGCCCGCAAGTGCCGCCTCACATTCCCCCATAAGGATAGCCTTGCATGCTTGATGCACAGCGACGGCGGAGGAAGAGCAAGCGGTGTCGATGGTGAGACCGGGACCAGTCCAGCCAAAGTAATGGCTCACCTTGCCGGCAATGAAGCCTTTGAGATTGCCTGTAGCCGAAAAGGCATTGGGTGCATGGCATGCGATATTGTTTTCGTAGTCGACCGCACAAACGCCGACATAACATCCGACTCGTTTATCAGGTTGCGGGTTGACAAAGTACCCAGACTGCTCTACGGCTTGATACGCAGCCTGTAGGATGTGTCGCTGTTGTGGATCGGTAGAGGCAACCTCGCGAGGGCTTTTCTTGAAGAATTTGTGATCGAACTTGTCGTGGTCATCCATGAAATTCCCGTACCATTTGCGTTTCTTATCGTTGTCCCGATAGACCGTATCGAAATCGAATCGATCCTCCGGGACCTCCTTGTGCTGGGATTTCCCATTGCAAAGTAGTTGCCAGAACTCCTCTACGTTGTTCGCACCGGCTACTTTGATGGACATGCCTACGACCGCGATATCGTTGTCGGCAGGAGGTCGCGCACTACCCTTGGGTGCTTCCTCATCATCCGCAGCCTGCTCAACATCTGCAAGATGAACGATCTGAGGGCCGATGGTGCGCATTAGTGATGGCGGCACACACCGCTCAGGACCGAAGGAGATGACCCGAGAATCCTGGTCCTGCAACACTGAGCCGCTTACGGCGGAGAATGTCTTGTACCACTCAGGTTGTTCGAGAAGAATGGAGCGTAGAGCTGTATGATGGAGTGGACCCTCAAAAAGGTAGTCACCTCCGGCATTTGATCTGGTCGGAACGATCAATTCAGATGCATCTGGGAATTGAAACTCTGGATGTGAGTCGCAAAACTCAAGTAAGCTTGCAATGTTATCTTCGTGGCCTTCACGATAGTGAAAACGTCCTCGTAGAGCGACCTCGGTAGCAATGATTCCAGCATTTCGAAGCTGCCTTTGAAGCTCAGGAGCCGATTTGGTAGACGTTGTCACCGTGGCTCTATTCTCATCGTAACGGACTGATACATATGCCTGAAGTGCGTGTCAAACTTTGCGCGCAGACCAGGGACATTGCACGTCTTACCTCTGGAAAGCCATCTAAAGTTTTTGATAGCTGTACACTGGACTTTGGGGAATGCCATACGGTAGCGAGTGAGGCTGAGGGCCCGGCTTCTGGTCTTCTGTCCAATGAGTCCACCACTAGTCCAATGAGCATGCCCAAACGGATTGCCACCGCGCCATAATCTTGTAATTGCTGCTGGCCCAAGCTGCTGGACACGGCCAAGGCGCTAAGAAATCCAGTGCAGAAACCGAGTGTCTCTCCCCCATGTCGTGAGCTCGTAAAGACGTTATCATCCTTGCTGCTTTCGGTAGTAATGAGCTGAAGGTACCGCGAGTAATCTAGTAATTGCCCTATGACAACCAGAGGATTGAGGATGATATTGGGCAAGAGCCGAGCGTTCTGGACGGTCTTTCCTGTATCAAACCAGCTGATCAAGTCGTTCAAGAGCTCGGTTTCTGTTCCCGTCTGAAGATGTGGGCATGCTGAGGCGATCTCGCTGAGCCATTTGGGCAGCTCTGCGATGATTTCCAGGATCCAGGCGTGTCTCTCTGATGAGCGAACGGTTGCTCGTATCTGGTGAAAAGCCTCTTCATCAAAAGATAATGCCTGTGGACCAAATAGGAGGATAGTGTTCCCTGCTGGGGGGTGAAGGTTGCGACTGGCCATTTCCCAGGTCCTAATGATGATACTGTTGGGGAATCAGGGCGATTGTATATTTGCAGATATTGATCTCATGAGTGATACTGCTAATTTGAGTTCACTGCACAGCGTTCCCATTCGAATGACATAGAATAGGCAATGAGATTGTTGGCGGTAAAGATCAAAGAGCCAGGGTTACGGCCTCAATGCTGCAAGGTATACGATGGCCCGCTTACTCACCGTGGTTCCCGCCCAGATGTTTAACAAGGCCATCATATTGGAAGATCCAATGCTTCGGCCGAAGTATGAAACGGGGTTCGATAGACAATTTGTCCGACTGATAGGAGATGGTCAGCATCAGGCTTAGGGTTAGTGATTTGGCTCATGTTGCTTGCACCAAAACTTCGTCCGGATCATATTTTGCGGAAGGCTCCATGGCCGTACCGGAGCATGAGTAAGGGTGGACCAACCATGCTCAGTCAGAGCCAAAGGTTGCACCGGCATGATCGTTGCCATCGTGCGTAATGAGTGCGTGGTGAGGATGCAGTATGGGGTTTGGTCCGACAGCCTGGGTGGTAACGTTGGTAACGGTACGCTGTATTTTACCCGTCAGCAGAGACCATATATTACCATCCACTATCAAGCTTCGGATGGAGTTACTTGGGAGCTTTGCAGCCGCAATCAGCCGAACCCAAAATTGCGACCACTGACACGTGCGATTCCATGTGGTAAGTGGCAGTAGTGTAGGATGGAGTGGGTCCTTTGGCACAGTTCAGAGCGGCACGAGAGTGGGCTTCAGGAGTCTTCAGCCGCTCATCAGAGCGCAGCACCATGTGAATAGTTGCAAGCGGTGCAAGGGAGGCAGTTGCAGTTGGATCGGAGTTTCTTGAGAATATCATCTATTTCCTTACGCGGTAATCCTGCTGATGACTGATGAGGCACGGGGCTGGCCAAGCTTACACTGGGTCTAGGGATTGAAGCCATGATGCATAGAATGTGCGGCGGCTGGCTTCCGAGTCAATGTAACATAATCCAAATGGGGAATTGGCACAACGGCCAAATGATGATGTGTTGTTGAGCCTCGGTGCCAAATAATGAGATGTTGTTGAGGACTTGAGACGGCACAGGTCAAGGTTGGGGATCGAGTGTCTTGGCGATGCTAATGACGATTTACGAGCCGTGCCCGTCTGGGACGATATTCCATTTTGGGCCCTTACAGCGTCGATATATCGAGGACGAGATTATGCTAGGTCCACAAGCTCTAAGATCGACAATGTCGCAATAGTCAGGACCAATGATTCTCCCGCCTTGCCCGCGGCCCCCGCGTTCCCCCGTGGTGCCTTCCGGCTTCCAATCTGCTTCCTTGCCGCCTTGTTCTTATCGTCCTTGCTTTTTTCGTGGTCCGTCTGACACTTGCGACCGTTGGACGGAAAGAATCAAGGCTTAAAAGCTTGGTTTTTCAATAGCGACGGCGAGCCCCTTCAGCTCTAAATCAACCTACCTGACCATCTCATCCTATCACGATCATCGCATCCCGTAATCAACACAGCAGTCAAAGTCCACAATGGTCAATCTCAAGCTGGTGCAGCAGTCCAACGCTGCCCTCAAATCCGCTGCTCCTGGTCAGATCGCCCTCTTCGTTGGTGCGACCAGCGGTCTGGGCCTGACTACCCTCACCGAGTACGCTCGCAATGCAAACAAGCCCAAGGTTTACATCGTGGGACGTGATGAGGGCAAATTGTCAAAGATCATTGCCGAGCATCAGAAGATCAACCCGGCAGCGACCTTCATCCCGATCAAATCAGAGATCGCCCTCTTCAAGAATGTCGATGCGGCATGTGAGGAGCTCAAGAGCAAGGAGAGCACCCTGGACCTGCTGGTCATGTCTCCAGGTTACCTGAAGACATCCAAAGTTCGTAAGTTGGACCCTGACGACCAACAGAAGCAGTCCTGCCGCTCCAGGATTGACATGTCTCGCAGCGGACAACGCAGATGGCATCGAAGACACCATCTCCTTACGCTACTACGTCCGAGCTCGATTCATCCAGAACCTCCTCCCACTGCTTAAAGCCCCTTCTTCCTCCCGCATCGTCAGCATCCATGGGGCCGGCAAAGAAGGCAAATTGGACGAAAAAGATCTCGAGCTGAAGACCACCTTCACCATGCAAAAGGCGGCCATGCACACTTCCACCATGAACACCCTCGCGCTGGAAGAGGTCGCTGCCACCAATCCCACCATCAGCTGCGTCCATGTCTTTCCGGGCGTGGTCATCACCCCAGCTTATGGCATTCTCTCCGACGACTTTTCAGCCCCGATGAAGTTCGTCTTTCGCAAAGCCATCATGCCCTGTGCAAAGCTCATGACCATGGGCCTTCCCGAGAGTGGACAGCGATTGCTCTTCACTGCCACCTCAGCCCGCTATCCTCCGGCTGGCGTAAAAGCGCCACCAGGCTCGGGGGTGGCGATTCCCGCAGGAGCCGATGTTGTCACTGGATCGGATTGGAAGAAAGGGAGCGGTTGCTACCTGCTGAGCCCGCAGGGAGAGCCGGTAGGAGATAAGCAGTTGCTGGAAGAATACCGCAAGAATGGCTGGGACAAGAAGATCTGGGAGCACACCCAGGAGGTCTTTGATCGAGCCGTGACCAAGGCATGACGGGAAAGGTGCATTTACCAACTTAGGGTGGCTGGCCGAGCTTGAGCGATTATTGCTAATGAGCATGCATGATTCCAATGGTGGTCGGAGCGTGGCGTAGCTGGCAATGTGATTCAGCAATGCGGTCACAGGCCAAGATCATGAAAATGATCACGAAAGCCTCACAAAGTCCCAAGTCTCCCTGCGCAAGCGCTAGTGCTGACTGTGACTTCGATCGTCATCATTGCGGCGATTACTACAGGGATTCCGATATACCATGGCCGCTGAACAGCGAATCGGAAGCAAACAACGATTTACCAATAGTGGCTAGATGCATGAGTTGCTGCCGAAATCAGCACCAGGGGCCCTTCCCGTGTCCATGGGCCATGATCGATATAAGGCTGAATGCATGGAGTTTTGTACGGAGTAACTTGCACGTCGACCAATAAAGGAGATAGAGCAGCTGCCGTGCTACAATGCTGCACACATGGCTCTGACATGTATCCTCCGGCTTGCTGCTAGCCGACGCGGGAAGCTTAACGGACTGAGGAGATTGTGGTGTTTCAGCTTATAGACAGTCGAGTCGTGTCCTACTCAGGCCGGTGCTCCGCAGACTCGCTCGGATTGCGCCCCACGGCGATCGGAAAGCATGGCGTAGGCAGTGGCACTCTATTCTCCGGGATGAACACGGAGAGATGGAAGCTCTTGAGGGGCATTCCAGGATCACTGGGCTCTGCTGACCTGTCGAGCCCCCCTGCATGAGCCCGGTACGAGAGCTTGCAATATTACCTGACCCGACAAAGAGGTCCGTTCAACATAGTCACGACTTCAAGAAGCCTGATCAAGGACAGAAGGACATCATCAACCACTTTCTCGACAGACAGAATGTCCTGGTTCAGTCCCCCCCCCGACCCGGACTCAACCCTTCATCTTCCTCGCCTTCTCTGTCTTCATGGCGGAGGCACCAACGCCAAAATCTTTCGAGCGCAATGCCGCGTGCTTGAAAGAAGACTGCGACCTACCTTTAGACTGTGCTATGCCGACGCGCCCCTGCCGTCCCAGGCTGGCCCCGATGTGACGTCTGTGTATAGGGACTTCGGCCCTTTCAGGGCTTGGCTACGGTGGAGGCCTGATGATGCGCAGCACGACCCAGCTACAATCGTCGAAGGCATTGAGACTTCATTGAGGACTGCCATGACGGCGGATGACCAGGAGGGTGCATTTGGTGACTGGGTTGGATTACTAGGCTTCAGCCAGGGAGCGAAGATTTGTGCAAGCCTGCTGTCATGGGAGCAACGGCGAGGACAAGGTTCAATGGACCACTCCGGGCTGCCACATTTTCGATTTGGCGTCTTACTTGCTGGCCGTGGACCTCTGGTCTCATTGAGTCCAGAAGCTGACCTCATTCCTGGCTTCGTCAGCGCAGCCTGCATCTCTGTCCAAAGTCCCAGCGAGGATAGTGGGATCGGGAGAATGGAGCGCTTACTGGATATACCTACGCTGCATGTGCATGGTAGGCAAGACCCGGGCCTCGACCAGCACCGCAGACTTTTATGGGAATGCTGCGGGCCGAATTCAGCCAGACTGCTCGAATGGGATGGGCATCATCGAGTGCCGATAAAGACTAAAGATGTGGAACGTCTGGTTGAAGAGATAGTCGCAATCGCGAACCAGGCTGGAGTGGCCTCAGTGGTAAGCTGAGTCGGTCACAGGGAAGCAGGAATTCAGGCCTCCATCCCCCCTCCCTCCCTTCCTTTTCCCCCGCCATTCCTTGCATGGCTACGCAAAAAGCCGTTGAGACGCCAACTTTGGACCCTGCACCATCACTAGCATGCGATGACGGGAGGTTGCGGTCGGGGTCCAAGATCGAGGTCGAGATAGCAATAGCCTAAAATCGAGATAGCCAATATTTGATGACGACGATCGGCGTGATTCGTCCACCAATCCGAGTCAGCAACGCACACATGCATGCGCTGATGGTACACCCTTTAGGCCGAATGGGGCTAATTCCCTCTCTCCCTACACCCTCAGCCGGGCGGCGGGTGCCATGGATCGGGATCAAAGATCTTAGTTGGGATGCCTGCTGCCGCTTTCCATTTTCCCCAAGCTCATGAATACCTCGCCTAGAGGGACCCTTCGTATAGTCTCATGTTTGAGCATGCAACACGGCTTTGCTCGCTCTGCAAAGACTGCAACGGTACGATGCAGGCTCGTTCGGTTACTCAGAGGCGGTCGAAACTATATTGCCCCTTCTCGCCTCCAATAGGCCATGCCAACCGACGCTCGTTGTAGCTCTCATGTAGCGCTCCTTCGCAGAACTAAATGGTTGAGCCAGCAAGGCTACAGAAGCAGCAGCGGGCCAGCAGCACAAAGGGTACTAGCTGTGCCTTTCTCACTTGTTGTGTAGGCGATTAAGGGACCTCTTATTTGCTTTACCCTCTTTGCCCTGGCGTTGATTAAGGTCAGCGCTAAGGAAGCCTATGACAATCCCACCTATGAGGTCCATGGGTCACGCTGGATGATCCACAATGGCGCACTTCACCCCCGATGACGAGTAACCTCGGTCACGCTATCACTCTAGCTGCCAGGGATATCTCGGGATCGCGTGGTCCAACGACGTGCCGCCAACAGGATCGTCGTGCGTCTATTTGTCTCGCAAAGCGGTCAGATAGTCAGATAATCAGCATTCGCAATCTGCATTCGCAATCTGCATTCGCAAAGGTGCCTTCAGTACCATGGTGAGATCCCGTTTGTGAGACGACGATCTGGTCATACGTAAGACCCACCGTATCCGCCCTTTCGATTGAAACACACCAATGAGGCGAGGGAGGAAGACACATGCTACCACATGTCTGCATCTTACCCCATTCAAATCCCCCGACTGTGGATCATTCCACGTGTCTCCAATCTGCCCCCGGTCCCTCTGCTCTACCCCTGGTCTTCTTGTACCGCGCCCTGCCATCAGCCCACCACTGCAACCTGCATCATCTTCGCGATCCGTCTCGATTACCGTTCGTGCCCAACGGTTTCTGGGGTCGCGGTGACTACTCCATCGGGATTGCCGGTTTCAGGAAGATTGATGAGCAGCCCACCTGGGGCTGCAATCACTGTTTGATATCTGTCAGCCCGTGACACATAGTTCGACCTATATGCAACAAGGCAATCTAGCGCTCGCCCTAGGTGATGGAAAACCTTCTTATCCATAAACATTCACACTTGCCTTTGGCTTTACGGACGTGGCGAGCCGCTCCTTGGCCAGGCTTACTCACAACCACCCGAGGATGAAGGTGAGTGAGAAGCCCAAGCAGGGGTTGTATTGGCCTCACGCAACGCCTCTCTCACGCGTTGCACTCCCATCTCGCCTAAGCTGCAATGGTGTAGTGAGTAAGCTTCCCACCACACAAGCGCCCCGATAGACTGCCATCGTCACTTTCGGCGTGCCTTACGATGCAGCCACTGGTCCCATAATTAGGAGATGACCGACTGCTTGGCACTTACTCTCTATCAAGGGCGGGTCCTATTAGACCCCTGACGACGGCCCCAATGGCGTCCCACACTTTGACAAGTTCAGCTTCAGCTTATCTTCAGGCTGGGAGGAGGACGGCTATCCTACCACCCACCTCTCTTTATCCGAATGTCAAGCGCACTTATGCGAGTCCGACCCTGGACCTATCTTGCATTGCTTTTCCCATGAGGACTGCTTCCTGTTTAGCATCCCTCCTTCGTTGAGCGTGTCTTGTAAGCATGTATAGCACACCGAGTCCAGACCCCCCGATAGAGAAGAAGGCGCGGCAGCCCCGGCAACGGCCAGGCCAGGCGTGTGAAGAATGTCGGAAACGAAAGCTTCGTTGCGATGGGAGCCAACCGCAATGCAGTGCTTGCTTCGACGCCGGATCTCAGTGCGTCACTGTTCAGACGAGATCTCAACGTGGGCCGAAGAGAGGGCATCTGAAAGCGCTCCGAGCAAGAATGGGTATCAACACCCGTCCCCTTCGGCTATGCAAGGAAGAAAGCTGATCAAACTGGCACGCAGCAACTCTGGAGCAGCGTCTGATGGAGCAGCAGCAGCAGGGGCAGGACGGTACAGTCTCTAACATGCCATCTCTGGATATGGACGACGAGCCAGTGATGGAAGATGATCTCGAAGCCGGCCAGTCGACCGCACCCTCGAGCAATGGTCATTCAAGAAATACAGCATCCAGCAATGACCGATCCACGACAGCGTCCAGTGTTGACCCATCATTGGCTCCACCGAACATCTCCACTGTATTTCCTGAAGACCGTCTGTTTGGTTGTGCTTCAGACGCCTTCATACCCGACCATATGATGCCCAAGCTACTGGAAACCCCCGCAAGCATTTGCATTTCTGATCTGTTGCACGCCGATCTGTATGCACAAACCCGGCTTCCTTCGTGGGGGTCATTTTCCGCTGACAAGATTGCGCAGCGATCAATTGTATTTTGATAGATCTCATTCCTTTGTTCCAATCCTGCACCAACGCTCCTACTTTGCCTGGTCCAGGTCTCCCGTGAAAACGGAGGCTCAGATCTGTTTACAGCATGCCATGTGGACCCTGGCAGCATCTCTGTCGGCCCAACTCCAACACATCCGAGATTCTCTCTACGAGCGGACCCGTATCATGCTCGACAGCCTCGAAGCGAAAGACACCAACACCGACTTTGCCGACATCGAACACGTCCAAGCCAGGATCCTGCTCCTCATTTACGACTTCATGAGGACCAACTATCAACGCGGCTGGATGAGCGCCGGCCGCTGTTTCCGCCTGCTGCAGCTAATGCGACTGTACGAGATCGACGCGCCCGAGAACGTGGCGAGAAGGAACAATGCCGTCGAGACGGAAAGTTGGATCAAGGTGGAGGAGAAGCGACGGACCTTCTGGATGGCCTTTTCGTTGGACCGGTTCATCAGTATCCGCCATGAGTGGCCTTTGACGTTGAGCGAGCAAGTGGTCAGTACTTCTCCAAACGTTTGCTGCCCCTACAATCCCTAGTCCCTAACCCTCTCTTTCATCCTCTCAGCACGTTCTTCTTCCTACCGTTCCATGTCCCCATGCGCAGGTCATATCCCCCCCACCCCCTTCTCGGGATCTCCCTCTCTTTCATCATATGCCTTGCGTCAGCTGATACGGCCCCCCACCATCTCATTTGGCCCCCCACCATCACATACCTCCCCCACGATCGATGCACTCAACTCTAACCCAACCCCAACCAGATATCCACCCGCCTCCCCGCCCCAGACGACAGATTCCAATCATCGCAATACCTGCAGATGGGCTTCCTCTCCGAAGCCATCACCTCGACCTCGCCCGCCTCAGCCTCGAACCACCTGTGCCCCTTCACGGAATCCATCATCCTCGCCACCATCTGCGGGCGCGCGCTCGCGCACCGGCAGCAGTCGGCGGTCGAGCACGTCTACTCGCACGTGCCGCAGTACTTCTGGGACCGGCACGAGTGGCTCGTCAACATGCTCAACGCGCGCACCGACATCCTGATGTGCCACTACCCGAGCAGCGGGTCCCACGCGGACGCGATGCTGCTCTTCACCAACATGATGGCGCAGACCACGATGCTGTATCTCTGCAAGATCATGGAGTCGGTGAAGTGGTCGGCTTCGCCTTCGTCGTCGTCTTCGTCCGCGTCCTTGGCATCCGCCACCAACCATAACAACAACAACAGCATTAATAACGGCACCAGCAACAGCAACAACAACAACAACAACGGCGTCTGCACAACCGACAACTCCTCATCCGCCTCCTCATCAATGGACCCACAAAGCGGGAACTACCTCCAAGCCATCTCGGCATTCAAGCGCCAATCCCTGGCCTCCGCACGGGAGATCGTTCGGCTGGCCCGCGGCATGGTCGGCGAACTCAGCTATTTCAAGCTGCACCCGTTCACCCCGTTGCCGCTCGCGCTGTGCGTGGAGTTCCTGCAGAGCCACGCCTACCTGGATGAGGCGGATGTGGATCGCCAGGCCCGGGAGGTGTTGGCCACGCTGGGGGAGCTGGCGAGTGTGAATAATTTGGCGATGGATTATGCGGGGGGGTGTGCTGGTGGTGGTGGTGGTGGTGGTGGTGGGGGGGGGGTTGGTGGTGAGGGTACTGGGGTGGGCGGCGGAGGGTTTGGTTCCGGTTCGGGTGGGGTGGGTGGAGGGTTTGGCGCAAATGGCGTTGGTGGGGGGATGAGTGTACGATGAATATGAATGACCGACTCTTCTCATGGTGTTACGGAGGCTGCGTTTTGATTGCAGCGACACAAAAAATGGGGCGGCCAGCGCTGATTTGCATCTTCCCTTGATGGAAGGAGTAGAGGGTGTTGTAGAAAGGGGGGCGTCGAACGTTTAGAGTATAAAGGATCTCACGACGCACGAGAGGTACATGTGATTCATGAAAACCGGGGAGTGTTTTGATCTGGACATGCTCTCTCCTGTGCACCCAGTTGCTCCGCTCTCCTTTACCGTGTCCTCATCAAACATGGTAGGCCCCATGAAAGTCTCGAGATGGACGACAACGGCATTCCCGTCTTCACTAGAAAGACCTGTCTCCGACGAAACCCTGGCCCTCGCCTCACCGCCCGATTGAAGTCCTTCTTTCTCTGCTATCGTGACCACAATCCGACTTGCTCTCCTCGGTCCATGCTCCGATTCTCCTCTTTCCTTTCTTCCTCAAGGCACTCCAGCATACCCCCATACATCCTCGGACGCCCACACGCATTGAGCGAACCAGCACACCGGTCAGTTCTTCCCCATCCCTCGCCCTCACGTGAAAATGCTCAAATCCCCCAGATTCGGTCCCTAATCGCGCACACATACGGGTCAGCCATCGCCTCCTCTTCCCCTCCACCCCCTCAACCGCCGATCTCTCAAACCCTCAATCCCTCTGCCCCACCTTCCAGATCAAGAGAGAGAGAGTATACACACCATGTACACCAGACTTCTACTCACAATCCTCCACCCCCCACCATGCGAATCCGGCTGCCGGCGCCAATGATCCTGGTATTGGCCGTAGGAGTAGACGACTTTCCCCGCGTTCTGGGGGCCCGTGCCGAACTGGGAGGCGGTGTAGTATGTGATTGATGTTGCTGTTATGGAGGGAACTGTTGAGGGCAGTGAGAGAGGGAGTTTTAGCAAGGGGCAGCCAAAGAAAGAAAAGGGAGGAAAGCGAAGGAAGAAGAGAGAGGGGGGTCGGAATATGAAATTGTGGCTGTCTCAGCGCCATTCCGCGAGGAAAAGAACATTTGTGCCTCTCGTGCTAGAACGGGAGCGTTTTCATTCTCGGGAAGAGACACATCTTCGACTCCTGCAATGAATATTGCATCATCTTCTTTCGCAACGCAAACCGTTCTTCTTCCCATCTTTTTGTTTGGGGGGGGGGGGGGGGGGGGGGGGGGGGGGGGGGGAGGCGGAATGCTGGCTATTGCCGCGTGGCGCTGGTAACCCTGCGGTCCCACACATCCTCTCCCTTTCTTCGTCAGGCAATGATGCTTTCTGAAGCGATTACCCCCAAAGACCGGATGGCATTTGCCGCATTCCTGCTCTTATTCTTGTTGGTTTGCCCAATAATTGCAACTCTCAAGGCTGTCTTGACTGAGGAAAGAAAAGAGAAAAATCGAGCTCGCAAGAAAACTTTGGAGACCAAGCAAGAGAAAGATACAGAAAGAAGAAGAAGAAGAAGAGAAAAAGACGTACCCCCTACATCCACAATCTGCGTCCCGAAACTATGCTGCGTAATCACTTTCGCCAGACTTGTCTTCAACACGCTCTTGATCTGGTCTAACCCGTCCAACACCTATGACCCATCCTCCAAATCAGCCATAACCCAACACATACCCCATCAAACCCGCAAAACCTGAAGAGCCAAGAGTAAGTTACGTACCCCAAGACCGGTACTATAATCTGCCACCGCCCCCACCGAGAACACATTGCCTAGGGCATCGAAATCCTTGCCGTCGATAGCGAAAGGGTAGAGGGCGAGGGTATTGCGGATTTGTTCGATGGTGGAGGCGGTAGTGGCGTTGAACTGTTTTCGTCACTTCCATGTCAGTCTAACAATAACGGGGGCTAGATGGCGGGGCATGGGATACCGATTTAATCGCATTCGGAAAGGAGGTAGCGAGGCTGTTTAGGGGGATGGCGATGGGGGAGGGGGTTGTGGCGTTTCTTGGTGTTGTTTGCGCGAGGGAGAGGGTGGGGTGGAGGATGCTGGGAAGGAGGAGGGGGAGGAGGAACGGGTGGCTGGTGATGAGGGACGGGAGATGCATTGTTTGGCTGGAGGGATATGTTTGGTGTTGGGTTGAAATGTGTGTGGTCTAGCTTCTGCGATTTGATTCTGCGGTCTGCTGATGTTCTAAAAGAAAAGAAGTGAACGTACTGTTGATTGAAGCACGAAGGTGGAGTCGCGGATCACGAGTTGATCCAAGCGAAATTGCTTCCGGTGTGGAATGTCTCGGTACTGAATTAGGCGAGACAGAGGTGTAGCTTGGCAGGCGAAGCAGACAAGTAAAGAGAAGGGGAGGAAGCCTGAAAGATTGTGGAGAGATGCAGCGCTAAAGAGGTCAATCTTCGTATTGACTCCAAGGGTCGCGATGACATCATCTCGCGTTAAGCCTGACCTGTTCGAGCACATGCTCCGGCTTGCTGCTGGTGGTGAAAGATTGACATTGATCATGTGCATGCACCGTCTTACTTAAGTGGGTAACAATCATCAGAAGGGGTCACTCCTCACGACCATGTCCTTACGCACGTGTATGTCCCCCGGGAGTGCTAGTATTGCCTCCGTCGAGCCTGACGAGTCGTGCGCTGGGAACGCATCCACAACATTGCTGAGTTCTAGCGAGTGCTTGCCTTTGTGGTCTGGCAGATGGATAGGAGTCCCATCTTTGCGATATTTGAATTTGCGGTATTCATTAGAGGAGCCGTACTTCATGTGATGGAAGAAAAGGCGGAAGGAGGGTAGAGCTGCAGCCATGATTGCTAAAAGATTGTCAGTACTAGATCTGCTGCAAGAGCTGACATGGACCTACCGCAGGAGACCTGTACTGTGGAGAATAGCGCAAGCCTGATTGGATCAACCGTCCCGATGGCCGGGTTGCTCTTGGCCAGACGCAATATTCCGAAAATCATGACCGGGACTGGCGCAAGGAAGATGAGCACGAGGATGGCCTTTTGGCGATCGTTGATCTGAAGCTTGCGTAGGAGTGGGAACGGGGTGAGCATGACTATTTGAGGATCAGCAAATCCTGGCGACAGCACAAGAGAAAGTCGTCACTCACTAAAGAAGTCGGTGATGATGTCAGTAATGCTGGAGAAATGGAAGACACGGACGGCGCGATCCACGTTATCCGGCGAGCTGCAGCCGCCTGGAATCGTACAGTCAGTCGTCGCGAACGTTGGAGAGACCAAGATTGTCTGGAGCTTACCGAATTTGAAGAAGCTGCCCAATGGTAGACATGCAAAACCCTGGAGAAACATGGAGACAATATAGGTCGCCATGGTGATGCCGCACATGACCCACCAGAACAGTCGAGCATGCGTCCGCACCGAGTCAAAGAGGCGCCAGAAGAACGTAAGCAGCGAAAGCTTGACCAACCACAGTGTTGTCCATGAGAGAGTCGTCAGGGCAAATTGGAGGCGCAAGTAGTATTCATAGTAATGAAGCCTCGAGAGGTCCGCAGTCTTGACTCCGTTGACGATCGGTTCGAGCTCGTACATTGGAGGCGCATTGAACTGGTAAAGGATGCTGAGGACGATGTGAACAAGCATGGCGCAGAGGATGAAGTAGTCATTGACGTAGAATCGCCGGTTGTGGGAGTATTGCAACCATGTGCGAATGGCGGTGAAACATGCAGCAAGGAAGGTGCCCACCCACACGACAGCCTGGATGCTGCCAGTCAGACATCCTCGGTCTCGACTTCACGTCTTCGGCTTTGCTCACATAGAGATGGCTTTGAGAGATGTAATAGATGTTGCCATGGGCATCGTGGGGAGGTGCTTGAGGCATACTGTCTGCTCTGGGAAGAAGAGCCTGTGGCGCCATGATGATGTAGGCCTCAAGCGTACTATTCCTTGCAGTCGCAGGCTCAACAAGATTCAAAGATGAAGGAGATCAGGAACCGCATGTCAGTATGTCAACACAATGAGAATTTCTCTGTGAAGTGGGCTGCCCATTGCCTTTTGCCCGAGCCTTCCGGCGAGCATTCCATCCTGCAAGACTAGAAAAAAACATAGCGGCGCAGACCTCATCACTGAAAACGTCCAGTGCCGATCGAAGATCTTCATAAGGAGTCGGCGCCAATGAGATTGTTCGCAGTCGTAGTCCAAGGCTGACTATGCAAGCTGCAGTGACCAAGCGATACAGGTAATTCTGCGTCTACATCGTGTAACAGGCCTTTACTCAATGAGGCCTTGTTTACACGCACTGCCAGCGTGTTTCAATTTATTCTTGGGACAATTTCTGTGCCTCCCGGCGGCAATGGCGCAGTGACAGCACCTAATCGGGGGCTACTGTGATAACCGCACCAGTCGCCTGGACCTGGTACCTCAGTCTCCACTGACAAACTGAGCTGCCCGCAGAGAAATGACGATCCATTTAGGTAAGGTTCGAGTGTCACCGAGCGATCGGCAAAGGAGGCGCTTGACTTTAATGCAGGGCTCCCAGATGTGTCCTCTGAACCCATCGGAGGACCCCATAAAGGGAAGCGGACACCTTGGTATCGACCATGGCTGGGTACGTGATTCCATCCGCTCATATCCGTGTGTTTTTGAGTAGCTACCCGCAAGTTTGAGGTCTCGAAGGATGCGAAATTCTCAGTGTCCACAACGCGCTTCCACGGCAGTGCAAATCCGAGCTCATGATTTGATACGATGCCGGTGCGTCCTTGCTGCAAGAAAGGGGCAGGTTGCCTGTGATAAGCGGTGGATTTTGCTGTTGACTAAGGTCATTGCATGCTCAATCGAGGACAGACAACCGAGAGAAATAGCAGAAAGTTATTTGTCTCCACTCTCTGGCTTGCTAGTGTACCATTGATGCAGCTCTTGATGACTAATTATCAAAAAAGGTTAGCCTGCATGTCGCTTGATTGGCTCGCTGGCAAAATTGATCTCTTACAGTTTGTTCTACATTTCACCAGAGTGAGATACTTTGGACATTCCTATCTAATCAAAGCACGCAGATCAACGCTGAAATGTGGAACGCCCAACTCTAGTGCTCTCCACCTTGCGCCAACATCACCGGTTACCGTTTGGTATTGAGGGTAAGTGGACACGAAAAGATGGATGCATAGCGACAACACGTAAGGGGACAGATGCCACTACTCTCCTGCCAGAAAGTGCGTTGTATCCTAGACGTCTAGTCAAAGAATGTGAGGCCTGAGAGGGTTCCTCCCCTGAACCAAGTCTCGAGCCCTGTCAACCATGATCCCGAGCATTCATTTTATATCAGTCACACCATAGCGTCGCCAACTCTTGCCCCCTGCCACCAGCCTTATGCTTCTTTGAAATTGCCATATATTTCTTATTTGCAGTGTTGAAACGATGATGGCAAGGGAGAAAGAGCCACTGGCTGGATGTTTGGTGTTCAACCCGAACGAAGTATGAAGGTTCGTATTGTTGATGCTCAGGAGCAACTCTTCACTCATCAGTGTCTGCCTCTTTGCAGGATCTAGCGCTGCAGCCTAAGCTGCATTCCTTGACGAATGTCCAATAGCCGCCCTTGCATCTGATCCATTCAAGAAGGGTCAGTGTCATGGGTGCTTGTATCGGCATGAGGCATAGATATTGAAGGGAGGACGATCCAGGATAAATGAAAGTCATTAACAGAGAAGGACCAGCAAGTCTATCCCATATTTCCCTTTCTGCGTACCACAATTTGCAGAGATGCAGGACGTATGGCTCTTCTTCAAGGGTGACTTACGACCGTCCTTCGCGAGAATTGCTTTGATGATATCTATCCATGGATCCACTATATCCATGATCACGCTTCGCAAGACTCGTAGTAAGCACCGGTCATGGGCATGATGATAAGTGATGATTATTTAATTCGAAAACCTGTCGAACCAGTCTTAGTGGCGGATCTCACCCGTGACCCAGTCTGTTTCGTTCTCCAATTGGGCAGTTTTGTGTCTGCGGCTCCGGCCCGCTGCGCTTCTACAACCACCCCAGGAGGACAGGCTATTCCGAGATGGGGTTTTGACCGGGCTGACGGCTAAAAAGCAGGCTAGGCTTCAAGTGGCTATTTATGAAACCATATCTAATATGCCGACCCACGTTGCAACCCCCACTTTGCGCAATCGCCTACAGAGTGCCTGCTGTACTGACTTTACCATGTCTTACATCCGAGCAGCGGGAACATAGTATCGATACATTGAATGGCAACGAGCAACGCCTCGCCGCGGTCATACGCGAAGACTCTGACGCCGATCGAGTCTGACCCTGCCGTATTTTCCGATCTTATGCACAATTTGGGGGTCTCCAGCAGCCTTGGCTTCACCGACATTTGGTCGATCGAAGACATCGCACAGCTCGAATTCGTCACACGGCCTGTGCTTGCTCTGATCCTTGTACTTCCAACAAAGGACGAAGACTATGCCGTTCCACCCGGCTCTGCAAAATCCTCTTTCGATTTCGATGACGGGCTCGTTTGGATACCGCAGACCATTCATAATGCATGCGGCCTATACGCAATCCTGCACGCCACGTGCAATAACGACATGCGAGAATTTGTCGGTGGGTTGGCGCAACAGCAATAGTCTCCCCCAGGTGTCACTAAATGCTAACCGAAGATGATCTGCACAACAGCCCCAAAATCCTTCCTCGATGAACTGATCAATCAACCGCCTGCACTTCGCTCCGTAGTGCTTGAGCAATCTTCCGAGCTCGAGACCACATACCAAGAAGCTGCCCTGCGTGGCTCTACTGCTGCCCCAGCCTTGGATGAGGAAGTTGATCTGCACTATGTATGTTTCATCAAGTCCCGAACCGGAGTTGTATATGAAATGGACGGTGATGCTGCTGGACCTATCGAGACAGGTGTCCAGCTGAATGATGGCGATGATCTGCTAGAGGCCTCCGTGCTCGAGTGCGTTCGAAAACGCATTCAAAAAGCAGGCGCCGAGGGAAGCTTTGGCCTTCTTGCACTTAAAAAGACCATGCTGTAGCCTCTGTTCGATCTCAGCAGGGACTGTATTCGAGATGACTGCGCAAGACGACCATGAGTCTTACCAAGGTGTCACGTACATCATACGTATCACAGACTAGATGCACAAGAGCCTCTCTACCTCAACTGGGAATGGACAGGGTTTGATTGCTGATCCATTGAGAGTAAAGATACTGTTCGAGCTCCTGCCTTTGTGACACCTCGAAGGCATCTTTTGGAGCTGATGCTCTATTACGCTCCAAGATATACCAGCCAGATCCTCGCCCATGCACCACCTCTGTTACGAGTTTTGTAGTTATGTACCGGAAGCCTGCTACCTTGGCCAGGCTTTCACCATTAGATTATTCTCCGGCTCATCGTCGCGTACGGGAGACTGTGGTTCGTTCATACTTGATATGATGCTGGGTTCGGCAGGGTCCACGTCGAAGGCGAAAGTCACGCACGTCTTGCCAATACAGTCCCATGGCCTATCTAGGAACAGCTGCAGGACGGCTGTATTGTTCAAAAGACAGCACAGATACATGTCCAATAGCCAAGGCTCTAAGAAAAAGGCTTTCGGCTCCTCGAAGTTGAGTGGAGCGTGGTAGGCTGCTAAGTGCGTTATACCAATGCTCGTCTGGAGGATCAACTGATGACTTGTCTTCGGTTCAATCTAATTTTCAACAAAGGTCGCTCAACCCTCCGGAGAGCCAACGACCGGCAGTGTGTTGACCACCAGGATCATGGATCCTTGGACTGTGGCTAGGCGCACGCTGTGCCAGGCGCAACGACTCGCCGAGGACTGCTTGCCGACACAGAAAAGTCGGGACGTATGAAGGAGAGAGATCTCCTGCATCGATGAGAAAAGTCTCACGGTCCTCATCGCGAGGTTGACGATGCTCCGATGTCAATGTAGGATTGGATCAGTGGCCCCTGCTCACTCAAGAACGTTGTTCGAAAAGGCTTGGGCTAGGGTGCGCCAACTTCCCTGGTGATTTGTGTCTTCTGCCGAAAGACCGCCATGGAGTGGCTTGATCAGATTTGCGGTACGCTTGGGCAGCTGTGGAAGACACGCATAGACATCAGTCCAGGCCTTGTCTTCCATGACGTTAAAATCGTGGCGTTCTATCCCGCAGGCACCGAGCATTCCATCCGGCCTCGTTGCCCCTATCATCCTGGAGGCTGGTCAAAGGCGGATCTGTGCATACGAGGTATCGTGGCAGCTTCTCTCGGCCGAGGAGGCGGCACAAGATCTAATGATGATTGACAGCCATTGTCCTACAAATTCCCTCCTCTACTAGCACAGACTTTGACGATATTGGAGAAAGCTGGCTTATTCGATGAAGTGCATACGATGGGCAGCACAACCCCGGAGGCAACCTGAACACATTTCCCTACACAGCGCCGCGGCGCTGGAGTCATGATTTTCAATTGCATGAGCTCTGCTTCTTGGACGTCAGAGCGCGTCAATATTGATTCGCGTAAGGTGGTTAAAGAAATGACCGAGAAGCAGTGGACAATTTTGGACGAAGGCTGGGGGAGGGAAAATGGGGGGCGACAAAAGCGAAGGACGGGTTGCTCGGCGTCTGTGAGGGTTACGGATTGGAAGATTGAGACCGCATGATGGGAGGAAGCAATGTCAATCATCACGTTATAAGAAAAATCCCTCAATAATGACGGCGCTGCAGGTACATTGTGATACTTTCCATTTGTTGAGCAACGGCACTTCACATTTACCGCAATTTCCCTTCGTACGTTTTGCATGTTTCTTCGTTGGCTCCCTTAATGCTGAAACATACCAATGACCAGTATGATCTAGTGCACAACGTCTCATAAGCTAACGCGGCGATTGCGTCAACGCGACTGGGATCCAACATACAAAGCCTCTCACGTCCTCAAATGGGCATATCGTTACCATTGTTGTAAGGATCCCCTCGATCCGTGGCGTTCCCGTCTTCCTAAATGGTCCGAGGGCTGTCTCAGCCTCATTCTCAGCCTCTGCCGCCTCATCCCTACCCGTACCAGCGCAGGAAGGGCTCTATTTTACTTCGCCCACAAACAGTCTTCTTTTCTTCTCAAACGCCTCATATCTCATACCTGACACGGCACCATGTCGTCTACATCGAACCAGATCGAACAAGAATGCAGAAGAAGGCAGCAATCCATATCAAATTCCGGCTCTGGCCCTTCTGTTTCCAGACTGAATAGCGCAGCCTCTTGCTTTACCCCGCCTCCGCCTTCCCCACCGATCTCCCGGAAGAATTTGTTGACTATTTACAAGAAGTTTGATGATCCGCCTCAATGCTGGGAGGATGAGCTGCGTTCATGTCAATTGGCCCAAAAGCGCGACAGCGCCAGACTCGAATGTGAATACCATATTTATGGGCTTGAATTCCATCTGTGCCATATAGCCCTACCGCGATTCGAAGAGTACATACTGTCGGCTCATAGCAATCGCTTCTTTATTTGGTGCCCACGCAATACTGAAGATCCCCTTCAATTTATGCTTACGCCATGGTCGCTAGAAGGCCTACTAAGCGCGCTCAACAACCCCAACGAAGAGCTCGTAACACAGCCTATCGAACTCTGGGATTCCGCCCCGCTAACTCCAGAAGATATCAAACCTTGGCCACTTGCCTCTCTCCCTCATCGCTGGACCGACAGTCGTCTAAGTGTCTTATGTAATCATCGTGCTGCCAATTTTCGCGATTACGACATTCATCGCCGTCACCCAATCATATTCTATTGCAGCAAATCTGGAGACGAAGACGCCAACCTCTTTGAAAGCGATGGCAATTTCTACCTCTACAAACCATATTATGATGACCTTTTTGAAGTGCCCGATCTCCAAGATGCGTGGAACCTGCCTAAGCTAGCAAGTGCTCCCGACTACCATGGATTACAACTCATCCCGATCGGACCGGCAGAGATTTTTGGCGGCCGTCGCAGTCTTGATGGGACAACGATACCAGAGGGGTGGAAACAATTGCCATGGGATCCAATCCGCCATGTGTTAGGCCTGCCTGCTCGCTGCTACGACCTTGATATGGCAGCCGTCTTATCAACCACCAATGGCACGAGACATGTCATAGAGGTCGATTACGAGTACTACTTATGGTTCGAGCCGGAGAATGTTGTTTCGAAAATCGAAGCACCCGGAGGTTTGGAGGAAATACTTCGAACCATGCGATCAAGCCTGTTGCTTGATCTCAGGGATCCCTAGTCATCCTACCTCTCGGAAATGACCTGCTCCAACGCACTTTTCCGATGTTGATTCAAGGGCAAAAGTTTGGCACAATGCTGCTTGGAAATATTTGAGTGTCTTCGATAGCAGAACGTTATCCGGTTTCTCAGAAATTTCACAACTGCTATGCCATCCAATTCTCACTATGGCAAGAATTGATCACGGGTCATTTGCGAGGCGAAAGCACCTTCGTCCTTAATTGAATGGTGGGTCATGATACGACCAGCTAGCATTACCCCTCCCTATTCCGTTTATATCTCAGATTACAGGAATTAAACTAAAAGGTTGCATTGCCATGCTCGATCTTGACTTAAGGCTGCCCCTGCTCCTTCCAATTGCGGCGGTGGGCAATCCCGATTCAGCATAGCTCAGTTTGATGACGACGGCGGTCAGCAAACGTCTTCTCTGACAAGTCTCACTTTCAACTTCCTACTTCACCCACATCCTCTTATCATCCCAGCAGGACAATTGATACCAGGCTCACAAAACGAGCTCTACCCATATCTCCAGTAGCATCAAAACTCCACTGGGTTGTCGATACATCCAGATACTCGTCATCTTTGCCACTCGAACAAATGTCTTTGGCATCGTTACTTCAGACCCAGCGCCGTTCAGAACCTTGATCGATCCAGTGTGGCCTTAAGGCAAACCTCACTTCAGTTTGAGCCTCTGCATTCTTCCTTGTTCATCTATCATCTATCATCAACGTTTCCACCAACCAACCACTTGGGCCATCTCTGATAGGAATCTCGGCCTTACGGGAATCGTTACAACTGCACCACTTGTCATCAAGACGATCAGTTTCTGTCCCTGACAGCATTGCTCACCGCTCGCCACTCTTCAAGCTTGCGAGCATCAGTTTCCACTATCTCTGAACATTATTTCAGCCTGAGCAAATTTTCATTCGAAAATCTACCTTTCAACTCTCACCTCATTTGGAAATCTACCTTTCAACTCTCACTTCATTCGGAATTCTACCTTTCAATTCTCTCTTCATTCGACAGAAACACGTCCTCTCAATTCAGACATCTTCGACTCCTCCCCAAGACTTCTCAATCCCAAAAGGTCTTTCGGTCACTCAATACCTCTTTTCTCCCTCTGAGGTTACTTCTCGAAGACAACCACGTTGTCCCATCTTTGCCAGCACACAACTCGTGGAGCAATACCTATCCTACGACTGAATCTATCTCAACTGTGCGAACAAGTCCAGAATTGCCAACATTGAACGAGTCATACCAGTTCTAAAGTCAAACATCAGCAGATCATCGCTCATTGGCATCCATGAAGATATCCCTAGAGCGCGAGCTACAGTAGACGGTGCAATGATGGATAGTACCTTTATGGCAACGCCATCCTTGGAAAGGCCCTTCGATCCAACTACTGATCTCGGACATTCTGCGTATATCAAGGAAGAAGCCTTGTCTCATGCGCCGTCAAGCGTTTCGGACAATGAGGATGAGATGGTAGAGATCTCGAGTCAATCCACGGGCTGCAATGCTCCTGTCTTCGATCCTAAGTCGAGTGATAAAGGCCCGAATTCACCAGCGGCAGATTACGGTTTTCCAGACTTGGAGCAGGTGCTGAACAAACATTTTCCCATTATGGGAGACCACCAAGTTCCTTCAGACCTATATGACACTACCCAAGACATGGGCGAAAGAAGCGAGGCCTCTCACCCACACGAACAACTGGGTACTGTTCCACAGAAGAAGGCTCGGAAGACGATCAAAGTTCGCCATGCTGAGGCTACGGCCGAGGTCGCTTTCGAGTTCGAGCAGAGTATGCAAGTGGGCTTAGAACGTTTCCTTTGTGTTTCAGAGACAAGCTCTGACGAGGATGAAAGCGAGATGGAGTACGTTCAGAGTATTGGGAAGAGGAAGTCGCGCCAGTCGAACACGGGAAGATCGAGGAAGAAGTCTCGCAAACAGCCAGGCTTCTTGAATGAGCCTTTCCACAGCCTTATGACAAGCAGCACTTTCATTGACGCGGCTAACAACCGAGCAACAAGTCCGAAACCGCGCAATGACGAGCTTGATACGGAAGCTTACTTTGACAAAATGGTTGCAGGCCTGCCAAACAGTGACCCTCTGAGACAAGACAAGAACCAGCTCAGGGATTGCGTCAGGACTTTGGGTCGTGGCAGAAAGATAATTCCAGCCGGCAACGATAGATGGACTATCGAAGGCATGAAGTCAACGCTTCCACATCACCAAGTACAAGGTGCTGCTTTCATGAAAGGACGGGAGACTGGAGATGTTGCGCCTTTTGGGGGAATCTGTGCAGATACGATGGGCCTTGGTAAAACCCTCGAAACGATTGCACTCATGACTTGCAATCCCTCCAAGAGAATCGACAAAATCAAATGCACGCTCATCATAGCTCATTCATCTTTGGTGGATCAGTGGGAAACAGAAATCGAAAAGCATGCGCCCCATTCGTTCCCACGTATCGTTGTACACAAAGCGCCCTTCCTTCTGAAGGACAATGTTCTGAAGATGGCACTTGAGAACGCTGACGTCTTTCTGACCACATACCACGAAGTAGTGAAGTCTTTTCCGAACGCCGAGCCTCCAGAAGACATTGCGAGCCCCGAGGAGCTAACATCTTGGTGGAAAAACATCTGGAAAGAGGATCGCGGTTTCCTCCACAGGGCGTTCTTTTACCGAGTCATCTTAGACGAATCGCAAGTCATCAAAAATCACAGAAGCCAAACATCTATCGCGTGCAGAGCGCTTACTACCACACACCGGTGGGCTCTTTCCGGAACCCCTATTGCAAACAGTGAGTTTTGGTGCCAGTCTACATTGTCAAATACTAATAATGATTTCAGAGGTTGAGGAGTTGTACCCTTATTTCAAATTCCTTCGCGTTCCAAAGACAGGATCATACGCAGCTTTCGAAAAGAATCTCTGCACCCACGACGATGAAACTTATTCGCGATTGAAGCATCTTCTCGATCGTCTCATGATACGGCGAACAATGGCCAGCAAAGTCTGTGGTAGACCTATAATTGAGCTACCAAGCTTTACGCAACGTTCAGAGAGTATCGAGTTTGGCCCAGTGGAGCGCGTACTCTACGACATACTCAGGCGAAGGTTTGTTGCGCACTTGAACCGAGCTGCGAAGAACGGGAACTTGGACAAGAACAAGGGTCTAATGCTTGCGATGTACATGCTTCTACGACAGTGCACAGCTCACATTTTTCAAGCACAGCATATCTTTCAAGAGATGCTCAGTCTCGACAGTATTGCCAGACTCGAAGAGGCTGCGGAGAACATGCCCAAAACCAGTGATCAACAACCTAATGAGATGATAGCAGCACTGCGACGCCTGGTTGAGGCAAAAGGAGAGTCTTGCCAACTAGCCGACGAGGATTACGACACTACTACTGGGAGCTTGTCCTTCAAGTTGGGCAAATATCTACAAGGACTGATCGAAAGTGGGAATCTCGCCAAATTCCAGTCAGAGAAGCTCTGCCAGCTGTGTAAAAAGCAGCCACAACTTCCCATGGTCACTAGTTGTCTTCACGTGTACTGTGGCGGTTGTTTGGGACAACTGAATTCCAAGGCCACGGCCAGAGGCTTCGATCAAGTCCGATGCTCAACCTGCAACACAAAATTTCGATCGACGGAGTTCTGCGCTAATGTGAAGGAGCTCGAGATCATGGACTCTTTTCGATCCATCATGGACGAGAATGCCAAGAAGAAGCCTAGGAAGGTGGTATTGAAATGGGTCCTACATGAAGGGAAGCTAATTCTCTCCACTAAGACGTTGGCTGTACAAGCCCAGATTCGAGAGTGGTTTGACGATGACCCTAATCAAAAGATCATTGTGTTTAGCCAATTCCATATGACGTAAGCTTGGCCTGGCTACAACCAGCATTCATCGTCACTGACCAATCATGCAGCATGCAGATACTGGGGAAGATGTGCGAAATGAATAGCTGGGACTACTCCAACGTAAGCCTGGAGGTTTCCCCTTTTCAGTCGAGACGACAACTGACACACACCAGTACCACGGAAAGATGACCAACCAACAGCGCGCCAAAGCATTGACTATGTTCAAAGATCCCAAATGCAACAAGCGAATCATGGTGGCGTCTCTTCACTGTGGCAGTATCGGACGTTAGTGGCTTGCCCCCCTTCCATCTCCCTCGTTAGTCGGCTAACCAAACCCCTTCTTAGTCAACCTCACCTCGGCCTCCCGTGTGATCCTGGTGGACTTGTGGTTCAACCGCTGCGCCGAAGACCAAGCCTTCGGCCGCGTGTTCCGCATCGGCCAATCCAAGCAAACTGCGCTGGCACGAATCCTGATCAAAGATTCCGTCGACGAACGCCTGGACAACATGCAGCAGATCAAACAGCAGAACATCGCGCACGCGATGAATGATCGGGAACTGCTCTCCAAGATGCCGACGCTCGACATGTTGAAGCTCTTCGGAGATGTCAGACTGGATAGGAGATCGAAAAAGCATTTGATCAGCCTAGAGAAGGACGAGTTGATTGATTCCCTTGTGCCTCCGGCGAAGGAGGGGGAGATCGACCCGATCATTCCGTTGATCGGGAATTCTGCTTGAGCTGGGGACGTTGATGGAAACGACTGACGAACTTTTTGATGATATTCACGGCATATCGCATGCGACACTTCCTGCTTCATTAAAGCAGCTTACCAGCATTTCTCCCTCACGACGCAACGAAAGCATTGATAGACTTACGAGGCAGCTTCGGGGAGAATCCTCTACTTTGAAGAGCATTCTTGACGACGAGGCCATTGAATTTTCTTTCCACAACACTTGGTAAACATTGCTATCTCATGATACTCAGACACGCAAGGATTGGATCAACACAGAATACAAGAGAGCGAAAAAGGCCAAATAAGAATTGTCTTGCTGGATGGAAGACTTGGTGGCACAGATCTCAACATATTTTCCTTAGTTCTCACTTCCCTACCTTTTTGGTAGCTTCATAGTATGCAAAAAATCAAATTCCATGGCATCAGCTTTCTCCCTACTGCTTTGCGCTTTCCAACCCAATCCTGCAGGCTCGTCATGTATGAAAACCGCAATTGACCAAACGCATTGCGCCAATATAAAAGTTGGCACACTATATATCGCATAGACTGCATCTTTCCAGCATGCAATGGCTACTCCTTTCGCGCTTCTTGGATGAGAATGCACAACTCTCCTCATTACACTTTTCACCCACCAAAACCAAATCCCACCACTTTGTTAGACTCCGAGGTTCAGTAAGAAAACGTTCCTAATTATGATACTCTCCACAACTTGACTGGAGTATGCGAGACGTGAACCCCCCCACCTTGCCCCTTCACAGCCCCCACAACAGCGCCGACTGCCCGGCCACAAGGGAGTAATGACAGCTCTGCGAACGCCTCCTCAAGCTCGATCCACCATGCGAAACGCAGAGACAAGACTGCCAATTGCGCATCATACTCACACGGCCCTTGCCCATCCTACTGATCATCTTCCTGAGCCTTGGTGAATCAGTGAATGCATCGCACAACCAAGTTTCTGTCATTCCTCCCACATGCGAAGCAAAACCTCCTCATCCCCCTCGAGAGCAGAGCCCTTGTATCTGGCGCGGCGGGTTGGCGGGATGGCTGCGCCCCGACTAGGGCTGCGGATGCAAAGGCACTAGATGATTTGGGTGAGGTAGAAGATGCGCTTTCCCTCTCTCTCTCTCTCTCTCTCGCTTCTGTAAGAACGAGGTTGTAGCTCCGTGGGAGTCCCGGGATAAGGGGTGGGCAATCGTTGGTAAGATAAGTGCTTTGCTTTTCGTTTGCTGCATATCGGCGGGCTTCTTGTGTCCCCCTCCTGCAGCATGGCATCCTGAAGAATATGCGGTATGCAGGTCTTGCATTTGTTTCTGGGGCTCATTTCGAGGGCAGGGTGATCGGCTTGAACTTCTCCTGAACGACAGATTGGGGTGTAGGCTTGGGTATGGCTATTCACTAGGATGTCCAGCTTTCCCCCGTCTTGTTGATTCGACTGGTTGGTGTCATGATCGTCTATGATCATCTGGTATGGATTCATCATTATTTCATGCGCTGGTTGCTGCTTGGGACAAGCATGGGTTGGGTCACAGCTTGCTGATTGACAGGTAAATCTCTTGAGATAAGGTGACATCGACCAGAGACGGTAGAATTGCCGCAAGTGACATCGGGAAGTGGAAGCAGACAAGCGTCCCATAGGCTCATGCTCGCTTGCGGGAAGGAATAATGTATCTGCATTGTCCAAGCATGACGTTCGTATCCGATGTAGCATGTACCAGGCTTGCCGATGAGGTTCAGGCGGAGCGGCATGGCGATTCCATCCCGGTAATATGAGATGGACCGCGGGCTTCTTGAGATGTGTGCGAATCGTCTTCTCCCTCATAGCTCTACTCCCTACGGACGAAGTGAAAAAAGCCCGGATAGCCTTAGTTCCGGTAGCTTTCAGCTTACATGACTCGGGGCGATCACGACATCAGCCGTATGCTCACGGTCATGCTCATGGTCATTAGAGCCTCAAACACCCGAAAAATCATGTTGTCGGTCCGCAACATCGCGTTGTCGGTTGCCCGTCGGAATTTCATAAATTGATCCCAGATCCAGTCTTCGAACTCATCGACCCTCTTAGTCAGTTGCTGGATATCGCCGGAATTATCTACCATGAGCTCATCATGCCCTTCAATGCGTACGTCATGTCTTGCGAGAAGTTTTTCGTACACGGTGAGTGCCTTGGCCTGCTCGCTGAGACGAGCCTCCTGCTCCGCAATACGTGCATCTTGTCCCTTCAGGCGCTCTTCTATCTCGGCCACGTACTTGCCCATGGCTTCGTGCACGAGCTCATCCACCACAGGCTTCAGTTGGCAGACCTCTACGGTGCCTTGGGCAGGAATTCGACGAGCTTGGGGCGAATGTGAAGATAGGTTGTCTACGCTCTTCCGCAACCTCTTTGCTAGTGGTACCATGATATCTTGTATTGATGTTTGGCTCTCGAGTTGGTTTCATCTCTGGACCAACAGGTTACCAAGTTGCGCTTCGATGGGGAGATGTTTGTTTACATGTGTTGAACTCAAATCTCTCGCGCGTTCGCTTCGGTAAACTCCGGGCTTGGCCAAGGACTAGCTTGCATTATGTCCACCCACCAAGACTTTGGGATGACGTGAATCTTGGGCTGCGGTCACAGCGTTCGAGCGGCCATGGGCGGGTTACAAAACATGTTTCTCCCAGTATGGAAAGTTCTTCTTGCCTTTCAGAGCGGTCATTCAGACCGCGTTCAACACTTGAAAACGCGTTCGTCTTGATTGTCAAGCGCTTCATCAAATTGCATGAGGCGTTTCTCTTATGGTACAATTCGCTCAGTCTGCTCTTTCCCATGATTGAACCTTGGATTAAATATAACGGCCGAGACATAACATCGCCATCAGGTCAAAAGAAGCACAAAATCCTCCAGACATTGAGCCTTCTATATCTAATATATTGCCTCTTGAACCTGTCTATATAGCTCTCACAAAGCTGTATGAGTAGGACAGGACGGATGTTGTATGCTGGCCATCAGGGTTGCTTGCCGTTGTGGTAGTCGCTTGGTCGCACTCGCTGATGAGCCATCGGCAATGGTTCCTTTGTCCTCACAGGAATAATGGTTCAGGACAAGCGTTGATGAATGTCCCGCTCCCAGAATCAACCTCATCAACGTTGTTCTCGAGCTTGCTGAGATCGCAACCAAGCCTTGCTATCTCAAGATGGCCCAGCCGATCTTCAACCCCTTCTGTTATACCAAGGACTAACAAGATCAACGTACGTCTCAAGCTTAATGACGTCACGCTCAAGCTCTTCAATTCTGTCGTCGTGCAATTCGTCGCAGTAGTGCTGCAATTCAACTGTACTGTCCAATCGAAGATCACGCATGATTGCTTCGCGTTCGAGCTCTGCAATCTTCTCGTCCTGCTTTTCCAGGCGGTCCGCTTGCTCTTCGAGTTGTTCCTTCTGTTCCTCAATGCAGGTTTCCAGATCCTCAATGCGCGCCTCTAGCGCCTCGAGGTCCTCAAGGCGGCCTTCGTGGTCCTCCAAACGCCCTTCCTGGTCGTTGAAGCGCTCTTGCTGGGCATCAAAGCGCTTGTCGGTCTTCTTGAGCAGTGGTTGCATCTCCGCTCTGTACTTGAGCATTTGGGCGTGTACAGCTTCATCGATGATGGCTCTCAATTGGGTAAGCTCGATGGGCGCGTTGCTGGATAAAAGCGCAGATCGGTCAGAGCGATGTGCCTTATGTGCCTCTTCTATGCGCTGCGAAAACGGTTTGGTGGGCGCAGAGAAGTATGCTTGAGATTGATCTTCTGCCTCTCGGGGCCTCTTTCGCTGGACCATGAGCATTGGATTTCTCTAGGACAATGTGCTCTAGAGAGCGTGATTGTTTATGCTTGACGCGTCAAAACTTCGGACAAATCAAATTTGCACCCATTAGCCGAGGATTCACCGAGGATTCACCGATAATGCCAAGACTCTGGGATGATGTCACTCTTTGGCGGCGGATCTCTGGACTTTGGCCCATCTACTTTACGACCCCTCAGACATCCCACCAGACGTAAGCTTGTGACAACATCATCTTTACTTGGTCGGTAATTGAACCTTGCAACCAACTTTCTTCAGCATTTCAGAATGTCTTCCGTGACAAGATTCGTCCGCGTCGCGAGGCCATTGACCATCTGCAAAAGATCCATTTCCCATACCGCCCCCAGGGCATTCGCTGCACCCCATTCGAACGAAGGCGCCGACGAATGGAGACAGAAGCAAAAGGAAAGGCCCACTGGCCCTCACATGACCAACACAAACTCCACCATGGCGAATGAGATGCCAAGTGTTGGCAAAGACAAGGCTCCTCCAGAGCTTCTTACTGCAGTCGACCCCGACTTCACTCCGAAAGATGCTGTGCCCGAGAACACCGAGCGGATGACTGGCGGCACCCAGAAGGGAGGCCCCGATGAGGGTGTCAATTCGGAACTTGGTGTCGGTGAGATGGAGGGAGCTCAATTCAAGGTAGAGCCAATTCGGAGGACGGGCGAGGATGGAAACACAATCCGCGCGAGGTTGTTATGTCCGTTTCACATCTTCTACCATCCCCTCCTGTCATGTCAATCGCTTACATAATTTCGGTGATGTAGATCAGAGTCGGAAGAGGGGGACCCTCGAAAGTGATCTCCTCCTCTCCACCTTTGCCGACGCCAACCTCTCCAAGATGAGCCATCAGCAACTTCAGCAATACGACCACTTTCTCGATGAGAACGACTGGGACATCTATTATTGGGCTACCCAAGAGCCTTCGCAGACCTCGCGCGAGACGGCCGAAGGTGGCGGTCCTGAGTCCTCCACACCCGCTGCCCAGGGCAAAGCCATGAACAAGCAAGAGACAGACGAGTGGCGCAAAGGAGCCCCCCGAAGCGGTGAATGGGCCCAGACCGTTGGCACTTTCAAGCCTGCATACCGACCTGTTCCTGCAAGATGGAAGAACAGTGAGATCCTGTCCATGTTGAGGAAGCACGTCATCGAGAGAAGTGCTGGTGGCGTCCACATCCAGGCAGAGCCCAGAGTGGACGGTCAAGGGCTGGAACAAAGCGTCAAAGGCATCGGTGGAGGTGGATTGGGTCAAATGCCAGCCGTGCAGAACTTCGATACTTGAGAGAGAGGTTTGTTCTTTTCCTTTGTACTTGATTCGGCAACTTCTACCGACTTCTGATATTGAGGAATGAGGCTCCTCCCCCTTGGAACGTCAAGCGCCAGCGATGGTCGTTTGCATATCTCATCCGCACGAGCCACGTGCTCGTCGTCAGGAGCAACCTGCAATGATATTTGTATTGACTATGTCGCATCCTTGTTTGATGTCTCCTATCTGGGCAGTGACGAGCTTGCTCTCCTTCTCTATTACGTCGCGGTATCTTGAAGTGTGACGAACGAATCGACGTCGCTTCATCTATTTCTTTGACCCTGAAATAGGAATCGATGCTTTGACTCGCTGATCTATTGACGCAAGTGGTCTAGTCAACATGATGAGCTTTGACTACTTCTCTTCTACCAACAAAGGCTTCGGATTCCAAGCGGAGAAGAACGAACCCTCCGACCTCTTTGATACGCACGTCAAACCTGATTCGCTACCATTCGTCCTGGATTGCTCAGGGGAGCTTACCGAAAGCCTGGAAGACCTAATTGACTTTGACTTTCATGGTGACGGTACTGCTGCAGCAACAAGCCACAGCCTAACGGCAGAAAGCGACAACAATCATTGTACCAACAGCTGTGCAGCTCAGCAGAATCAGTCGCTTGATTGGCCGACGAGAAGTCCTCAACGATCGATCGCGCTAAGGCCACATAGAGCTTTTCCCCGTCGCGACATTGTGAATTCATCCATATCTGGGCAAGACTTGTCCCATCTCGAAGGCAAATCCAATCACAAAGACGAGCAACCACAGGGCTCTTCTTCGCGGGCTCATCAAGAGACCAAATCCCTGCGACGAAAAGGCAAATTCAATACGGTCAGGAATGCCCCAGATCCTGTTCCTGGCAAGAGTGTCCGTCGCATCCGCAAAGTCGCATCAAATGACATGATGCGACTCTCCTCCCACCATTCTCCCCATCACAAGCGTGGCACCACCAACATGCCCGCCTTGAATGACTGGACCTCGCGCTTGGACCAACTCAGCTTACAGCAGACGGGGGCCTCGCTGCGGAATGATGAGGATTTCTACTCTCCCTCGGCTGCAACAGTCACCCCGGGCGATGTTCTGCACTCGCCCTATAACATGCAATCGCCGCCCCTCACGCCCAGCCTGGGCCATCGCAAGACCGTCAGCGAACATGTATTGCCAAGACAGAAGTTCCAGAGCCCCCATCATGGCATGCAGAGCCCATTCCAAGCGCCGCGCAACAACTTTGAATTGTTCATGCAGCAGAGCCAACAGCAGCAGCAGCAGCAATCGCCCAACCCGGCCGCGAACATGGGCAGCAGTAACGGTCTTTTCCCTTCAAGTCCTGGCGATCATCACGCTTTGAGACACGAAGCCTCGACGCCTTCATCCCGTCATTCGCGACAAGCTGCTTCCTGGGCGGCCGCGCACCCGCAGCAGTCAACAACAGGCATGCACTACGGCATCGTCTCGCCTAGCCAGCTCCACACCAATTGGGAGGAGACGCTCCAGGAGCACAACGAGGATGCCTATTTCAACAACGCGAGCATGGCAGAACCGCCGCATACCGCCCCGCTCCCCGAGTTCCCCACTCCCGATTTCAACATGAGCTTTACCAACCCGCCCTTCACCCCCTTTGTGGACGAAACCATCAACGGCCTCCCCACCCCCACGACCAACTCCTCCTTCCCCTTAAACCCCACTGCCAGCAGCATGGCCCCCCATGAACCCACCCAAGGTTACCAATCCTTCCACCTCCACCAAGCCTACCCCACCACCACCACCACCACTTCCACCGTGCTCACCAGCCCCACGACCCTCCCCTCCCACTGCACGCACACATCCCCTCCTTCTCGCCCATCCTCCTCATCCTCCCCGCCCGCTGCGCTTCCACCTTCCTCCAACACCCCACCATCAACCCTTCCCCCCGCGCGATCAACACGCCTCTCCACTTCAAAACGGCGCTCCAAAATCGGTTCGCTCCGTCTCCCCAAATCCGCCAGCTCCCTGGCCTCCTCGTCCCGCGCCCACCACGCACATAAATCCCACTCCCCCCCCCTCCTCCCCCACACCCCCACCACCACCTCTTCCCACCGACCCAGCCTCCGAACCCCCAAATCCGCCTCCGCCCTCTCTTCCACCTCACACCACCACCACCACAAACCCAGCAGCAGCAGCCGCTCCACCCTCAAATCCCCGCACGACACCGCCGGCGGTGGCGGGGGTGGTTTCGGCTTCGTGAATTTCACCCCGCAGGACAAGAGCAAGATCCTGACGGGCGTGGCGCCGTCCGGGTCGTCGAAGACGAAGGCGCGGCGGGAGATGGAGGCGAATGAGAAGAAGCGGCGGTTGAGCCTCGCGGCGGAGAAGGCGGTGAGGGAGGCGGGCGGGGATTGGGAGGGTGTGAGGGGGGTGGTGGGGCTGTAAGGGATAAGGGAAAGGGGGGGGGTTGGAGGGGAGGGGAGTGATCGAGGGGGTCTGAGGGGATAGGTGTGAGAAAAGGGGGGGGGGGGGGGGGGGGGGGGGGGGGTGGGGGGGGGGTGGGGGTGGGGGGGGGGGGGGGGGGGGGGGCAGCGGGGGGCGGCGTATGTGATGGAAGGACTCAAGCGGGTGGAGGAGACG